>CAJQUW010008614.1:0-507500 GCA_907163375.1 Prostheceraeus crozeri
TTCCAGAGTTGTTTGTACTTTATCAATTTTGTATTCTGACTTTGCTTGTTGTTTGAAACCAGCCCGAAATGGCTTAGGGCTTCAGCAATTACATTTGTAATTTACTAGTATCGATTCTGCTGAATTATATGAAGAACAAGGCCTGCAGCTTTGTATTATGAAAGGAAAATCACGTCATGGCATTCACTTAAAGCCTGGAACAGTCACGTTTTTTCACAACCGCAACCTATCATCTTTAAGTCACTTTTGTTTACCTGAAATCCTTTAATACATGACATAGTGGTGGAATCTCAGCAATGCTGATGTGGACATCTACCCCAACATCAGACAGCTCATCCTGGTTGGATGCGTCTCTCCAATTCTCCAAATCTCCTCAGAATCAGAGAGACCGTTTTATGCCGTCAGACATCCGAAGGCGCATCTCTTGTGCACCATCTCCGAGGAATGATTGGTAGACTGACAATCGTGGCAAAAAACAGTGGAAGATATGAAGACGTGTGAAATTTGGAAATCAAGGATATCTGTGATCAGCACAAAATATCAATGGTAGCTCCTATCCTTCGAAGTAGAAATCATTCGATGTCTTTGTCGAGTACTGAAATGGGATCAGGACAAATAAGTTGCTTACAAAGTTTAACATACTAAAATAAGCAAGTTTTGAAATCTTTGAATACCGGTATTACACAGTATTTCATGATGGTCGTTAATTACACAGAAGTGTTCAGTTTTCCAACCGAATTTTTTTACTGAGCGGCTCATGAGGGCAAATCCGAGACGGCTCGTCTGTCAATCGATGTCGCTTGAGTGATATCTGATAGGTTAGACACCATAATCTACAAGCAACATTGTGGAAAAAAGAAAAGGATGCTTGCGGGGAATTTGAATTCAAGAATGGTTTTGCAGTTAGCGTATAATTATTTTCAAGAAACTGAAGCTAGCAGTATATCTGGCAGTAGATTTTTAGAAATAATTTTTTCAATCCGGATTTTCCACTTGCCTGATGAAAAATGATCTAGGAATTTGTTCATCACATCAGCTTTCAAAAATTCCTCTCGGATCAGGATAAAATTTTAATCAAAAAATTCACTGAGAGATTAACTGATGCTTTCATGATCATATTCACGATTTTGTTCATACCAAAAAAACGACGGATTCCTTTTCCAAGAGCCATTCGAGAATTTGTTCAACACACTTGGAGTCCCTCCCAGCCCTACAATACTCGCTACTATAGCATAAACATAAAAGAAACCAACGACATTGTCATTTTTTCACTTATTGCTACTTGTGGTTCGCACCAAACAACCACGAATTCCCATTATAAGAATTATTCCAGAATTTGTTCACTATATTTGGACTCCCTCACAGCCCTGCAAGCCCTAGTTACTTCTTGTTCGTAGTCAGGAAGTGTCAGTAAGCGAAAAATGACAATGTCGTCTTGCAGGGCTGCGAGGTAGTCCCAATGTGATGAACAAATTTTGGAATTGTTCTTAGAATAGGAATGCGTGGTTGTTTGGTGTGAACAAAATCGTAAATATGATCAGGAAAGCATCAGTTAATCTCTCCGTGCATTTTTTGATTAAAATTTTATCCTGATCCGAGAGGAATTTTTGAAAGCTGATGTGATGAACAAATTATTTCTAAAAATCCACTGCCAGATCTAGTGCTAACTTCAGTGACTTTTATTTTCACATTTTTGTGTCAACGTGAGGCATGATGGGAAGGTATTAAAAAAATGAAGTTTTCGAAATGCAATGAAAGTGAAGAAACAATAGACCCAATATCAGGCTTTCTTGACACTTCATTTTGATTTTCATATTTTGATGTACTTGTGTAGGGAAGCAACTCACACTCAATGTAGAGATGCGTCGTGACTTACACACGCACATGTACATTGTACATTGATCGCACTTTTTTATTTTGTCGACCCCTCCGCGCCGAAAAGCTGGATCCGCCTCTGACTAAGATGCGAGTCAATCTTTGACAACATATTTACTGCAGGCCTGTGATTGCTCCTCAAATTCCTCAGATTCCTCAAAAATTTTTTCCACTCAAATCCTCAAAAATTCCTCAAATATAGCTAAACTAAAAGAAATTCTTCAAATGTGACACATTTTAGACTAAATGTCGGACAATATCTTGTTTTTTAGCGAATGGTGACTATCTGTAAACTTCCAATCAAGAGGCCAAGATAGAATCATATAACATGTATCCTACACCCTGACTGCTAAACATGAATCAATCATGATTAATACTTTGATTTTCTTTCACGTCGTTTTAATTTCTGGAAGCTACAGGGTTGCAAATGTTTAGGTTCGTCCGAACTTATTTTGTTATGCAGAGTAGGTGTCTGTAGTTATTGTCTGCCGAAACTCCTTAGTGCAGCACTTTCACTTTTTTTATGCGTGAAACACTGCGATCAGTATACCGAAATTGTATATTGAACTCTACAAGCAATTTTTTTCTTCAAACTTCATAATTTTGCGTAGAATTCCAACTGTAAAATGCTTATTCAATTATTTCATTAATTTTCTGAACGGTTTCACCGCCTTCATTATATGTTTCTGCGACTTATATGGCTGCCAAATGCATGCTGTACTTCTTAAAGAACTTTAGGCTATCGATCCTCTATATCCATTATGTGATAACGTGTAGATATCCCATCCCACTTGGATTTCAGTGCTCTTATCAACTGAAGCTTTTGTTTCACTCATTCTCTTCCATTTTATTTCCGCTGAACATGAACGCATGCGACGGGGGTTAAAGCGGATGGTCTCCAAATTTAGTGTCTATCTGCCCTGGTCACTAGCGTGCGGAGGTTGGAAGCTTTATGAGGCTCTGCTATTCCATGAGTCTGTTTGCTGCTACATTTTTCAGGGTCTGACGACCGACATTTATCCTGGATGAGTTATCCACTTATAGATCGTTTTCATAATTTGCTGAACACAGCTTGGTGTGAAAGTAATGCACAGATTGTTTATCGTTGTATGCGAACTTGGATTAATTAAGACATTCATCAAACCACATAGTACTGGGTTGGCAGATTTTCAACCTGGGTCTACTGCAAGATGTGGTTGTCAATATCTCTGCGGAACTTCATGGGAATAGAGGTGATAATCTTTCACTCTTTGCTTAGATGAGACCAACCACTCAGCTGGCAAGCCTGTTTCTAGCAGTTTTTTGTGTCGTATGAGAGAATTCATGTTCATTTAAATGTAGATCGGAGCGATGTGATCAAAGGGCTAACAGATAAACAAGGGCCACCAAAACTTGTGCAGTATAAAGTAATATTAATAAAATTAGTGTGAAATGTGGCGTATCCTTCATAATAAATAACTACCGACTTTTTTAACCACAAGCATTCCGTCAACGATTTTAAGCTTTCTATGCTTACGGGTTGCTCTCCTCCCAAATTTGTCTAAAATCCGTAAAAATTAATCGTCACTAAACCCCAGATGCATGTAGTTGAGGATATTTCCTACATTAAAAAAAATTCAGTATACAAATCTGACAAGCATCATTGAATTGGAGACGATAGCGTGAAGCACAACGATGTCAGCAGCTTGATCTGACATCCTCTGTTCGACACATTCTAAGCAGATAGTACTTGAGGTCACAAATTAATTTCGCAACAAACGCGGAAAGTAATTATGACCAGGCCAATATCCTTTTGTAATACATATAACTTCAAAAAGTGTGGAGATGTGGTCAACTCTGGGGTTGCCTTCTTCATGACTTTTTTCATGAAGTTTGGCCCAAAATCCCTGTTAAAATTTGGAGTTTTTCTTGCAATTATTATATTAGGCTCCGTTTACATTCCTCAAATTTTTCAAAAAAATTCCTCAATTTTTCTAATAAGCTAATCACAGGCCTGTTACTGTCATTTTTAGTGTTATTGAAGTCTCTTTAGCTAGGAAACAAGTTTGCTTCGAACATAATTTCTCCAGCTAATAAATTAAGGAGACGAGGAAAAGGAGAAAGTCCGAGAACATGACCAAGCAAGACGAAGCAAGAAAAAGGTGCGTGTCGATACATAGGCCTATTCTAATTCCTGATTCTTGTTACATTGAGTAATTGTTTTTGGAGCTGAAACAGGTGAGCCGTTGGTAACATGGCCATCAGAAGAAAATTGCATGGGCTCTGTGTTGTAGCAGGATTTAGTGTGTTCTCACCTGAATTATGTTAGTCATCCTGTGTCTAGCTCTAATTGGTTGAATTCCTTTTCAAATACCTTCATGAGATCGAATAAGTTGCGAATGTCATCTCGGTCAGTCACTTGTCTCTCGGTCAATCTGGATGCTTTCACAGGAAATGACTTCCAGCCTGCATAGCAGTCGGCTAGTTGCTCGCATTTCCTATTTTCGGGTAAATTCGATGTTGAGTGGGTGTTCCGAATAGCCGGCGATGGATTATTACTATGTCCAAGATCAATTTGGTGTCGAGATGAAAGCGGCAATGAAATACATGTGAGAGATGCGGCTGAACCTGGAGATTACGGGTATCTAGAAGAAGTCATTTCATGACATATCTGGAATCTTGTGAAACATTAGCATAGGCCTACTGTCCTGAAATCTATCATTTCAGTTCCCTTCCTTAAAATAGGCCCTACTACGTAATCTTCTACAGACATGATTTTTCGGGTCAAGTATGTGGCTCCCTTGTTCCGAAAAATCATGCGATAAGTTCGCTGAGATTTTAATCGTTACTTCGAAAAATTCAGTGTGTATAACTCGGGAAAAATCAGGGAATTTTAAAATTGGGAGCAGTAAAGATTAAATGTATCTATGACTGATGCACAAATAAACAAAAATTGCCTACTGTACAACAAGGAAAAAGTAAGAAATTCCATGTTTTTGATATAAGCATCACTTTTTATATCGTTTGAAGATTTGATCAATAAGTGCAAATTCGCTAGAAATAGTTATGGTCATAGGTCAAGCATTTATAAATTTTAATTTTGAAACATTGTGTAACGTTGCTTCACTAAATTTTCAGCAATTTGTATAGACAAGGAGGGCCAGTTTTGATTTTATGTGCTTTTCTTAGTTTGCTGCTGCGCTTTTCTCCAAAGCTTCGACCAGATCAACTCTGATGGGTGGGGAAAGCTGCTTTGAAAATGTCCAGACGGAATGTGCGTACGCAGCCGAGGAAACGGGAAATCTGGATCCTTGGCATTAGGACGGTATGCTTCGTTTTCTCATCCGACCCACGCCCATTGATGTGAGCTTGATCAGATTGATCGGCCAATGGGCGAGTGTGCCTCTGGAGATTATCTGCCAGGTTTTCAGGACTCCCACGCCTTGCGCCGTTCATAGCATAGTACGCTCTTGGGCTCTGATTAGGGACTACTGATGACAGTCTGCTGGAAAATTGAAAATGCTACGCGACAACTCACGTAAAATTGATCCATCCGACGGATTAACATGGGATGTTCATTGTTCACTGTAAGGCTATTGAACTTGCTAGACAGGGGGGGTACGAGTATGACACAGCATACCTGAATTCTTCGACTTTCGTGCCCCCGTCATGCGGTTACTTCTCTGATGCACCACAGAGCTCCTGCAGGGATTGCGTCGATGGCCTGGACCAATCTCCTAGAACTCCGGCCAGGTCGGTTAATGAGAGATTTTGATGGTCCCAACTGTCGATACGTATCGCTACTTACTCGGTCATGGCATCCACCTGTCCTCCGCCCTACCTAAGCACCCGCACTTATTGCCTTCTTTTTCCAACCCTTTTCAATTCGCTTTTTGATTGAGTTTTAGTCTACATAGCCTAAGTATCTACGGCTACTTATAATAACACAAAATATTTATCACCTAAAAGTCAAATTCCTACCATCCGCACTAACGCTTTATTGCATTTCCAAACATTATCATCGATGTTCCTTCTTTCATCTGTGATTTCATTGACTACATCGCTGACTCATAAGTGCTATTGGGCAGATCATATTCTGGCATTCAGGAGTTTCAGATTCTCCGCTCTCAAAGTGGTTAAAGATGAGCTGGGGTTGGATAGCTAATGCGCGACCGTTCCTAATATGTGTGCTTATTCATTGATTCTAATGTGTTCAAAGTATAAGTGAGATAATCAAAATACTCGAAACTAAAGAAAAATCTCATTGTTTGAAATGCTTTTCTGTGGTTTTATCGAATGTAGAAAGTGTTCTTGGTCGGGACTATCATAGCTTCATCACATCATTCATCGGAAAATTTAAGTTGAATATTGATTCAAGTGGGAGACATCTGTTATAGCAGGATTGGTAAGTGATGAACAATTTATATAATGCGTCTTAATGAAAGAGTACATTCAATGAAGGCTGAACTACGTTGCGTGACAGAAACATGCACTGTATGTTTTAATAAAACTACAATTAAGAGTGAACTGTGATGCGTGACAGAAAACACTTATCTAATCAATAGCCGTTGATTAAATATTAAGTCGATCTAATCTCAAACGATTTTACGTGTATGTGCCTTTTCTTGCATGAACATATGAAGATCCGTTCATCCTTTTGCACCGAGATCAACGTTTGTTTACCACCACCCAAAGTTTCGGACATACGTTGAATTGCAAATTTTGCTGTGTTTTGATATAAGTCGTAGCTGCATGATGAAGCACCAAGAAAAAATCGTAAATTGTTATTTGAAATGATTCGTTGTGGACGTAGCATGCGCAATGTTGTTTAAAGAGTCAATGTTTGAATGTATCATGTAGGCTAGCTGATTGGAATTGGTGGGCGCGTTGGTGTGAAGAAGCAAAGTTGTAAGGATCTGGATGACCAAATTTCAGAAGACAAGTGATAGTCACAGATTGAAATCTGATCATTCCAGCGAAGAGAAATCGGTTTCAGTATGTTCGCGTCTGTCTAGCAAAAGGCTGGAGATTTGAGTGTTGGTTATCAAACTGTTGCTTTAGAGCTGCATATCAAACGTCTGAAAGAAGCGGGATTTAAATCCTACAGATGTACGCATACCTCTCAATAGCTTTTTTTGAATTTTAATGAATTTATGCGGACATTTTCTAGTCCCGAGGAGTGGTTCGCCGTAGAGGTATGATTTATGAACACTTTCTCAGGTCACACATCGCGAGGATTAGTCACGTTTACTTCAACGTATCGAGGATCGATTTTTCCTTCTCGTGATCCGTTCTCTTTGTCAAATTTTTGCATATAGTACATCGAAGACAGTTGCTGAATCAATCCTCTGATCTTCTGTTCTTTGATTGAAAAACCCTTCGTTATTGCTCTTTTTTGATTACGTGGAGTAGTTCATATGGGAGAGCAAGTCTGATTTTTGGAGAAGTTTTTCAGATACCAAACGGCTATCCTCTGTCTACATATAATTCAAAGAAAGCTCTTACTGTTCGCTTTGTAAGTGACAGGCAACTTTCTGATCCTAGAGAAACATCGACCATTTTTCGAATTAGGCTTAGATATCAAGAGGAGCCGTCCATGTTTTGCCCATTCACCTATCTATAGTCATCTGCTGTCTTGCTTTGATTTTCTTCCAATGCATTTGTTATGCCTTTTGATGCTAACCATCGAATCATTGAAAGCAATTGCGAAAGACAAAAGCGAGTTTTCGACTTCGGAAGGTGTTCTAGGGACGTCTGCTGTAAATGTCATTCTTTTACGATAGTCTGTAATGTCATCTTTCCACGTCGCAACCAGAAGCAATGGAGCGGAATCGGCATTCTCCATTCACGGGTCGGATTCGATGTCATGCAGTGACTTGAAGCGTTGGAATCATCCGTCCGTTGTTTGTACTTGAAATTGATCTCACGCCGATTTTTGAAGCAAATGTTATGGTTTTCCTCTCGTTGGGTAGATGGGGATACTGCCTGTTATTGGGAATGCTTCTGATCTCTTCTGTCGAAGCAATTGCATATAAGCTTGATTCCACGTTAAAAACTCCGCGAAAATGAATTCTTTTGCGATCCTGCGTCCCAAAGTCGATCTTTCAATATGCGCGTTTATCTGATCGACCTCTGTAGGCCATGAGTGAATGCTTGTCGTTCTACTCCATATTTCCTTTCAACATCAATTTTCTGCATATCGTTTCTTACAAAAATCTGGAATGATTTCTGCTTTATTACGAATATTCACGTGTGAAGATTGTTGTAGTTTCATTGCCTTGAGTAATTTAAACGTGAAATTGCATCGATTGTAATCGTTCTTTGAGTCTTCAAGCAGCAACTTTCCATTGTACATTTTCCTATCATGGCTTCAATCCATATACAATGCTCAGATGGTCGACAAAATGTTCACATGACACGCAAAGCCATAGGACTCACCCTCAATATTTGAATACCACTCCACCCTCGCTCGCAGCTTCACACTTCTATCGAACGGCATCACAGATATCACAATGGAAACAATGTGACCGGGAAGAGCTATAACTAGTAATAGCGGAGGAATACAAAAGATCCCATTTACGATTCATTTCTCAGGTGTGCCTACGTATTTTTAAATTTAGTCCTTTGCTCTCATCCTCATTCTATCTACGTTAGACTCTTTTGAATAACACCTCTTCAGCAGTCACTTGAAAGCTGCATCAGTTTCCTTAGTCGGTTCGGTTTAGTGAAATGTTTGTGGGTAGGGCGGATCACAATCGCTTCTACGGTGAGTAGTTGTGTCCGCATTATGTAGTGATAGATCATCGTGGCGAATGTCATCATTTGAGAATACGGAGCCAAAGAAATTATCTGCACTTTCAACATGTTGTTCAGACTGCACGATTTTTTCAAAAAAGGACTTGTATTGAAATTGTGGCTGATGAATTACTAGTTTAGCGATTGTGCTAATGATTTGAGATAGGAAGAACTGTCGGGAAATGAAGCAGCCGACTAGTTAAGTACATGTATATGACATAGTTAAAAGTGGCGTTGCTGAAACTTACAAAATGGAGAACTGCATTTATTTATGAGCACTTGTATTTGTCTCGTAGTCTAGACCATGATTCAGTGTTAGAGCATCCATTTTCTGATTTAGGTGCTGGTTTGTCAGCTAAATTTGACAAAAATCAGACTAGCGTTCATTGCATCTTTCGTAATTCCTGGAATAGTGATTCTAAGTTTTTGTTCTGCTTAACTACCGGATGGAAGGTTCTTGCTTTCTATTTATCCTTGGAACTTACCGTTCATTGACGAGTTTCCTATCTTCTTGTCATCATTTATATCCGCCTGTTTTGCAACCATTCACAGGTTATTTACGTTCATGCCTTGCATTTCGCAATAGTTCACATCCAACGATGTGTACCTATACTTTGTGGAGATTATAGACGTGATGATGTATTTGATGCGGTCTGACATGCCCATGTTTTCTAAATCCTTCAGTGGCTCATGCTGAGGGGGCATATATGTCCATGCACAAAGCTTTATATAAATGGAAAAAGCTCAGCGTCGGTCCCCACCCAATATAGCTCTTTACCTATCCAAATGCGATAAAAAAAAAACAGTCTGCAAAAAATTTTTCATCACTAGCATGTGAATGGAACTATTCCTTAATCACTAAGTTACGCGTCTTCACGTTCGAAACATTTTATTTCAGTAACGATTTTATTCGCTCATTTTGTATCAGTACGCAAAGAGTTTCAAGGATGTGGAATATAGTTTTCATCCCAAGAAAAGTAGCCATTGTGTATGGGTCTGTCCAAGTCTAAATTCCACTAAGTGTTGAAATTTTGAATATAAATTCCTGTGGTAATATGACTAGCTACGGTCATATAGCACATACTTGAAATTATCGTTTTTCTAAAGAAAGCAGTTCATACTCTTAATGGCATCTTAACCAGTTTTTTTTTACGGATCATCTCTGTGCAGCAAGCTGTTCATGTAGCTGTCACAGTCGAGTCGGCATTTTCTTTGTATTCGAAACTCCATGCACCGGACATGTGAGGACAGACTTGGAAGTCTTTCAACTCCGACACCACAATACTACTACTTATTAATTTGGAAAAGCAACATACAGCATGGAAAATTGGATTAAATTTTAATACATTTGTTAGATAAGGCCTAGAATGAATGAAATTTATGAATATGAAGTGAATTGAAGTTGAGAGGATTTTAAGTTAATCTAAGTTAAGGCTATTGAATATTGCTTAAGTATGAATGACTTGTCCTTGCTTTTTGAATAAAAAAAAAAAAATTGCACGAATCTAAAAACTGAAATTTTGAAAGTGTCCCCGCCACTGTGTCCGCGCAATACTATATTTTACTCAAATATTGTATACGTAGTAACATGTTGTGCAAAAAGCCCATCTGATCTCAACGAAGGAGTGTGTGTTAAACTGTGGCTTACCGTATTACCTTCACCCAAATAAAGAGGAGAACCTGTATGTATTCTGATGAGCTCTGCTAGATGTTTCGCAGCTGTGAGCTGGCATATGATTTCTTAAGTGTATAGAGCCCATCTTTTTACTGTTTGTAAGTCCTCCCTTTTCGCCTTGTCAGCCTAATTTGACAAAAAAATACAGTCGAGTAAGTAGAGTTTTCATGGTTTGTATCTTTTGGATGTCTTGAACTTCCTTCTTGACCATTTCCATCTTCTGTATAATTTATAACCGCCCTGTTATGCAACATTCTCTGAAATTTTGTCTCTTGACTGTCTTCCCATTTAACAACGATGGAACCATGAGGCTTTTGTGGAGATTGTGGAGGGCTGCTTCGATGCCAGCTCAGCTTGCTTTATGCCGCCTTGAAGTATATTTCTATGTAGTGTTGGACTTCTTATGACTTCTATGTTGGATTTGCACTAGTAATGCTAATTCATGATTTATTTTTGTTATTTCTATAGGGATCATCTAAGTGCTTACGTCTAATAAGTTCAAATGTCTAGTTGTTGCTCTTTCGATAGTAGTATGGCTTCTTGACGCCCTCATAATCAGTTTGGTAAGTAATTGGAATTGTAATATGTTTTTCTTTGGGGGGGAATTGTAAATAGGTTGGATTCCCTTGCAGATACCGCAACAAATAGTAAAGTTGTTTTCGACACAGTCGCTTCCGATTTTCGTTAGGCAGTTTATAGGATTATAACTGATGATAATGACGTTTCAAGTGCCTGGAATTAATAAAATTCTAGGTCGCTTTCAGCAGCACAATCTGTGTGGTGGTGGCTCATAGCTTCATGTGACTCCAGTTTCAGTTTCAAAGTTTCAGCTAGTTTTTTCATAGTATTGTCAAACAATACAGTAGTGACACAACTACGCGAATAGCAGTAGTGATGAACTTCTCATAGGTGTGCATTGTTTGCAAACAGTTTGCTGAAAATTCCCTTGGTGCAATTGCGGTTTGGTTTGACGTAAAAGCACAAGCAAAAATGGAACCTACTGCACACATATCCTTGTTCGATAATAGTTGCGGAACACAGGCCAAATGAAATATGAATGAAACTGTTCTCAGAGCATGGAGACAGATTGCGTCTTAAAACAAAAACTCTTCGGCGGAATTTTGCCCCGCCCAATTAATGTTCGCATTGGCAATTCGGAACACATGTTCCTATCCATGTTCGTATCCACTATCAGTGCGTCCGCAATTATAACTACTCGTAGCGATGAAATAAAGCATCGGGACCTTAGGCATAGATAGACTAGTTTCGACGATTCTTTCACTGTGAGTGCCGACCGAACTTGTGATGGCTTACCAGAAGCGCAAACGGGATTATCCTTGGCTGACAGGAGACGACAATGGCGCATATTGTGCCCCATGTAAAGCCTTATACGGGGGCAAACCGAATTCTTCCAGTCAAGGTGTATTAGTCTCACGTCCATTCTCTAATTGGAAGAAATCTACCGGCTCAAAACCTGAAGACAATAAACTTGTAAAACACCAACTATCGCATGCACATCAATCAGCGATTAGTGTTTCTGACCAATCATGCCAACTGCGACAGTCGGGAGTGGGCTGATGCATCGGCCTACAGTGATGATTACAACAAGTTTTTGGAGAGACTTACCTCTCACAATATCAAGACTATCAACCAACATACGATAAATCTCCATGAAACAGTTATCGTTCCGTATCTTGACAAGCTTGTCACCCTTCTGAATCGTCGTCTATCAGGCGACGGCATTGAAAGCATTTCCAAAGCTATGCTTATTTTCGGGCCAATTTTTAGCATCACACGATCCCCACTATGGTGTGAAGGACATTACTTTGATCGCTGAAACATTCAATTTGTCAACTGTCGAGGCTGTTCATGAATGGCAAGTGTTTCGAAATTATTTCAAAACGTGCGATCGAAACATCAGCGCCACGGACAACCTCATCAAATTAGCTTCCGGCAAAGATTTGGCATTGGGGTTCCCGATGCTGTCGGACATCGCAATGAAGGTTATATGTGCGCCTTTAGGAACAGTGTCCGTGGAAAGGAGTTCTTCCACTATGAATCGAGTTACAACTAGCTTAAGGCAAAGATTGTTGCCGCATCACGTCCGCGATGCAATGCTGGTCAGCATTGAGGGATCCAAGATTGATGATTTCACGTCAATTGTGAAACTCTGGCATTCTAGGAAGGCCAGACGACTACAAATTCCAGACAGTAAACAATAACACTCATAATTCTCATCCTTCTTCCTGTTATTTGGAAAATGAATTTTTATAGTACAATGGCTATTTTCTACATTATGTAAAAGTACTAAGGAATTCTGGGGCAGTGTACATATATACGTACATGTGAAAGTAATTATTGATGTAATGTAATGATAATGATGAATAATTGATGTGAAATGTAGTAGCGATCAAGTAAAAAGCTTTCAGTCATTAAATAATCATTTAATCTGTAGCAAGTGATTAGCTAAAAGTTACAATTTGAAACATTTCACCATCTCGAGATTATAGTCCTAAAATATACATGTATAATAGGCATGTTTTGCAGTATTCATGAACAGTGAAATGTCATGTGTAGAGGGCCACTTATATTTTACATAAGGAGTTGGAATTTCTCATTGCCTGATGTCGGGATACACAAACATTCAGACCCCCCTGATTTCCCCCCCTGAACCAGTAGGAGTGGATAAAACACTGCATTACGTCATGCCAAACTACACTCAGACAACGAAAGCAAGGTATGGAGGATAAATTGGAAGGAGGATGATGATGAAAAGACAAATGTTAAACATGCACATCAGAGCTAAACTGCAAACGATAAACACATAAACGCAAATTCAGATGCAGTTTCGAAGTTTCTCGAAACAAATATTTTAATTATAAATTCATATGTACTTCATCAACCAATGGTCTATGCATGAGTGAATTGCATTGACTAATATGCTTAATTTTACAAGAAATTGACAATAATACTTTAACAAAAGATGGGCCAAATTTGATCAAATTTGGATTGATTATTTGAAATACGTAGAAACTAAAAGGCATGCAAAATGGAATCCAGCGCTAACTGTTTTTGAGCAAGATCGACAGATGTTCTCTGGGGGTGTCCCAGAATAAAATAAGCTTGATAAGTCCGGCTACATTAAGTTTGGGGAAGCTCTGGTACCTGTGACAACTCCTGAGTTTTCATTTTTACAGTGTAGGAAGACCGATATTATTGCAGGTAAAACCTTTGATCTTCTTATTCTGACTAATTTTGAAGCATATTTTGCTAGCAAAGAATTTCAAAACCATATAATTGAAATTTCTTATCCAATGATATCTACATGCATGTGCTATGTTATGAGATGAAGAGAAACTTAATTTTTATGCTGAATAAGTTTCTTGCATGATGTTCTTTTTCATTGCAGGTGCTCAGCGATGGGGAATGATTGGAAGAAAGACCTACAAACCCTCATCCATCCTTTTTTCATTGTCAACATGTTTCTTATTTCCACCTTCTTTTTTACCAAAATGATTCCACCTGTGTGCCAGCTCATGTACGACTCATGTGACATCGATGTGCGTGAATATGAAATGTTAACCTTCTTAGGCTGCGTCGTAGCTTTTAAGAAGAAGCGTCAGGTTAATTTTTCAAACTTCATCGCAACTTTCTGTATGTTCGCTAAAATTGTGAATGTTCTTATGTTTGGGCGATACAGCTACTTTTACGCCCTCGGCTATCTCCTTGTATGGTTGCTACAAGCTGTATTTCTTCATCAACCAGTTTATCGTGGACCCGACAAGATAGTCTACTTCAAAGAGAACACGTTGATTGAAGAGGTTCTTCAAGGCGACCGCAGAATAACGTGGCTGATAGCATTTTATGCTGCATGGTCACCTGCATGCGTTAACGCAGCTCCTGATTTTTCAGAATTGTCCGAAAATTATGGACTTGATAATCTGCGATTTGGCAAAGTTGATGTCACACGATGCCCAAATATCGCTGCACAATTCAAAGTAGACACATCGTCGTGGACGAAGCAACTACCTACCATGATTCTTTTTCAAGGTGGAAGGGAGTACGACAGACGTCCTGGATATCTGAAAGGAAAGATTCAGAGATTTGACTTCGGCTATGAGAATATTGTGAAGGCCTTCGGACTAACTGAGATATACAATGAATGTAAGCGAAACCCCATCTATAAGAAGAAGAAGAAACAGGCTGGAGACGTGAAAACTAAGGAAGAATAAAAATCAGATGAACTTTAGTTGCTATTCATTTGTTGATGTAAACCGCCATTTTTGTTACTAGGAAATCGTTCGATATTTGGATTCTGTCTCCAGAAATGATGCTACACCTTCTTATTTATATTTGTAGTATAATTGTAAACAAATAAACGACACGATAGCAGAGAATGTGTTTTTAATAAATTCATAACCTTGTCCCATCGGTCTGCCAGCAAATAGCCTGCCGTGGGACACCTGTGTGTTTAATGAGACGAGACATATAGACGCGATATTTGCAATTGGCAAGTTGCTATTATATTCACATTGTATTGATTTCTGATATTGGATGATGGCAGCTGCTCAGGTCTGCTCCCATTTTTCAACTGAGGATGTAACTCAATATTTAATTTTTCTATTTAGACGCGATGCTTAGAGCCTATAGATAAATTAGCACATCAAATTGCAGCATTCGAACTTTATTAGCCTCTTCTCTTATTGCTTATAAATTGCTACGAATTAATGCTCCCTTTCGTTTCCATTATTTGTGGCCAGTCTACCGTGATCAAATTTTTCGTCGGTTTGGATGTATACATTCAGAGATGTAGAGATACCTCTTTGAACAACGATGAGTGAAAAACATTGTATCCTTGGAACAAAATATGTTGAACTGAAATTTGTGCAAGAGATATATACGAAACTTTTAAGTGAAGAAGGCGCGACCATTTAGGCCTTACAGTTTTCAAAAGAAAATAGTTGAAAGTCAAGAAAACTCAAAGCTTCAAGTTCACGCGAGTGATTCGAGGCATATCAAACTTAAAAAATGAAAATTTTACCGCCGGTGATGTGATCAATATTCTCTAATAATCAGTTGTGCTGTGACAAGCTGCTGCTGAACATGGTCATCACAGTAATGCGCAGATTATCCTAAATTACACCAATGAAGCGAGTGGTGGGCAGCGATAAATTTTCCGATGGGTCCGATAACGATAAAGCGATAAATTTTACGCAAAGGTTAAAGCGATAACGATAAATCCTGAAATTGTCTCTACTAACGTCTTTAACCCTCTAACTACCAGGGATAAAACCATCATTAACTACCATGGGGTCATTTTTTGACCCCAATATTATTTTCATAAGACAATCATCGTTTTTGTAAATTTTGGCATACCGATTTGTGTATGGAATACAAAAGTGAATATTAAAACCAATACGAGTTATACATGACAGTAAATTGTATAATTTCAGACAGAACAAGTAGGCCTACACAAGAAAGAGGAGTGGTTATTGCTAGTTTGTCTTCCTTTTTCTTGGAGTGTATGAAGCAAGAGTTGTATTCGATTGAAATGCAAATTTCGATGATAATTCTTCTCGACCACACTTCGATGTTATCAATGGAGGTAAAAACCGTTTATTTTGTCGGACTGTATCAACGTAGGTCAGGTTATTTGATAACAGAGCATTGCTGAGAAAAATGCTAGAGAGAAAGTTATCTCCTGTGACATTGCGTCCGGAATTCTTCAAGTGTTCTGTCATTTGCATGACCACTCTGGCTCCTTGGCCGATTTCAGCTGAGTGCCCAGTTTTTCCACAGTACACTTCTAAATTTGAGCAGTAGCTTGTCTCACGTCACACATGAGCCAACGCTTGATTCCATATTTCCCCGGTTTGCTGGGTATATACATCTTGAAACCACACCGTCCCCGAAATAACACCAGCTGCTCGTCCACTGTAACATTCGTCCCCGGTTTAAAATTTGATCGACACTTGGCAGCAAATAGATCATGATCTAATTGGAGCTAGCTTGTCTCTAGAACGTCGGTCAGTTCTCGTGTTTTCATCATCGAATCTCAGACATCTTGTGAGTTCACTGAATCGATTCCTCGACATTGCTTTAGCGAAAACAGGGCGTCCATGATCTCGGTTCCACAGATGTTCAATAGGTTCCAATCTTGCACGATACACACCAGCCAGTATAAGAAGTCCAATATAAGTTTGCAGCTCTTTTTCGTCAGCGTTTTTCCATCTATCTCCAAGAACTCGATGACCTTCTTCATTGGTATGTGTAATTATCATTCTTATCATACTTGGTGTTATGAAGCAATAAAAAGCTCCCAATGGGTCACCCGATCGTTCTGTGGTTGATTTTGTGGGACCTGGTTGCTCACGTACAATGTTATGTTACCTTCGACGACCCTGTGACGATGGATGAGGAATCCAGATACTTCCATCTCGTGCATGATAAGACTCAGGTGTTGTTTGAGTTTCTTGGTTTTCACTACTTTCCGAACTTTCATCCTTCAAGACGTCATCATCGTCGCTCACTTCAGATAATTGATTAGCTGATTCACTGAAGTTTTCTGCTTCTGAGACATCATCATCAGTGGACTCTTCTTCTATATTAGTTCCAAACAACGTATTAGTCGCCAGAAGAGCAGCAGCTCGCTGTTTCCTTCGAGACGAAAAGCCTTCGGCCATAAACACCTCAAATGTAATGTCAATGTTCACAAGCGTCTGCCAGCCACAGAATAAATAAATGTCACTGATACCGCGTCTTTCGACTACCTAGTCGTGAGTCATTCGATCGAAGTTCGGATGATCTCAGTGCACGTGCAATTCATTAAAACAGATAGATCTTGGTATGAACCGTGCGCTCTCCGCTTTGTATGTATGGCGTTAGAAGTCGCTCAGACCGCTTGCTTGCCAGGAACACACGTGTGACGAAAGCTCATCGTCAATATACTTGATATTGATCATGCGATATTCAAAGGCATATTCTGTTTGTGAATGGATATCATCAAGGCTATATAGGCCTACACAAGATGGATCGAATAATGGAGTAATTCGATCTACTACAGCAACCTATTATTTCAGACAAAAAGATAAATCAATTAAGTTGGAATCTGACAGCATTGTAAAATTGACACCAGTAAACAAGATAAATTTGTTAACGCATCATAACATTTTTCTGGTGGATTGAAACTTGGGGTCAAAACATGACCCCCATGGTAATTAGTGATGGAATTTTGATTTTCCAGTGATGCGCCTTTATAAATAACATTATTACATATCCAAATACTTAAATATAAGCGCAATATTCATGCAGACAAAGTCACAGAACCATTACATGTTGGAGAGCTTGTGAGAAATTTGCTATGAAAAAGATCATTAGTGGGGTCAAAAATTGACCCCATGGTAGTTAGAGGGTTTTAATTGTCTCATTTTTTGCTACTAAACCTCTACACTGAATTCACTAAAATAAATACTGTTCTACATGATGATTTGTTACACGACGGCCATGCACAAGCATGCACTCCTTCGATTCCATGTCTTCTAACAACATCGAGTGCTACAGCTCGAGGACATGAAATCGAAGTCGTGCCTGCATGCATATACAAGGCCATGTGTAACAATTGATTATGTTGATGCACTCTTCATTGGTCTGGGCCTTTTGGCCTCGATAATATCGTACAGAAACCTACAAGTACATGCTTAAAATATAACATAGGCTGGTATTGAATAAATAGGAGCATTGATGAAAGACACGAATTGAGAACTTTATTGTTAGAAACCATAAAAACAACACATGTATCGGGTACCACGACAAACTTCACCGCACCACAAAGTACAATCAGAGCAGAGAGGAATCATACAAATACTACACATCATCATCATCCTCATCGGCCCCTCCTGGCTGCAGCCTCTTGTTGAGGCGGAGGTTTCCCTTCAGAAACACGAGGTGTTCAAAATTGTCATCACTGCCCTCTTCGGCCTCAGTACGTCTCCAGCCACGCTGAAGAGACGCTCTACTCCTGCAGGGATCCCGGTATTGTACTTTATGAAAAGTGTTATCCAGTGGGCCCTATGCTTCGCAGGGAAGTGCGACTTCTTCACAGTTGCCTGAAAAAAACACATACATCATTGCAATCTTACATGTACACATTCTGCAATTACACATTGCACCGAATTATCACTTGCTTGTACACGGTATGCTCATTGTGCATGAAAGAACATGGCAAGACTTTAAACACATAGGCCTACCTCCTTGCTCCTCCTCCACCCTTGCAGCTCCTTTTTGAGGTCTTCCTGCAGGTTATTGTCGCGGTTTTCCTCGGTTGCATCCTCACACTCGCAGAGCTCGTGAAAGGGGTCATCGCCGTCCTCCTGATGCTCCTTCATCGTAACTTGGTTTCCCCCTCTCTCGCCTCCTCCTGTCTGACGAGCGCCGTCATCTCAGGATCCTCATGGATATCTCCTCCTTCATTTGGGGAGCCATCCCTGTGGGAACGAATCTTGCGAAAAACTGGCGAATGTCAGCTGCAGAATATCATGCTGCAGTTCAGTCATATTTGCGGGATATTCGCTGGCGAAGTTCGCCGGCGACAATTCGCGCTCTATATGGCACCATTTACTTTTGACTTTCTCTCTTATTTTCTTTAGTAATCCGCCTCTACAGCTACATTCTCCCTCACCTCCTCACTATCCCCCACATATGGCTAACCTCCCGGTGGTAAAAATTTCATCGGGCCGATGCATGAAATCTCGTTTCGGCATCGCGGCGTCGATTTCCCATAAAATCGATGCCTTGCCGATGCCCGAGAATTCGTCTCGGCATTGCACCTGATATTCCGCTCTATTTCCGATATCGGATTTTGGCCGATTAATCGCTACATATGCGGTATCCCACCTGTTTTGTCGCTCTATTACCGATATCGGATTTTGGCCGATTAATCGCTATGCGGTATCCCACCTGTTTTGTCGCTCTATATCCGATATCGGATTTTGGCCGATTAATCGCTACATATGCGGTATCCCACCTGTTTTGTCGCTCTATTTCCGATATCGGATTTTGGCCGATTAATCGCTACATATGCGGTATCCCACCTGTTTTGTCGCTCTATATCCGATATCGGATTTTGGCCGATTAATCGCTACATATGCGGCATCCCAGCTGCTTTGTCGCTCTATATTCGCTATTGGACTTGAGACGTTAAGCCGATTAATTTACAATCTGAATCACTCGTATAAAAATTATACCGCTAGCTACACACGCTTTTCCTAGTCCTGAACTACAACATGTGCTAGGCCAATTAACAATTGTTGAAAACGAAGACAGCATTCATTCAATAACATCATATTACAAAAAATACATGTATGAAATCTAGAAATAGCGCACTGCACAATCTGTATCAACAATCATCTGGATTTCTATACTAAAACTAAAAATGTTCGGATAACAAGTCCAATGTGATTTTAGGCGAAATTGTTCGATTCAACTTCTCCTCCAGAACATCTCGTCCTTCCAGTGCAGGCTCTGCGACTCCTAGCTCGTTGTTGTGGCAGGCAATTGCTTCCACCCGCAATGGCTTTGGCAAAGAGAACTTGTTCGACCCGGACTGTCGCCTCATCCTCCCACTGCCGCGATCAATTGCATCCTTCAACATTTTCTGGATCACCTCTTCAATCGTCTTCTCATTCCCAATTTTCTCTTCTCTTAGGGAATCTGAAAAAATGACGCGAGGAATTAGTAGTGTATGGTAATGAGTAACGAATGTTTGTTTCCAGTGGGAAACACAGAAAATACATTTAGATAAGCCTTGCTGCTGAGTGATGTCTTCGACGGGCTGGCTGGTGTTACCCGACCCCGTCCCGCGGATAGGGGCGTCTTCGATAGACTTACCGCTGCTTTGTATCATAAAAAGAACTGCATCATAATGCTTGTATCATAATGCTGCATGCGGAAAATTACATGTACTCGTATATGACAGTAATGAAAGAAACTTCGTGGTCTACTGTAATGTTTGTTAATTCGTCGCGATGACATGAAGTTCTAAACAAATAGATGAACATGCATTATACTCGTACATACCGGTACTTATACATATATACTTCAGTTGACTAGTCTGATCGGGAGCGAATTTATGTTTTCAGAAGACATAATGTGCATGCAAACTCCGTTTTATTTTTATGGTCGATAATTTACAATAGAAGCAATAACCAGTACTTCGGCCTTGAGAGGGCGATGCTACATGGCACGAATGCGTGCACATAAACACTAACATTTAATACAGATCAGGAGTGAACAGGACTTAAAAATTTCACTTATGATTGGGCAACTGTCCAGTTCATGACTACTATTTATCGGAGGTTCAATGCATTCTGAAACAGAAATATTGTTTGAGTACTATTTTTTTACAACTTGTTTCAGAATGTAAATATCGTAACGAGATTGATCGATCATTTTTCATCAGTTCAAGGCATTGAATATAGAGCTTAAGCAATTTCATTTTTTTAACTTATTAAATATTTGAGTAAACTTAATTCATATCAAGCCTTATGACATGAAAAGACGTGCCAAGTTTACAAGTTCAATGAAATGAAAAATCATTGAATAAGATGAAAATTTAAAGATTTCAATACTCAATCTTTGATGAATGCTATCCTCTGCTATGATGAAGACTGACAAAATCAACAGTTCGCATACTTTTAATCGTCTGCATGCGGTTCCAGAGTCCATAAGCTATAACTCTATAGATTCTTAGAGCAAACTTAAACGATTTTACTTATGCTTCGTAAACATCAATAGGAAATTTGAAAATGTATTCATAAACAATTTTAATGCATTCTATTCAAAAATATTGAGCTATTCATTTTTGCTATAGATCAGACTATCTACTATTTACTATGGTCAGGCAAGGAAAAAGAAAATTCCAAAAGATTTTATCACTCCTCCAGTTAATTGACCAATCTGAAAAATGAAGTGTTGTGATTATAATAGCCGGCGCTTAGTGCCACTGACACTTCTGTTGGGCTTTGATAAAACATCGCTTCGATGCCCAAGCTTAAATAAGCACTATACCGGCAATAAAACTGAGTTCTTTATGAAGTATTCAGACATTTGGGAGCTCGTGTTTTGGCGGTTGCTGCCTGGGCAAAAAACACGAGCTGCCAATTTATGAAAACAATTCGGAAAATTGTCCACCCCCTGTAGTTCATAAAATTCAATCCTAAATTTCTGACTATTCAGGTAACGATATTGATAGATCATTTTCATCAGTTCAAGGCATTGAATATAAAACAGAAAAGGATTGGAGTAGCACGACTACTGTCCAAGACCACCAGATACATCGATGACTTATGTGTCTTCAATTAGAAGCGCTTGGACAAAATTATTCCAAGTATCTATCCAGATAGCTTAGAAGCTAACAGATGCGGACTTGATAATAAAGAAGCAGATTATCTTGACGTTAAGCTGAAAGTTACCAGCACTGGCCTTAAGACTGCTGTATATCACAAAGTGGACGACTTCAACTTTTCAGTAACACTTTTGACATCTCCTGAGAATGCACCACAAAATTGGAGTTAACGTTTTCAGCAGTCAGCTCATATGGTCGCATCTGCTCCTCATTAGAAGATTTCGTCATGAAATCGAAGAAAAGTTTCGGATTACTAAGATCAAGAGGATAAAGCAGCAAGGAATTACTAATATCCGCAGAAAGAGCACTGCATAGACATGACAAGATTTTGAGAAAATTCGGTCTTTATGCCGATAAACGAACTACTGCACGCTTTTATGATGATCGAAACCTTTAAGCAACGAACATATGGCAAGATGCATGATTAAAAATCCTTCAACACAACAAATTTATCGACTTTGACATGAACTACCGATTATGACTACATGTATGAAAGATTCCGGATTCCTTGACTCCAGACTTCCGTACACTGTCCTTTTGCCGATTGTGACAAACCTTTCTTGCTTGTAATGCCATAACAGTTTCGATTATAATTTTGTAATTATTTACATATTTATTTTCAATTATCTTTTATCATGTCATTTTCCTTTATTCTGATTTTTTTCCGCTATTGGTTCATTATCATCGCAGTTACTTATTTATTTTCAATTTAATTATTTATTATGTGATTTTTCTTCAGTCTGAATAGTTACCGCTATTTATAATTAATTTTCTTTCATTTTCATCGTACATTTTATTTACTGTTTCATTTGCATTAGCATTTAGAGTCAGTGTCATTGAGTCTGTACATGATGGATGCGCAGGGCCCCACTCAAGCAGGTCTGAGCGTTCAGGATTTAGGGGCCGAAACGCGAATCCTGGTCGAGTTCCTTCCGAGTTCTTAGACACGTTTTGCTGAACTTTTGAATGATTCTTAACATCTGTAGAGAACGAACCATGCGTCCTTGTCAGGATTTCATACTCTCTACTTCATCTTACTCTCAAACACGTCTATCTCCCTACTCAATCACAGCAGGGAGACTTAGTCGGCAGATGACGGATCTGTGCGGTGTCAATTTTCAAATATATGCCATATATTGAATGATAGTAATGATATGCTATAATATTCATTAAATCATCGAAATTATCAAATTACATTACATACGTGTACTTATATAACATGATTATAACATATTTTAGTTATTATATTGCATATTATAATTGCTAGTATATCATCGTTGCATTATATTTATATCACATCATTTTTGCAAATTATGCAATTATATCACTTAAATTTATAATGTACTGTGTTTTTACTTTGCATTGAATTTTCAGACTTTATTATAATTAACAATTAACAATAACAATATTACAAAGCTGATTACAAGAATGCTACAAGCGGTACATTGATGATATCATCATGGATCCGTTTTACAAGGATGTGAAAATATTTTCTAACATAATTGAAGTGTTTAACTCGATTGACAAGAACATTCAGTTCACTATAGAAGTCCCTAGGGATAATTATATTAACTTTCTAGACCCAAGCATATCAGTGAATGGCAACCTTAAATACAAATGGTTTAGTAAGACATGTCATTCAGGCATAACTCTACATAGAGATAGTTGGCTTCCAAATAAAGTAAAAAATAATTTTCTCAAAAACAGTATAAAATACATTGATGATCGCAGTTCTGATGTATGTGTGTAGCGCCATTGGTCCTAAATACAACTGCAAAAGCAGATATCTAGTTTATTGTTTATAATTACTTTTGGTGCAATGACCTCCATGTTGGACAAAGTTGTCGACCTTTCAAGTTGCGCTATCAGGAACACGAACGTAGTATTCGCAACAGAGATTCTAAAAGTGCTTTGAGCGAGCATCATCTAAAATTTTATGCTGATAGAGAGATGGAAATAACTGACTTTAGTTGTGAGATCCTTATTCAACAATTTAATGCGATTAATGGCTGAAGCACGCTTCATAGCGATGAAAATGCCAAAACTTAATAGACGTCATGAACAAGTTTAATGAGTTGCCACAACTATGCCTAATCAGTATTTAAGGATCCTTCTACATCTGTACGCCACCCTTGAGACTGTCTTCGGACGAAACGCGTCGGGTGCTTCTTTTTAACTTATTGGAATAAAAAGTCGTAAATAGAAGGAAGTGACTTCTTTATTTTCAATTATTTGGAAATTACTTATCTTGAATTTATGAATATGATTGAATAATTATATTTATAACATAAATAATAGGCCTACATTTATCATTGATCATATAGGCCATCACAGAATCGAGAGTTTCAAATAATATTTCATCTGCACTTTTTATTATTTTTGAAATAGCCTCTGGCTTTTACAGAAATTAAAAAAATGCGAGATTTTTGACGCAACCTGTCGAGATTCTTTAGCGAGACTGACAAAGCAACATTTACAAAAAAATCAAGATTGTTTAGACCTAATATTGGTAACGAGAATAGACATGCACCGTATACACTGTACATGTGAAAATGCAATATAGAATGTCATAGAATATGCACAAGGCCAATCAAAACAACCTAATCTTGGGGAGTAATATGTCACATCACAGTATCAACGTTGAGTCAAAAATTTCGTGTTCTTTATTCTTGTGAAAGTCATAGGTATTTTTTTAGAAAAATTTGGATTTTCTAGCTACGAATAACTTTTCTTCAAGATATCCTTGAAAATCTCTCATCATGTGAATTATGTGTTTTATGAATTTTTATTGTGTTTTTTGTGAATTATGTGATAAATGGTGTTGAAACATAAAATACACATTTTTTATGTTTGGATAAATGATGAAACCATCAAAAAGCCCTATTATTTAAGTCTGAACCCTAGGGCAAATCAAAATGTTTATCACATTATTTCATAATATAAAATGTTATCTAAATGCTGCAATTTCCATTTCGCAAATAAATGAAGGCATACATCTTTAGTTTTCATTTCTATAGCAGAAATATTAAAAAATACTTCGCAATTACAATTGAAGAGAAAGGAAATTAGGCTATCTAATTATCAAATCATTTTTCTATTGTATAGTATTTTTATTTAAAATTGGTTTGAGTAAACCTACTACCCATGCAATCACATCCTTCGCATGCCTGAAGTCAATTTATGTATAGCTTACATATCTTTGGAAAAAATGTAAAATTAATTAATGAAGAATCCAGTAAAAAGAGTGGAGAAAATTTGATTTAATACATGATGTTTAAGTTAAGAATAATTCACACAATCTAGCCGAAAGTTTTACTTACTTTGCCTGGTTTTCCTAGTCCAGAAACAACCGCCTGCCAAACTCGATGTTCAAGCATATTCAGGCACAAGCCTCGAAGATACTCCGCACAAATTGATCAATCTAAAATGGCAACAGCCGGTGGTATGTACTCGTAATTGAATGAGGAATATAAGATATTTATTTTCATGTTTTAACATATCATTAATTGTGAATAAATAAAAATGCATGTACATTGTAGGCCTATATAGCAATTAGGTAAGAGTGCATAAAAACTATTATTGATATTTGCAAAATAAAAAATTGTCAATCCATTATAATTGGTGAAATTAGTTTCAGTTAAATCGTCAAGAAAATCACAGAGCATATGTGCTAGGGAACAACATTTGTAATATCACGATGTATGATAGGTTTAACCCTCCGAATTTTGTAGGCCTATGGAATACATGGAAGGAGTCTGTGCTTTTTCAAAAGTTCTCTTTAATATGTGATTTAGATCGACAACGCATTCAATTAAGCTACTGCAGCACAGCATTTCAAATTAGAAATACATTAGACCATAATTCTTATCTTGATGATAACTGAACAAAGAAAGAAATTCACATTACACCTAAATTAATCATTCTAGGTGCATTGACTGCTTTAGTGTTGTTTTGGGAAAAGTCAAGTTGATCTATTTTACATCAGCTCGATATATTTCAATAGCTCAGCGTTATCTTCAGGAGCAAAGGATTACAAGAATGTTTATGGTAGTGATCCAAAATAATAGTGTTATTCTATAGGTGTGATTTCTGATTTCTTTGTACATTTTGAATCACTTTTATGAATATTCTTGAAATCCCTTGCTCCTTGCGCTGAGTTACTGAAATATGTTGAGCTGATGCAAATCATCAACTTTACGAAGATGACAGCAATGATTCTAGGGATTTTCGATTGTAAACATCTGAATGAATTCTTTTGACGATACTCGTACCGGTATGCATAAAGTTCCTATTTCATTTAATCACATATTAAAATATGAATTAGCATGCTGATACTTACATGTTGCGACGAAAGTAATCGACACAAGAACATGAGAAGCATTGAACTCGAAACACTAAGTTGAGAAACCAAACGACATTGACTATGGAGATAACACAGATTGTTCTGCTCTGCTGATTTCTCCCGATTTTCACTTGATAGATGTATCAATCTCCAATTGAAGCTATCGGATGAAAGGTTGCCTTCTTTCAAGGAATTCTTTACCATGTTGCATAATTTAATCCATGTGTCACTAAATTTGATATTGTGCACGATAAAATGGGCAATACTGAGACACGCTGGTCTCTGAAGACAGATGAAGGATAGCAGTGGCGTGCGTAAAGTCCACAACATTAGTGCCGGATCAGTGCTATATTTGACGCAGCATCATATCATCATGTGCGTTGCTCGCTTGTGTGACTGCAAGTGAGAGTCAGCGTCATCGATCCATCTGTAGCTGTCGGCAGGCGAACCCGGACAAAGACAAATGCTGCCGAAGCATGGAGAGGGATGGAATTAGTCTGCTAAAGCGAGAAGGGCGGGGAGATTGCGCAACGGAACCTGTCTGTGTAAAAGCTTTCAAAATCACATCACTTGCGCAGATTTCAGATACGAAGATACTACTGAAAGCATAATGAATATCTTTTATAATTGGTTACTTAGGTTGTCATGCAAGGTAATGAAATCATTCGGAAAGGGAAAGCTGCAGAGTTGATAGAAAAACACGCAAGCATACAAAAAGATAATTTATTTCATTTGAAGACTTAATTGTGAAATGCGAATTTCTTTCTTGTGAGATTAAAGTGACAGTTTGCAATGCAAAAACACACTGTCGTTTTTTTTTTGAGACTACATTTTTTTACATCGCATCGAATGTATCCAAATGCATAGATGAGAATATAAGAGAGATTAGAGCGAACAAGGGGAAAAGGAGAAAAAAGGAGAAAAAAGGAGAGGGATATGAACAAGAATAAGTGGAAAATAAAAGAGACACGGAGTGAAAGAAAAGAGAAAAGGGGATCGAGAGGAGAGGATCGTGGAACTGGAGGATAGAGATGAAAGAAATTGGGATAGCAGCAGAAGGAATTGGGATGTCTGAGTTGGGATTTATGAAGACAGTGGGAATAGGAAGAGGAGAATAATTGATGAGAGAATGAGTGAATTTTCCGTCATACAAATTAAACCTATGAATTTTGAGTTTGGAAAGAGACCAATCGCATTATCGAGACATTACTAGACATTTATGAATTTAAGTGGGATAAGATGATAAAATGATGGGCAAATGATATGGGAATTCCATGTCAGATCCCATCAAACGCCCATATGGTCTGATGGTGGGATGACGATCGCCCACGCAATATCCATGAGCAATAATGGGACCTCACTCCCGGGACGAGCAAACCGAATAATTTTGTTAGAAACTTGCTAACTGTTTGGTAATTTTGTGAAAAATAGAAATTTTGATAAATTCCTACTATGTTTGCTAATTTTGTTAGAGGCCTACCAGTTTCTAAGCAAAATAATAAAATTATAAAAAACTTTTTAATTTTGTTAAATATTTATGAAATATTAGTCAAATTATCCTAAATGTCAGAACAAAACATTAATTAAATACATGCTTTCAGATAAGATCTGATATGCCATCCAAAACGCAGTGTGTTGTTAGGAGCATTAAACTTTTGATTGACAAGAATCGATGAGAAATTGTCTCAAAAGGCATTGATTCACTAATATCTCTCATTGAAAACCTGTGATTCGATGCTTGGTCAAATGAGCTTGAAAATAAGTTTCAGCACGAATGTAGCAATCAGATCTTGTGTTCGAAATTGTATGTTTTACTTCCATATTGCTTGTATGAATCTTGTGTATTATCTTTGTGAAAACTACTCGATACGTCATGATATGAGCCTTAAATCGAAGAAACAGTTTAAGTCGTGTGAAATTTCACCGACTCTGAGATCCTATCGAACTGTAGTAATCGCTTCGAACTTGCTCTAATCGTTCTCAGGAAACGATAGGAATTCCCGTGACGAGAATCCTATATTGGGTGCTATATTTAGAAGTCTGTATAAGGCGCTCAGAGAGTTGCTATCATTTCCCGATGTTTCACGAGTGTGTCACGAGCATGTTGCACGAGTAATCAGTTTTCATGATTATTTCTAAAGCATTACTTTATTCTAATGCATCCCAACCTCTGCAATTATCTAATTTATATTTCTGACCTATTCTGAGAGGGGATTATCATGTCTTCAAGATGGCGAGCCTCCCGACTTCGAACATTGCAAAGCATTTCTTCGCCGCGCTCTACGTCTACCAGTCAGTTCACGGATTCCTCATGTAGTGTGTGGGTGTGATTCCGCTCGTCGAAGTGAAGACTGATGGCGCTGTTTTCTCTATTCATTGAAGATAATACCCTAGTCGCCCGTCCATGGATATTTATGGATGATTTCATGCATGTATCAGAAATCAATCATGCATGGGAATGCATGATTCATGCATGGGAATGCATGATTCATGCATGAGAATGCATGATTCATGCATGAGAATGCATGATTCATGCATTCTCATGCATGAATATTATCCATGATCCATTAAGTATCAATGATTTATCAATGTGACATTTGATGTTGCTCAAAAAATCATGCATGATTTTACGATGCACTTGATGAAGTTGACCATGGTCCCCAGGAAGGTGGAGTGCGCTTTTAAACAGCACGATCGATACAGAATTGAATTCTCCAACTGAGTGTGGAATAGACCAGTTCGTGTTAGAAATATGCAATGATTCATTGCACTTGCCGACTGGGGTGCTCGTAATCACAAATGGGTTCTTCACATATATTTCTATTCAATTCATTTCTGGATCGATCATGCGGTTCAAAAAATGAATTTCACCAACCTGACGCGCCACTACGTTTTCATCAATTGCATGGCAAATCATATCTGATTTGCATGCTAGAACTACCTGAAATTCACATATTAAGGAAATAATACATAGCTCATTGTGGTATGAATAGATTTTATCTATAACAAAAAACAATTAATCAGTGTAAACATGGAGGCTACAAAACATAACGAAAAAAGTTCACTTCATATAACAAACTTGTTCGCTAGTCTTTCTCTTTACAAACATTGAGATTCTTCTGAAGTTGGATAATAAAAGCTAAATTAAGTTGCATAAAAGAAAAACAGAACAAACCTTCAAAAGAGTCAATTCAAAAAATTAAAATTGAATTGTTTTACATACTTTTATCCCAGGCACAGCTGCAGCAGCCAATTCAAAGTTCTGGGGTTTACTCTAACAAAATTTATAACTTAATTAAAAACAGAATTAAATTCAGTAGCCAACAGAAAAATTACATCTAATTCGCCTTTAAGAGACCTGTTAGCTGGCCTCTAGGATTCTATGAACTGGAATAACACACGGAAATGATAGATACGCCAAGACACATGCGTGTATTATGAAGTTGATATAATCTCACTGTATAATCCATGCTATACTGGGTCTAATATATATGAAATGCAATACATTCATAGACGACAAATTCACGAAGCATTCACGATAATCATGGTGACATAACGTTAGGACATTGCAAGACTTGAAAAATGCATATACACGATAGATGTAATGATTATCAGTAAGTCATCGGTATGATTTGCCATCATAAACAGCCACTGACACTTCAAGGGGCCATATATGTATAGTGATAAAACGATAGCCACGTTTGATGTCGAAGATTCTGACACACAAGTATGACATGCATAAACTCAATGGATTCCAAAAACACAAAAGATTATTTCGCAGTATTCATCACATACAATTCGCACGAAATATTGAAAGATCAACCATAATCAATCCAATTGCACAGATTGACGCAGTGATCAGCAGCGAGTACCGAAAGTTAATAGAGGACAAAGGAAGTAAAGCATCAAATGTGGAGATCACCACGAGCATTAACCACCTGCAACGAAACGAAAATTACAAGTATGTTATTTTAAAACCATTGTAGGGGCTGTCTGCAATTGACGTCAAATAGGAGGGGGAGGGGCTTACTCAAAATTGGCATTTGATGTTTGACTTTTACTGATTAAGTCACCTTTTATGAATACATGATAGCAACTGTATACCAGATTTTCCAAAAATTCACACTTGTCTCTTTCAAATTTCGGGACACGCGCGGATCAGTAGACAGATTCTTTATTGATTTAAGATGACCAAATTGTAGTTGAATAGAATATCATTTTCAAATAATCATTTAATTGTTCCTCATAAACAGCCTATAAAAAATCGAAAATAGCCGATGCTGTTTGTGTTGAAAACATTCTCAAATTTTCGTCGTCCCCTGACGCGGTCTGAGACAGACGAAAGTTTGGGAATATATTTTCAACAGCATCGGCAATTTTCGATTACTTAAAGTGATCATTTATTTCCATTCTTATTTCTAGTTCATTATGTAATCACGTGTTTTATAACTATCAATATTCGATAAACTCCTTTTATATCATCTACATCGTAGGCTACACTAAATGATGAAAGTCATGTAACGACTTAGAATTTCTGAGCTGCAGAGAAAAGAGAATGACCTAATCCCATTTTCAAACAGCCACAAATTTTGAAAATGATTCCTCTTTTAAAATACATACTTTAATATACAAGTAAAGAATGAGCTGCCAAACTCAGAAGCACCAATTATGGAAGAAAATTGGAAGAACATGTGTATCCGGGAAAACGACCACCTTCAACGTCAATCCACACAAAAATGCCTGTTAAATGATCATAATAATTGCAACTTACCAGGAATAACGAGACCACTTTAATTGAGCTGCAGAAAAGCCCGAAACATCCCATGCAATTGAGAGAATCCGTGTAATGGGAAAACAACCATCTACAAAGAAGGGATTAAGTACAGACTGATCAACATAATAGTTTTACATTTACAGAACAACTATTACACAATTAAATCAAAAATTCCAATGAAAAAAATACATGCACTTAAGTTTTTCACTTTTATCTATAGATCAGTGGTCGGGCCAGAGATTTTTCCGTTTTTTTAGCAGCTCTACAAAATTTTCGCAGGCCTACTAATACCAGCAAATTATAGTATCATATTTCATGATTATGAAGAGTAAACACCGCTCTTATCAAAACTTGACCAACGCCCAATATCTGTCGGGACAAACTGATTTTTCAAAATGTCTTGTGCAATCTCCGCAAATAAGTGCTTTCTTGTAATAAGCCAGATTTTTCGAAAGTAACTACTTTCCGTCAGTGATGACTCACAAAAGATTTTTCGCAAATATCTGATTTCAGAAACTTGCTACTACTGCCATCTACTCTTTCTTAGGAGCCATTTTGTTAATACTTAACTACCTAAATTATAAAAAATAAATAGATAAATGAACGTTGTTTATACTCGGAAGCACATTAGGCACGGAGCCTTTCTTCCATGTGGCCGAGTTGTCATTTACCACTTTCATTCTTTTCCGTGCTGAGTGTTTAGCAAGAATGCAGAGTGTACCTATTTTAAAAGTCTTAGGTTTGACCCGACCAAGATTTGAACCAAGGTCTCCCGGACGCAGAGCGAACACTCTACCACAAGGCCACAGCGCCGGTTCCTAAAAGATAAAACTGGCATTTTGTTACCGAATCCATCTTATCAGCTAGTACATACATGTGCATGTAGCAAATATAGTCAAAAGTCACTAACCTTACAACTAAACCACCAACAAAAATTTTACAACGAAAATTCTTGTTATTACATGTCATTTAAGACATGATCCGTTCCAGTTGATAACAGGCGCTGACAGGAAGGTCACAACAAAAGGAGATAAACCAATCAGCAATTGACAGAAAGCAGAAGTTTTCATCAAAAGAAAACAAGTAATAATTACGGATCGAAAGAGAAAAAGTAGATGATGCAGAAATTCAGCGGTGTGGAAATCTTGACTTGTAAAGATGCAACAATCATATACATGAAAACATTGAGCATGATGTCTCTGAGTATGATCAAGTATGATGTTCTCTTTCCATTGACTCCTCCTGCTCCTCACGCTGCTGTCTTGCTTGGTTTTCCATTAATATTGCACTGGTATTTCCCATCAATTCTCTCTGTCTCGGAATGCATCGAGCTTGAGGGTATAGGTCCACCCCAAATTTCCAGGCACCTGGAGGAACTGAAGTCGATCAGTGGCGGCGACTGCACAAGCAACAAAATTTTTGCATCTGCTTGCAGGAAATTACAGGAATAATTGGTAGTCGCATTAATCTGATGATCACATTATTTCTGCAACAGACGAAGGTCTTAGACCGAAAACTTGTGTGCCAATGAATCTAATTCGAGCAGAACAAAATGTGCTTTCCTGCAGTATTATCAACTCCGGCTCGATAGTTCTACATCATATTAATGTTTTCCATTCCCTCGTGTTTCTTTTTGTCCGATGCCTCTATCTTTTATCTCTTAGTGCTCTGAAGCATCGAATTTATTGTCACAAAATTATTTTCCTTTTTTTGCTGTAACTGTTTTCCGCTTTTTTTGATGGTGATCTGTCCTCTTGTTCTTTAAAACAAGCCTTGGAATGCCGCTTGGCCAACGACACTTTTTACGAAGACTGTCTGTGGTTGGCAACGTGTGGCAGAACCATAGAAATTGACAACAATAAACAGACAACTAAAAAGATAAAATTGCTAACTTCAGATAAACAGTTTATTTCTATGGGCAGAACTGATTGTCGGCAGCTAGGTCAACGCTCACACACTGTTGATCAAAAACAGATGTCTCGAGATTCGGACATTTCATTTTTATGGACTTTGCATCATTTAAGAGAAAATTCCAGAACAGTCTATTTTCCAGGGTCAGCTATGAAATTTTCTGCCTATCTGGTATAAAATGTGGTACATTTTTTGCAGCATCCACGTCTTTAGAATGCGCTTTCAAATTTTCTGAATGGAAGGTAAGAACCGTTTGTAAGATGAGAGTACATTCATTTAACATCACTCATCGCTTGATTTGATCTTTTCGGGTGATCTTAAAAACCACCAGCTGTTCGAGGATATTTTGGACAACTTAATGGCAATGCAACTGATAACACAAGGCTAGACATTGTGCTTTCTGCATCCATCAGAGCCGTTGCATCGTTAGCTGAATATCAAAAATATGAGTAAATCGTATAGGAAGTGTGGAGCGCTTCAAATGACTCCAGTTGCGTTCAGAATTTCAGGCATCGAGCGAGTGTACAAAATGAATTTCAATGCATATATCCGACAACAATACTCATATTAATTTGAATTTTATTTGTTTTGTCTATACATCAATTGAAAAATTATTTGAAATCAAGTCGGTTATCATTCTTCTATAGAACTATCGGCAACTTCTTAAACATGGCTTTGACAGCTTCGTATGCGGTTACAACATCCACAGTAACTCAGTAGATGCTCGGAACTACTGCTGCAATTCTTTTATTTTACTGAATCTGTTACAAGATGTAAGACGCTGTGAATAATATGAAGCTTTAACTAAATGATAACGTAATGAATAACATGCTAATTAGTTGTTATTAGTTTGCCTTTTCCATCCTGTAGACCAGTGTTTATTCTATAAGACAACATAGGTTCATTTAAATGTAAGAATTACAAGGTTCAATTTTTCGCAGGACCAAGTCAATTTTTTTTCCCAGCGAGTTCATTTTTTTAAACATTTTCGCAGATGGTCCGACCACTGCTATAGATCTGCCATTTAATATTACGTGCAATTATATACAGATTTAGATACTTCTATATATAACGAAATTATCAACCGACCTTTTGATATGGCATATTTGAATTAGTTAGCATTGCTCAGTTAACCGGACTGTTCAAGGTCAATGACATACGGTAGTCTAGTCATGTCAAGTTTTGATAATGCCATGAATTTGGAATACATGCACATGTACTCGCTACGCAAATATATTTTGGTTTGATCAGTCTGAAATTGACAGGTATTCTCATCTGGTACAGAAAGAAGGCACAAATATAAAAAGAAGAACTAGGCCTACATGTAAATAATATCAGGATTTCTGTTGAAAACTGTAAAACATACGCGTGTATTTAACGAAAATCAGAAAACAATTAAAAAAATAAATCTACTAGTGCAAAAAGTCTAAACATAGCAACTCCTTAATTACATCTCTACACAAATTTGCATCATCTTCTTACTTAATATGGGCCTATAAAAGCAATGAGTAGGCTTTTGAACAAGATGCCAACAAGACGGCCCCAATCATTACAACAATCCTTCACTCGTTCACAATCAAGTCAATGTCATCATCTAAAGAGCTAAGTGAACTGTTACAATCTTCACAACACGGGGTGTGAAAGACGGTTTCTCAGTTTTGTGTGTGTCGGTGCGCATAAGCTGAATACTCGCTCCGTACCAGCACTGGATGGAGGGCAACTGTGGACAGCAGCTGCAAGCTCAGCAAATTTTCACTAAGACGTTTTCATCCGCATTTACTTGGACGAACCGCCAAACTTGACGGCTTACATATTTTTGATTTCACTTGAAAAAACAGGTGATATGAAAGATATGCAAGACAATAAATCAGTTATCGTCCGCTAAGCTCCTTTATCCTTTTACCGACGACAAGCAGATTTAGATGTTACCTGACTTCTGACTGCACCCTGATAAATAATGGTCTTCAAGAAAGAAACCTTCACCGAGCGCAAACATCACTGATAAACAGGGGCAATGAAAAATTAATTTCAAATAATTGCTAGGGATTTGCTACAATTAGGTGCAATTAAATAATTTCTCAATTGACGAAATTAAGCTGACAATCCATTTGATTTTTTGGATAAAATTATTGCAATTAATTGGTCGGCCTACATAAACGTACATTACCTATATATGCGGGGATGAGAACGGGCAGTTAGGGGCTCTGACAAAAAATCAACTTTTGAAGGGCCCTCACGGAATCCTCTAGAATTCCGTGGGCCCTAAATAGAAATTCATTATAGAAATTCATAATAAAAAAATTCATTACAGCCTTTCAAGGGACACTGACGGAAACGCGTATCCGCTAAAGATTTTCATCCCTGTTATGCGAAGTTGCATGCTCTCTATCAATATCAATTTTTGAAGGCTGTAGTCATGGTATTTAATTTTAAAATTTAAATTCTACAATCATTTGCAAATAAGAATGACCAATAAATTCACTATGACTGAGATACTTCTTAGTTGTCTAAACTAATTTAGAGACGCATATGAAGACCAAAGATCTGTTATAGTGCCCGCTACTTTTGATAAGTGATCCTTAGATAACTGCGTTATAAATTAGTTCTGAGCTGCCAACGACTGTAAGTCGTCGTGCGAGGATTTCATAGAAGACTTAATTGGTTGTAGTCAAAGTAAAAGCAATTAAATAGACAATTAAAATGTGTGGTACCAAATAGTCACCACAGAATTCTGTTAAATACTGGTTGAATATGTGACAGTGAATTCATAGTCTTGGGAGCAAGGGCTGGTTCAACGCGGTATTGAAATCTTATCAATTAAAAATTTTTGAGTGATGAATATGTTTAAAGTGTTTTCAGCAAAATATTACTGAATTCCAGTTATTGTATTACACATTACTGTATCAAGTTATTGATTATTATTGAATTCTAGCGAGGTGATGATAATCCAGTCAACCAGTGGCTGTGACTACACTCCTCCCCCAAACTAAGTAGATACCGGTAGTACATGATTGTCATCCATATATTGTGACACAAATGACATGATGACTTACATGGCACAATCCACATACTGAGGACTGGTTCAAAATACATTCACTTTGACAATAAGTAGGAAGTATAAAATAGATATTCAACAAATAGAAGCAGACATAATTATAATAATGTATTGCATGCAAACACAATTCAAAAAAATATTAAGAATGCAACATAAGTACTTCACAATAGACTCAGTATTATACCCGCGACTGCCGATCAATATCATTTGCCACAAAATATCCAGGATTACAAAACATTCGGAAGCTCTGACATATCAGTCGTTATGAAAATTAAACGACTTACTTTTATAACCAGCTAAATCACAAATGAGGTCCATTTGGTCAACCGTCTAATGTAGCTAGCTTGAGCCCTATTTCTTAATCAGGGGATGGGACCATTTGGATTCATGCAGCCTCATCTAAAAAAAAGCAAGTATCCACCTACTATTCGTCTCAAACATGCTGTATAAACCGAGTACAGTGGCGCTGCTTTCTGAATTATTTTGAGTCATGACCGCAGAATGTGCGCATTAAAATTCGGTTCAGTTGTTGAGAAAATAAGGTTTCATTTCAAGACCTCATGTGTTGGTTCATTTTATAGTATATTATAATATTATGTTTTTCAATTTCATTAATTCATGATTTTAGCATGACACTTAAAAAATTGCAGAAATCTTACTAATTTCCAATTTATAATGTTACCCTCTATCAATTGGCCTACTTAGTTTCCTTGCCTGATACTACCTGAAACCTTGATGCTGTAAACCTAGTACGCACTACATCTACCGGATGAACAAGGAGTAAAACATAAGCTGTTTTGAATTCCTACCCAGTCTAAAACAGCCGTGTTACATTCTCCAATATCTATTCCCGAATGAAACCCGGGTCAGAGTGAGAAAAAGAAATGGAACCCTCAATTGAAGCACAGTATAAAAATGATCACACTGAAAATGATGCGACGCTTGAACTTTCCTATTGAATTTCAGAAAAATATTCATTGTTTTTAAATCAAAAACTTTAGCACCGGTAGGTCTAGAAAAAATGTTAAATTTTTATTCAATCTCAAGCACATTATTTCAAAAAGGAGACCATGAAGGTGTACGCTTACAGCTAAAATACAATTTAACTCACACTTCATGGAATAATAACTTGGCTTGTAGCATGAGTGATCGTCTTACCTTCTTTTACGAGGCCTCCAGCACGTAAACTTGAGAGAATCGGCAGAAATTGAGTCACACAGGTATTCGATTCACACATCTTCTACCATACTTCCTTTAGTTCGAAGAAGATTCACGAAATCATAGTTTGCCAATGTAAAGAATCAGCATGAAAAGTCGTTGGCACATCCAGTGAAAGCTTTACAATTCACAGCCCTTCTGTTCGAGTGAGGAGCGCATATCGAAACGAGCGCAGCAGTATGGCCAGACAGTATAAGGTCACGCATTGTTAAAAGAAACGCAAAGTAAGTCAATGCGCGCTAAAGACGGCGGGCGAGGACACGCGCACACTATGCGTGAGTCACTCTATAAAGCAATGATCCTACGTGTAAGGCAAGATTGATGTTGTTCGATTGACGTCACTCGATCGTATTATACAGAAGTCCTCGACTGAAGGCATGCAAGGAAGAAACAAACGCTCATATTAATGTAGACCTGCAATTATTAATGAAGTATGGGAAATATGGGTGCTGCTATTGTGCTTGTCTGTGAAATCAAACTGCATGTTCATCGACTTCGCTAGTGCAAGTTACACTGTTCAAGTTCAATTCCATTGTTCACTTGTTTGTCTTGGAGATTCGGTTCCGTTTTGACACCAGCTGCTGGCTAGTGATAAAAAGTTGTGACTTTTCAATCATTTGACGTAAACATTGTTATCATGTAGCTAAACAGATGATTTCAGAAGTGCGCTTACTGCACTGTTTAATGCTAACAATTACATAAGTATGCAGGAATATTTTTGTTACATCGACAAATTAATTCATAAATATTTGTAAAATGTTTCAGATATGAACATTTAGGTGATTATGATAATATTTGTCAAATAATAGTCAAAGATGTATCAAAAATTATTAAAAAATATCAAATATGCAGTATTTGATTGTTTTATAAAACAATTATCTAATATTTGTAAAATTTGTCACCATTAGTCATATATTAGATAAATTATCTCGGTTTTTTCAACCCGGGAATACTGTAAGAATTGAAAAGAATAATCTTTATTTTATCAATGCGAATTTATCATGAATGTTCAACCGGGATTTATGCATGAATCATCAATGCAAGTTTTTAAGATATCATAATTGCGTATTTTTGGTTCAATAATGATAATCGATGTATTTTGACAATGCATATAAGCTTTCCAATCATTAAACATGCTTACCAACAATGATTTTCAATTTTGAATAATCTTTATTTTATCAATGCGAATTTGTCATCAATGTTCAACCGAGGTTTATGCATGAATCATCAATGCAAGTTTTTAAGATATTGTAATTGCGTATTTTTGGTTCAATAATGATAATCGATGTATTTTGACAATGCTTATAAGCTTTCCAATCATTAAACATGCTTAACAACAATGATTTTCAATTTTGAATTTTCCATGGATTTATTGGAATCATCGATCATGGATTCTGTGTCCATGGCTGGGCTACTAGGGATATGCATGTTGCCATCCTTTGTTTAAGATCATTAGCGTCGAGTGTCCAGATGGAGTGTATATGGTGCGTCACTATTATTCAGACATGTGAGTAGCAAATAAATTGTATTTGTAAATCAGGTGTAAAAACAGATGACTTGAAAAAACATTCTAAGCCAACCATTCAAATCATAATGTCCTTCAATTACCAAATAAAATGTACATTCAGTCAAAGAATTAATCGTGTGATTCATCATGATCGTTGATAGGAGATGGAGACTTCGATCCTTGATGATGAGGCATATTTCCCAAAAATAGGGGTGGTAAATTTCCTCCATTTAAAAAAATTGCAAGCGTTCTCCGGATTCTCGAATAGAATCCGCAGCGTATGCGGCTGCCTTCCAGTGGGTGTTTCATCCGGGAGCTGGTCGGTACGATGATGATAGTGTGGTCCCTCATCAAATCGTATCAAATCATAAGAAAGTTAACTTCCTTTGAAATTCATCAGCATCGAGTATAGAGAGAGAATCCATATTCTATGGACAATCCTCACCATGACAGCGCGCACCGCTTAGCAATGTGCACAGCAGTCGTCCCATGCGTCATTGAATCTACTGAAAATCTATTCTTGAGAGAGAAAGGATACTAAAAAGTAGTCCACCAATGTGGCATTGAAACTGTCCAAGATACATGACTGAAGTGAAGTGGTCGTGCTAAACATCAGGATCACAGGCCTTCTTTGGGACCACACTATTATCACTGTACCAGCTGGTCATATGGAAAAAGATTGAATCTTCTTTTAATTTGCTGATTGATACTGTCGATAATGTAGCTTGCGTGCACATCTAAACCGTCGTTTGTCAGGCCTACATGCAGGGTTGGCATATTTTTTTTAAATACGAATTTTTGTGGTTTTTTAAATAGGTCAAATGCTTCACTGTATAATTTGGATTTGTGCAAGACATTTGAGGGTACGTTATTGTTACTGATTTCAGTTAATGGGGAAATTATTTGACATCAAATATCAAATCGGATTTTCTGCTTAACCGGCATATGTTTTCCACCGTTGGAAAATGTGTTATGGATTAATTCGTGCTGTTGTAAATTATTGGGATGATAAAAGATACTAAGATAGTTAAAAATATCACCTGATTGATTCTTATAATAGAAGCTCGATCAAAACCTGTGTCATCTTACTATTTTTCAATTATGCTACATTCTGTATGGCCTATTCCTTCTCTTATGTGCGTCAAATACATTCAATACTTTTTGCATCAAAAACTCTATTGTGCATTTCAGACCGCAATATCATTGTCTATTAAAGAGATATAAATGGGAACTGATTGAAACTGACCAAACCAGCACAATTGATGGTAGAGGAACAATTACGACAGTTCTGTAGGCTGACATCTGCTGATGAGGTGAGTCTTTAAATTATGTGATTCTTCGCCACTGCCTCCGAATGTTTTGGTTTTAGCAGCAGTGAGTTTTTCTGCTGTTAATCCTTGGAGCGATTCGTAACAGGATGACTTCGATCAACAGTTATAATGTATAAATATGTAGGGCTATTCTTGTCACTGCCTCCGAATGTTTTGGCTTTAGCAGCATTGAGTTTTTCTGCTGTTAATCCTTGGAGCATTTCGTAGCAGGATGACTTCGATCAACAGTTATAATGTATAAATATGTAGGGCTATTCTTGTCATTGCCTCCGAATGTTTTGGCTTTAGCAGCATTGAGTTTTTCTGCTGTTAATCCTTGGAGCATTTCGCAGCAGGATGACTTCGATCAACAATATATTCAATTAATTTCAACAGTAAATTTCATCAATGTTTTGCTACGGCGTAGGTTAACTGTAATTTTATCAATAGAATGTGAGCGGTCTGCGAACCCACTTTATGCGTCAAGATCAAACCCACAAGTTTTATGATAAGTAAATTATACATGTTATAATTATAATGCAATATATTTACACATCGTTAAACTTAGTTTCTATTCATCTTGACTCATTAAGTGGATTCGCAGGATGCTCACATTTTATTGATAAAACTAGAGTTCATCTACGATATATGTTGTGGCAAAATATTGGAGCATGTCTAGAAAACATTCTAAAAATGTTTTAAGATAACATTTTCATAATATTCTCATGTATTGTCATTTGAACATATAACATTTTTTGGAATGTTTTTATAGCAAATTCACGACATTTTCTGAACAGTTTTAGAATGTTTTTTTGTTGGGAATTCACGTAAGAGTTGTGTAAGATAATATCAGAGAGAAATTTGAGACATTTTATTAGAATTTTACCAAATAATTTGCTATTTGCTAAAAATTGGCAAATCATCAGCTATGTTAGATAAATATTTGATAAAATTTTAGTAGAAGTTTAGTAAAATGTTGTCAAGTATTTGCCAAATATTTAACAAAAGCATCTGGTGTGTTCGTCCCGGGCTGTTACCATGTACGTTTTTCACTGTGAGACTTGATATCGATATATCATCGGAAATTTAGCGACAATTCGATATCGGCAAATGAACGACTTATAGACATAATATCGATATGAGAAGCATCGGAAATAGGGCGACAATTCGATATCGGCAAATGAACGACTTATAGACGTGATATCGATATGAGAAGCATCGGAAATAGGGCGACAATTCGATATCGGCAAATGAACGACTTATAGACATAATATCGATATGAGAAGCATCGGAAATAGGGCGACAATTCGATATCGGTCGATGGACTACAAATCGCTCACTTTTCTATTATGAATTGATCGGAAATTGCACGATTTCACGATTGAACGATTTCTCGATGCTGAATCGAGAAAACGCTTTGAATCCGAGCATTTTCCGATCAATTTTTACCACCGGGCTATCTAAGAAATAAGTGCAGACTATCATTCTTTGATAATGATAAGAATATAGAGAATCCGCATATATCAATTTTCATAACATCTCTTGACATTCAATAATTTACAACAATGACAAATATTTGAATAATATCATAGTATTTACTGCGACATTTATGGAAGACAAATACTTTTTTTAGTTTAAGCCTTCGTGAATTAAAAAAAGATCCCTTTTTATCAGATCAGACTGAGTATACAATATATTTTCATGTGAAGGTAATATACGAACATTACTACTTACCACTAATTAGTTGCTACAATATCCACGATTTCGCCGGTTGGCGAAAAATCAGCTCGCATTAGTAAACAAATATCTAGCAACTAATTATAGCAACTTTATCGCCGCCTGTCGTTTTTTAATTTTACACATGTTTTTGGATAGATGATGACCATTTTCACATGCGGAGATAGTTTTTACACGAAAATGAACCTTCAAAAAATTATCCACAAAATCGCTACCTCGCCAGATAATCTGTTGATATTAGCAAGATGCGTTCCCACAGGGATGGAGCCGAACGTCGACATCCCGTAGTTTGGATGAAGGGCAGATGCCATGAGGAGATCCATGTTTCTAAACATGGAGCTGAATCTGTAAAGCAAAGTAATTAGAACACGTAGCGGGACATGTGCATGTACTTATTGCCTATACCAGGGATCGGCACGAAATTTAGGCCAACAGATAGGCCGTGTCAGGGCCACGGATCAAGAAGGCACACTAGGACAGAGAAAACAGGGAGTAGGCTACAATGCTCCTGTGAGGAAAATATTGATTTACTAACCATCAAAACAAATCAATCGGAAGCATGCTTCTTTGAGACAGAGTCAACGTCAGTAGTAAGTAAAACTCCACTTCTGGACCGCGCAAGATGGCCGCCATCGAAGAATTTTCGCTGACGTCCCCCCCCTCTGGAACGACAGAGGTTGTGGTCTGTCGTGGTGTGCCGGCCAGGTTGGTCCACGTTCACAAAATGTTCGCTGACGTCCCCCCCCCCTCGAAAACGACAGAGTGTGAGACTCGGGTGTGTTGGTCTCGTGTGGGTTGACGTGGCCGACCGCCTAGGTTGACGTGGCCGACCGCCTAGATTGACGTGGGCGACCGTCTAGGTTGTCGTGGTGGAATGGTGAAACGGACCTGAGATTCGTGATCAGCGTAAAATTCTGCATCGGTATGGTGAATTTGAAGTCAATCGGCGAGAAAAAATGTTTCTTCAAAATTTTGACAGAGTTAAAATGTTGGACGTTTTGGGCTGTAGCGTCAAAACGAAGCATCGGATGGGAAAACGGATTTCAGATTTGGAATCAGCATGAAATTCTCCATCAACATGGTGAGTTTCAAGTCAATCGGAGAGAAAAAGTTTCGCTGACGCCCCCCCCCCTCGGGAGAGCTAGCTTCGATCTTGGCTTCCAGTGGACGGATTTTGTCGTGCCATACCTCGTTTGAAAGCTAAGAGTGAGACAAATTCACTGAAAGAAACGGCTTGTTCATATCGGTCTTCGTTTAGATGTGAGACGCCATTTAAGATTTTGGGACATTGGCGAAAAACGACAGAGTTAGAATTTTGGACGTTTTGGGCTGTAGCTTCAAAACGAAGCATCGGATGGGAAAACGGATTTCAGATTTGGAGTCAGCATGAAATTCTCCATCAACATGGTGAGTTTGAAGTCAATCGGAGAGAAAAAATTTTCAACATTTTTCGAAAAAACGACAGAGTTAGAATTTTGGTCATTTTGGGCTGTAGCGCCAAAACGAACCATCGGATGGGAAAACGGAGGCCAGATTCGGATTCAGCGTGAAATTCTGCATCGATATGGTGAATTTGAACGCAATCGGAGAGAAAAAGTTTCGCTGACGTCCCCGCCCCTCGGGAGAGCTAGCTTCGATCTTGGCTTCCAGTGGACGGATTTTGTCGTGCCATAGCTCGTTTGAAAGCTAAGAGTGAGACAAATTCACTGAATTTTTCATCACAAAATTTTTTTCGAAAAAACGACAGTTAGAATTTTCGCGATGGCTGTGGGATGTAGAGCAAAAACACAGCATCGGATGGGAAAACGGAGGCCAGATTCGGATTCAGCGTCAAATTCTACATGGAATTGGTGTATTTCTAGCTCAATCGGACCTCTAGAATCGGCGATAGAAGCGTTTTAAGTGTTTGGATGATGGATATTACGTCATCAGCTGATCGCCACACACTATATAAGCTGGGAACCGAGAGAGACTTGTCATTAAGACGAGAGCGATTGTCAGAGGTAGGTCGTCTCTCTGAGCTCCGATGATAGCTTCGGACATTCCAAAATCCGAGTTTCTGTAAGAAACCGACTTAGAAAATTTCATTGCTGATATCAGCTAAGGCGTCAGACTTAGAGGTTAGCCAGGAGATGGCCTTCGTCTCCAGGCCATAAAAGACTCCAAAACTTTAAAGGCTTGTAACTTTGCTTCTACAAGTCCGTTTGACTTGATTCAAAAAAGGTTCGGTCGCTATTGACCTGCCCTAAGTGATTAACTACTTATAAAATTTCATAAGTAGTGCTAAAAAGTTGAAAAATTTAAATTCAATGAAAGCATTTTTAATGATGTCTGAGCCAGTTTTCTCATGGTATTAGCGGCTTTTCACTGAAAGCGAGCAAGACACGGAGAGTTTTGCTGTAATATTCCACTGACAGGGTGTTCCTTCGGGACGGCGGACGATGCCGTAGTGATAAGTGTGGCAAGGGAGTGTGTCATATTTTAGACCGAAACCGCTGGGACAACTCATGTCTCATGTTGGGCATTTGACACAGTTCTCCACGTAGCACTTTGAACGCCAATCGTTGAGTCTCAGCTATCTTGTCATGGGTGGCCTCTAAACATCTCCATTGCAAAACGCTGGTGAATCAAGCTCTCTACGGCTTGCTATCAAGCTGCTCAAAGTCTGTCAACCTCTTACCAACTCTACAGGTTTTCATGCCTGGCGAATACTATCATTAAGTTGAATCTGCTATCAGTCAACTTGAATGTTGCAAATGAAGTTCGGTGTAATACTTCCTTTCGACGGGCGTTCCTGTAAAGGGCGGCGGTGAAACCCGTAGCTATGTATACCGCAAGGGACAATCGGCAATGGTCAATCTTGTTAAACCTCTCTGCGTCATGTTTGCAAGTGATTGCCTCTGTCTCAACGTAGTATGCATTCGCGCCAGGGCGACATTTAGCCAGCTGTCGAAGGTTGCCTTATAAACTATCCATTGCATACGTTATGAGAACCATGAGTTCTACCTGTCTCTATCAATGAGACGAATTGATGAATGGAATGAAATGGGAGGACACTCACGCGCCACACGCAACATAACACACTTCTCTCTTCCATAGTCTAACAAGCTCTTTACACATGGATCGCAGTCGATTGCTATCCCAGAATCATGTAAGCTATCTTAGTTTTATTTAACACTATTTCCTCTACCATTATCGCCCATATGAAATGTTATAAGATTTGCAAGTTAAACTAAGTGTGCTACTATTTCCAAATGAAAAAGTATACATGGTTGAATCATCCACTGAAGCCCCATTTAAGTAAGTCAGTATGAAAGCAAAGATAATACGAAATAAAAATTTATTATGGCATGTATTTCAAAAGGTCTTCATCGTCAATACCGTCCCAGAGTCTGCCTTCACACAGATCACAAAAACAGTTCACTTGCTTCAATCGTTCTTCTACCGCGAGCCTCACTTTGTCGATGTACTCCCACTCCGCCATAGTTCGTGGCTGGGAGTTAGGGGTGCACCATTCCCATAATTGATGGAGGAATTTGGTGCTGGTGATCTCCATCACATCATCAGTATCATACTGCAGATACTTCCATCGTATGCCTGTTAGGTCGGGACACTCCTTCTCACATACACTCTCCTGTTCGTCATCCGCTGCTAATGACAACTTTCTAATGTTGTCGAGTCGGTATAATTTCTCCACCTTCCCCTTCGTTGGAGCGTTTGGTGCAACGAGCGCCTTTGGCGATGAGCATGGAGAAGAGAACTTCAATTTGTGTTCGATGTTTTTGGAGGGCTTCTCATGTTGACTGTGAATAATGACTTTGAAATGTTTTCTAATTCTTAAGTATAAACAAGCAACCAATCAGAATGAACAGCCAATGAATGATGAATATGAAAGTATATATGCAAAGTGACATTCGTGTCATTTTACACTGTCTTTGAGACGTATAAGTGAAGTGTTCTCTAGCGAATTCTATATTTGAGGCGTACAAGTGAACTGCTCTCTCGTGAATTCCAAATTTGAGACGTATTATTTGAGTAAAGTCTCTATCTTGTTGAAGTATCAACCTTAAACTTGATTTCGTTGAAATGGTAAGTTGAAAATTTCTTCACTCATCTCCCTCAAACGTGTGGCTAATAGCATCTTCCTCAATTTCAGGCATCAACTTCATCACCAACGCCCTCCCTTCTCGAGGAAAGTTTAGAGTTGTTGAGTGAAGGTAGGTTGTAACAATACACTGAGACTTGAACAGAGATGATAGAATGATTTCTCTTTCAGGTGATGTGAGTTCCAGCTCAGGACTCTCGCGACAAGGCAACGAGTGCGAATGTGCCGACTGCGGACATACGTTTACAAGGAAGCACAGTCTCCTTCGACACATCAAACAACGTGTGTGTCAACGCAAAGCGGCATCAATCTCCGAAGTTGAAGTTGATTCTGACGATGACATCTCCTTTCCTTGCGATTTGTGCCCTCTTTCTTTTGATAGTCACTTTCAGCGATCTTCACACAGACTTCAAGACACGCATGCAAATGATCACTACACCAACGGTACCTCTACCATCTCCCTCATTAATGTTTCACAATAATTTAGTACGCGACTACTGCATGGAGTCCAATACTCAAATAGTAGATTTTCCTGAGTGGCTCCTTCAAAATTCTAACATTATCGAAGCGCTCTTCAACAATTTAGACAATTTTAGAATGAAGGCGCTCATCTACCTTAAACTAAAATATATTAAAATAGATTTTCAAACGGGTCAAGTGACGGAGAGAATACAGTTTCATGTTCCTTCCTCTTCCGCAACCGAAGTTGTAGACTGCGAGTCTTGGCTAAATTTTCACATTCAATGTTTAAAATCAAATGTAGATAAATTCAATGAACGCGACAGCGCTCTCATTTTTGATGGTGTGGACTCAGCCATATTCAAAATTTCCGTATTAGAAAGTCATGCAGCTCGAGGCACATTTAAACTACCAAAAACGTTGTATAATAAGAAAGCTGTCATCAATGTCGATTGTAAATCACAGTGTTTCAAATATGCAGTCCTACCATCCTTCACTATAATGATATCAACGCGCATCGAGATCGCACCTATAGCTATAGACAGTGGGAGGATGAACTAGACTTTGAAGGTTGTGATAGTAACAACATGAAAATCAAAGATGTAGAAACGTTCGAAAAACATAATCAGATTAAAATTGTCGTTCACGTGTGGGAGAAGGGGTTGAAGGGTGCCCGCTATAATTCACGTTCAACTTGTTATGAACGTGTAGTCAACCACTTATTAGTAAAACAAGATGATAGTGAGGAATGGCACTACTGTGGTATTCCCAAAATCTCTCGCTTGTACACACACTTAGGGCACTCTAAAAGAGGTGAACATTTTGTATGCGACCGCTGCATCCGCTCCTTTTGGAGTAAAGATAAATTTGAAACTCACTATGAATGGTGCAAGCGAGGTAAATTACAAATGGAACGCATGCCCAAAGATAAAATATTTTCACATAGGGATAATGGTGACGAATTAATTTCCCTGCGTGTCATTTACGCAGACATAGAATGCTACATTGATGATATCATCCACAAGCCAGCAGCCATATCCTGCTATGAAGTATGGCATGACCACCTTAGGAATAGACAAAACAAAATGCATACTTGGCAAGGTGAAGATTGTATTTCAAAATTTCTAGAATTTCTCGATAAAGCTGCTAAATTTCAACAATCATATGATTCCCAATTGCAGCGTAAGTCACTACATATGTCAGATGAAGACAAACAGAAATTTGAAAGTTGCACATCGTGCCCTAAATGTCATAAAACGTTTGATGACGATAAAATTAAGAAAGTGCGTGATCATGATCACATCACTGGTAAATTTAGAAACGCACTCTGCTCCAAATGTAACTTTTCACTTAGGTTGAGACGTCTTGTACTACCCGTCATTTTTCATAACTTTAAGGGCTATGACAGTCATATGCTCATAAAAGGAGGGTTGAGCCAGATGAAATCGTGTCAGTTTAATGTAATAGCGCAAACGAGAGAAAATTCATGGCAATGACAGCAAAAGTACCAGTAGATAAAACTAAAGAAAATAAGACAGTCTTCTTCGAAATAAAATTTTTAGATTCATTCCAATTCATGTCAGCGTCACTAGCTTCTCTCGTTCATAATCTCAAGTTTCTTCCCCATAGTCAAACTTTGAAGAAACACTATCCAAACTTAACGGATGAAATAATCACTCGCAAAGGAGTCTTTCCCTATGCGTATTTTAGCTCAATGTCTAAACTAAATGAAACAACCCTTCCTTCCATTGACAAATTCCAAAACGATTTGACGGTCAAGATTGTCCAGTAGAGGACTATGAACATGCTCAAGAGGCATGGTTAAAATTTGATTGTAAAACGTTTGGCGATTATATGATCGCTTACTTAGAATTAGATGTCATTTTGCTGGCTGATGTCTTTCAGGAATTTCGACGAGTGGCATTAGAAGAAGACAAATTAGATCCTGTCCACTTTGTCAGTCTACCAGCCATGTCCTTTAAATCAGCCTTTAAAATGACTGGTGAGACCATCCATCTCTTACAAGACCCGGAGATGTATAACATATTTGAGCGCGGAATACGCGGTGGTCTCACATTTGTGAATAAACATCACATAAAATCCTAAAACAGTAGGTAATGATCATATCCACCTAAAATACTATGACCAAAATAATTTATATGGCAGTTCACTGTCTAAACCACTACCTCATTCCGAGTTTAGTTGGTTAAATCAAGATGAGCTTGCGTATTACTCCAACCCTTCAAACATTCTGAACATTCCAGATGAAGGTGATTGGGGATATTATTTTGAAGTGGATTTGATTTATCCAAATAGTATTAAAAATAAAACTGCTGATTTCCCACTCGCACCTGAATCTGGTGAAGTGACTGAAGATATGTTTTCACCATTCATGTCACAATTTCATAGTAACTTAATAGAGTGTGGACAGCCAAGGTACAAACCATGCCGCAAACTTTTACTCACCCAATATGATAAGAAAAATTATCTCGTACACTTCTGCATACTAAAATTCTATTTAGAAATGGGCATGCTTCTAAAGTCAGTTCACCGCATCATCAAATTTAGACAGAAAGCCTTCCTCAAACCATATATTGATAGTAGCAGCCAGAAACGTGCACTCGCCCAAAATAATTTTGAAAAAGATTTTTATAAGTATAAGAATAATAGTCTATTTGGTAAGACGATGGAGGATGTTAGAAAACGCATGAACTACAAACTAGTCATTGATGATCAAAAATATCACAAATTGACCTCATCACCTCTTTTCATTGATAGAGACATTATCGATGAGGACCTTGTAGGTGTTAAAATGATAAAATCTGAAGTTGAGTTGTGTAAGCCCATCTATATTGGTCAAGCTGTACTAGATTACTCTAAGCTTGAAATGTACCAACTCTTTTATAAAATACTAAAACCATGTCCTCTCGTAAAAGAGGTTCGTTTGTTGGGTGGTGATACAGATAGTTTCTCCTTATGTATTACCACTCAAAAAGATTTAAATTTTAATGAAGTAGCTAAGTCATTAGAAAAATATTTCGACACATCTAACTACAATCCCACTCATCATTCCATACAGAATAAAGCCAAACTTGGTTGTTTTAAGGATGAAACAGCAGGAAAGGAAATAGATGAAATGATTCTCCTCCGTCCTAAAATGTATTCCATGAAATTAAAAGAATGTGCAGATAGTATTAAGCGTGCTAAAGGTATATCAAAATCCATTGTTCACAAAATGAAACATCGGTCCTATAAGAAGGCCTATAAAAATAAAACTATAACGTTTGTCAATATGACAATCTTAAAATCTCAAGTTCATACTGTGAAAACGCACACGTTCAAGAAACGAGCGCTTTCAGCATGGGAGGATAAGAGGTGTTGGATAGGACATAACACATCTCTTCCACATGGACATCCTGACACAAACATACCTCCACCCAAAAGAATAAAACTCACGCTACCACATTCAGGAGATGTATTGACATAATCTTAACTTTAACTCAGTATTTTGATGTTGCTTTTTGTAGATATACATGGTTGTTTTATGTATCGCATGAGATCGTTTCTTCCTTGTGAATATATGCCTACAGTTAGCCCATTTCCCTATATCTGTGAAAAGACTTTTTCATACACATATTTTTATTTCAATAAACATATCACAATGACTTCACTTTGTTTTCCGAAACACTAAAGTTACGAGGGATTTAGTATCTTTCACATGGATGCACTCTTGTAAACCATTGGTAATTTTGATAGCAATAGAGGGTATAGCTTGTTTGACGACGGGGTGATAGAAAATAGATTCAAACATCTTCTCGACTATTCCATATGAAGCGTCCTTTTCATGAATGAAATCACGTAAAATGTATTCTTTTTTCTCACCAACAGAAATAGGTAGAATCAAATCACTTTGGGTCGATCATATCTTTTTCAAATGACTGTGGAATATTGATTTCCATGATGAAGATTTAAACAGTTAGATTCGATGACGAACAAGATTTACTAGTTTGCAAGTTAAACTAAGCGTTATATTATTTGTAAATGAAAGATATAGTTTCAACAGTTTACAGATTACAAAATAAAGTTTCAATAGTGTTTATGTTAAAAATAAAGTTTAAGCTGTTTGTGTGTTAGAAATAGAATAAAGTTTCAACAGTTTGTCGATTAAAAATAAAGTTTCAACAGTGTGTACGTTAGAAATAAAGTTTTATCTGTTTGTAAAATGAGATTGTAGGATTTACTAGTTTGCAAGTTAGACTAAGCGTTCTACTATTTGTAAACGAAAGATATAGTTTCAACAGTTTACAGATTAAAAATAAAGTTTCAACAGTGTGTACGTTAGAAATAAAGTTTTAGTCGTTTGTGCGTTAGAAATAAAGTTTCAACCGTTTACAAGTTAAAAATAAAGTGTCAATAGTGTGTATGTTAAGAATAAAGTTCTATCTGTTTATATGTTAGAAATAAAAATGAAGGTTCACCAGTTTACAAGTTAAGAATATAGTGTCATCTGCTTGTATGTCAGAAATGAAATAAAGTTTCACCAGTTTAAAAGTTGAAAATAAAGTTTCAATAATGTGTACGTTAGAAACAAAGTTTCAACCGTTTACAAGTTAAAATTAAAGTTTCAATAGTTTACAAGTTAAGAATAAAGTTCTATCTGTTTATATGTTAGAAATAAAAATGAAGGTTCAATAGTTTACAAGTTAAGAATAAAGTTTCATCCGCTTGTATGTCAGAAATGAAATAAAGTTTCACCAGTTTACAAGTTAAAAATAAAGTTTCAATAATGTGTACGTTAGAAACAAAGTTTCAACCGTTTACAAGTTAAAATTAAAGTTTCAATAGTTTACAAGTTAAGAATAAAGTTTCAATAGTGTGTATGTTAAGAATAAAGTTCTATCTGTTTATATGTTAGAAATAAAAATGAAGTTTCAACCGTTTACAGGTTAAGAATAAATTTTATCTGCTTCTATGTTAGAAATGAAATAAAGTTTCACCAGTTTACAAGTTAAAAATAAAGTTTCAATAGTGTGTACGTTAGAAATAAAGTTTCAATAGTGTGTATGTTAAGAATAAAGTTTTATCTGTTTGTATGTTAGAAATAAAATGAAGCTTCACCAGTTTACAAGTTAAGAATAAAGTTTTATCAGCTTGTATGTTAGAAATAAAATGAAGTTTCACCAGTTCACAAATTAAAAATAAAGTTTCAATAGTGTGTACGTTAGGAATAAAGTTTCAACCGTTTACAAGTTAAAAATAAAGTTTCAACAGTGTCTACGTTAGAAATAAAGTTTTATCTGTTTGTAAAGTACGATCGTAGGATTTACTAGTTTGCAAGTTAGACTCAACATTCTACTAGTTGTAAATGAAAAATATCGTTTCAACAGTTTACAGATTAAAATAAAGTTTCCATAGTGTGTATGATGGAAATAAAGTTTAAGCGCTTTGTGAGTTAGAAATAAAGTTTCAGCCGTTTACAAGTTAAAAATAAAGTTTCAACAGTGTGTACGTTAGAAATAAAGTTTTAGCTGTTTATATGTTAGAAACAAAATACAGTTTCAACCGTTTACAAGTTGAAAAATAAAGTTTCAACAGTGTGTACGTTAGAAATAAATGAAAGTAAGAACTTCATCGTATGAGTGTTCAAAGCATGTTTTGTAAATCAAATGTGTGTAGTACTGACATGATAGAATCAAATGAACTTGACAAACGCGTTCTTTACTTGTAAACTGGTGAACCTTCATTTTTATTTCTAACATATAAACAGATAGAACTTTATTCTTAACATACACACTATTGACACTTTATTTTTAACTTGTAAACGGTTGAAACTTTATTTCTAACGCACAAACGACTAAAACTTTATTTCTAACGTACACACTGTTGAAACTTTATTTTTAACTTGTAAACGGTTGAAACTATATCTTTCGTTTACAAATAGTAGAACGCTTAGTCTAACTTGCAAACTAGTAAATCCTACAATCTCATTTTACAAACAGATAAAACTTTATTTCTAACGTACACACTGTTGAAACTTTATTTTTAATCGACAAACTGTTGAAACTTTATTCTATTTCTAACACACAAACAGCTTAAACTTTATTTTTAACATAAACACTATTGAAACTTTATTTTGTAATCTGTAAACTGTTGAAACTATATCTTTCATTTACAAATAATATAACGCTTAGTTTAACTTGCAAACTAGTAAATCTTGTTCGTCATCGAATCTAACTGTTTAAATCTTCATCATGGAAATCAATATTCCACAGTCATTTGAAAAAGATATGATCGACCCAAAGTGATTTGATTCTACCTATTTCTGTTGGTGAGAAAAAAGAATACATTTTACGTGATTTCATTCATGAAAAGGACGCTTCATATGGAATAGTCGAGAAGATGTTTGAATCTATTTTCTATCACCCCGTCGTCAAACAAGCTATACCCTCTATTGCTATCAAAATTACCAATGGTTTACAAGAGTGCATCCATGTGAAAGATACTAAATCCCTCGTAACTTTAGTGTTTCGGAAAACAAAGTGAAGTCATAGTGATATGTTTATTGAAATAAAAATATGTGTATGAAAAAGTCTTTTCACAGATATAGGGAAATGGGCTAACTGTAGGCATATATTCACAAGGAAGAAACGATCTCATGCGATACATAAAACAACCATGTATATCTACAAAAAGCAACATCAAAATACTGAGTTAAAGTTAAGATTATGTCAATACATCTCCTGAATGTGGTAGCGTGAGTTTTATTCTTTTGGGTGGAGGTATGTTTGTGTCAGGATGTCCATGTGGAAGAGATGTGTTATGTCCTATCCAACACCTCTTATCCTCCCATGCTGAAAGCGCTCGTTTCTTGAACGTGTGCGTTTTCACAGTATGAACTTGAGATTTTAAGATTGTCATATTGACAAACGTTATAGTTTTATTTTTATAGGCCTTCTTATAGGACCGATGTTTCATTTTGTGAACAATGGATTTTGATATACCTTTAGCACGCTTAATACTATCTGCACATTCTTTTAATTTCATGGAATACATTTTAGGACGGAGGAGAATCATTTCATCTATTTCCTTTCCTGCTGTTTCATCCTTAAAACAACCAAGTTTGGCTTTATTCTGTATGGAATGATGAGTGGGATTGTAGTTAGATGTGTCGAAATATTTTTCTAATGACTTAGCTACTTCATTAAAATTTAAATCTTTTTGAGTGGTAATACATAAGGAGAAACTATCTGTATCACCACCCAACAAACGAACCTCTTTTACGAGAGGACATGGTTTTAGTATTTTATAAAAGAGTTGGTACATTTCAAGCTTAGAGTAATCTAGTACAGCTTGACCAATATAGATGGGCTTACACAACTCAACTTCAGATTTTATCATTTTAACACCTACAAGGTCCTCATCGATAATGTCTCTATCAATGAAAAGAGGTGATGAGGTCAATTTGTGATATTTTTGATCATCAATGACTAGTTTGTAGTTCATGCGTTTTCTAACATCCTCCATCGTCTTACCAAATAGACTATTATTCTTATACTTATAAAAATCTTTTTCAAAATTATTTTGGGCGAGTGCACGTTTCTGGCTGTTACTATCAATATATGGTTTGAGGAAGGCTTTCTGTCTAAATTTGATGATGCGGTGAACTGACTTTAGAAGCATGCCCATTTCTAAATAGAATTTTAGTATGCAGAAGTGTACGAGATAATTTTTCTTATCATATTGGGTGAGTAAAAGTTTGCGGCATGGTTTGTACCTTGGCTGTCCACACTCTATTAAGTTACTATGAAATTGTGACATGAATGGTGAAAACATATCTTCAGTCACTTCACCAGATTCAGGTGCGAGTGGGAAATCAGCAGTTTTATTTTTAATACTATTTGGATAAATCAAATCCACTTCAAAATAATATCCCCAATCACCTTCATCTGGAATGTTCAGAATGTTTGAAGGGTTGGAGTAATACGCAAGCTCATCTTGATTTAACCAACTAAACTCGGAATGAGGTAGTGGTTTAGACAGTGAACTGCCATATAAATTATTTTGGTCATAGTATTTTAGGTGGATATGATCACTACCTACTGTTTTAGGATTTTATGTGATGTTTATTCACAAATGTGAGACCACCGCGTATTCCGCGCTCAAATATGTTATACATCTCCGGGTCTTGTAAGAGATGGATGGTCTCACCAGTCATTTTAAAGGCTGATTTAAAGGACATGGCTGGTAGACTGACAAAGTGGACAGGATCTAATTTGTCTTCTTCTAATGCCACTCGTCGAAATTCCTGAAAGACATCAGCCAACAAAATGACATCTAATTCTAAGTAAGCGATCATATAATCGCCAAACGTTTTACAATCAAATTTTAACCATGCCTCTTGAGCATGTTCATAGTCCTCTACTGGACAATCTTGACCCGTCAAATCGTTTTGGAATTTGTCAATGGAAGGAAGGGTTGTTTCATTTAGTTTAGACATTGAGCTAAAATACGCATAGGGAAAGACTCCTTTGCGAGTGATTATTTCATCCGTTAAGTTTGGATAGTGTTTCTTCAAAGTTTGACTATGGGGAAGAAACTTGAGATTATGAACGAGAGAAGCTAGTGACGCTGACATGAATTGGAATGAATCTAAAAATTTTATTTCGAAGAAGACTGTCTTATTTTCTTTAGTTTTATCTACTGGTACTTTTGCTGTCATTGCCATGAATTTTCTCTCGTTTGCGCTATTACATTAAACTGACACGATTTCATCTGGCTCAACCCTCCTTTTATGAGCATATGACTGTCATAGCCCTTAAAGTTATGAAAAATGACGGGTAGTACAAGACGTCTCAACCTAAGTGAAAAGTTACATTTGGAGCAGAGTGCGTTTCTAAATTTACCAGTGATGTGATCATGATCACGCACTTTCTTAATTTTATCGTCATCAAACGTTTTATGACATTTAGGGCACGATGTGCAACTTTCAAATTTCTGTTTGTCTTCATCTGACATATGTAGTGACTTACGCTGCAATTGGGAATCATATGATTGTTGAAATTTAGCAGCTTTATCGAGAAATTCTAGAAATTTTGAAATACAATCTTCACCTTGCCAAGTATGCATTTTGTTTTGTCTATTCCTAAAGTGGTCATGCCATACTTCATAGCAGGATATGGCTGCTGGCTTGTGGATGATATCATCAATGTAGCATTCTATGTCTGCGTAAATGACACGCAGGGAAATTAATTCGTCACCATTATCCCTATGTGAAAATATTTTATCTTTGGGCATGCGTTCCATTTGTAATTTACCTCGCTTGCACCATTCATAGTGAGTTTCAAATTTATCTTTACTCCAAAAGGAGCGGATGCAGCGGTCGCATACAAAATGTTCACCTCTTTTAGAGTGCCCTAAGTGTGTGTACAAGCGAGAGATTTTGGGAATACCACAGTAGTGCCCAGTGGCGGCTCTATGGATTTCTGTTAGGTCATGCTCATCAATTTTTACTGGCTGACGAAATGGGGATGGTCAAACACAGTTTCAAAAGTTTTACAACTTCGGGCAAGCTCTTTTGTAAATCCTCAGAGAAAATGAATTTTAATAAGTCTTTCAATGGTTTCTTGAAGTCATCATCGTGATAATAAATTTTAATTCATTTTGGAGACGACTTATATCAAAAAAATCTTCATATGCAGATTTTAGAGATCGGAGTAGATGGTGAGGGAAATCCCATTGATAAGAAGAAAAGAAATTCATGTCCAGGAGGCTCAGAAATTCAAAATCTTTGTGATCACGAAAGCGTGCTTCCATACCTTCAGAAATTGTGTCAATAATTTTGAACATAAGGGGACACAATTCTGATGCAATTCGTTCTTCCGTCTTATGATTGGGGAGCATCTCAAAAACCTTTGCTGTCAAATCATGATACTCATCATCAGAGTCGTAAACAACTGAGACTCGAGACATCTCATGATTTCACTACACCGATAAAATCAGCAGATTGCCGTCCAATCAGCTACCGTTAGTTGGTTGAAACGAGCTATACGTATCATTTGTGCTTCCCGTCCACGGCATGAGATGGAGTATGTAAATCGTCATCCGCAGATTTTGCTATTGTTCTCCCGTCAGATGATCCGGCCAATAACAAATGAGGTATGCTCGAATTGACTTGCGTTCCCCTGAATTTTTTAGAACAAGTTAGCTACTTGATAAATCTTAATTGAGTATGACCTTAATGTCACAGCAACATGATCTGACATAGTAATCAAATGTTGTCAAAGCTTGAAAATGATGTTGGAAGTTTTTTTGTTGATTCAAAACTTTCCATTTCTTGTGGTTGGCATCGTTGATTTGTGTGGAGGAAAATTAGACAAAATACTTCGTCATGCTGAGCATGAAGGGCATGATCGCTAAAGCCGCCACTGGTAGTGCCATTCCTCGCTATCATCTTGTTTTACTAATAAGAGGTTGACTACACGTTCATAACAAGTTGAACGTGAATTATAGCGGGCACCCTTCAACCCCTTCTCCCACACGTGAACGACAATTTTAATCTGATTATGTTTTTCGAACGTTTCTACATCTTTGATTTTCATGTTGTTACTATCACAACCTTCAAAGTCTAGTTCATCCTCCCACTGTCTATAGCTATAGGTGCGATCTCGATGCGCGTTGATATCATTATAGTGAAGGATGGTAGGACTGCATATTTGAAACACTGTGATTTACAATCGACATTGATGACAGCTTTCTTATTATACAACGTTTTTGGTAGTTTAAATGTGCCTCGAGCTGCATGACTTTCTAATACGGAAATTTTGAATATGGCTGAGTCCACACCATCAAAAATGAGAGCGCTGTCGCGTTCATTGAATTTATCTACATTTGATTTTAAACATTGAATGTGAAAATTTAGCCAAGACTCGCAGTCTACAACTTCGGTTGCGGAAGAGGAAGGAACATGAAACTGTATTCTCTCCGTCACTTGACCCGTTTGAAAATCTATTTTAATATATTTTAGTTTAAGGTAGATGAGCGCCTTCATTCTAAAATTGTCTAAATTGTTGAAGAGCGCTTCGATAATGTTAGAATTTTGAAGGAGCCACTCAGGAAAATCTACTATTTGAGTATTGGACTCCATGCAGTAGTCGCGTACTAAATTATTGTGAAACATTAATGAGGGAGATGGTAGAGGTACCGTTGGTGTAGTGATCATTTGCATGCGTGTCTTGAAGTCTGTGTGAAGATCGCTGAAAGTGACTATCAAAAGAAAGAGGGCACAAATCGCAAGGAAAGGAGATGTCATCGTCAGAATCAACTTCAACTTCGGAGATTGATGCCGCTTTGCGTTGACACACACGTTGTTTGATGTGTCGAAGGAGACTGTGCTTCCTTGTAAACATATGTCCGCAGTCGGCACATTCGCACTCGTTGCCTTGTCGCGAGAGTCCTGAGCTGGAACTCACATCACCTGAAAGAGAAATCATTCTATCATCTCTGTTCAAGTCTCAGTGTATTGTTACAACCTACCTTCACTCAACAACTCTAAACTTTCCTCGAGAAGGGAGGGCGTTGGTGATGAAGTTGATGCCTGAAATTGAGGAAGATGCTATTAGCCACACGTTTGAGGGAGATGAGTGAAGAAATTTTCAACTTACCATTTCAACGAAATCAAGTTTAAGGTTGATACTTCAACAAGATAGAGACTTTACTCAAATAATACGTCTCAAATTTGGAATTCACGAGAGAGCAGTTCACTTGTACGCCTCAAATATAGAATTCGCTAGAGAACACTTCACTTATACGTCTCAAAGACAGTGTAAAATGACACGAATGTCACTTTGCATATATACTTTCATATTCATCATTCATTGGCTGTTCATTCTGATTGGTTGCTTGTTTATACTTAAGAATTAGAAAACATTTCAAAGTCATTATTCACAGTCAACATGAGAAGCCCTCCAAAAACATCGAACACAAATTGAAGTTCTCTTCTCCATGCTCATCGCCAAAGGCGCTCGTTGCACCAAACGCTCCAACGAAGGGGAAGGTGGAGAAATTATACCGACTCGACAACATTAGAAAGTTGTCATTAGCAGCGGATGACGAACAGGAGAGTGTATGTGAGAAGGAGTGTCCCGACCTAACAGGCATACGATGGAAGTATCTGCAGTATGATACTGATGATGTGATGGAGATCACCAGCACCAAATTCCTCCATCAATTATGGGAATGGTGCACCCCTAACTCCCAGCCACGAACTATGGCGGAGTGGGAGTACATCGACAAAGTGAGGCTCGCGGTAGAAGAACGATTGAAGCAAGTGAACTGTTTTTGTGATCTGTGTGAAGGCAGACTCTGGGACGGTATTGACGATGAAGACCTTTTGAAATACATGCCATAATAAATTTTTATTTCGTATTATCTTTGCTTTCATACTGACTTACTTGAATGGGGCTTCAGTGGATGATTCAACCATGTATACTTTTTCATTTGGAAATAGTAGCACACTTAGTTTAACTTGCAAATCTTATAACATTTCATATGGGCGATAATGGTGGAGGAAATAGTGTTAAATAAAACTAAGATAGCTTACATGATTCTGGGATAGCAATCGACTGCGATCCATGTGTAAAGAGCTTGTTAGACTACGGAAGAGAGAAGTGTGTTATGTTGCGTGTGGCGCGTGAGTGTCCTCCCATTTCATTCCATTCATCAATTCGTCTCATTGATAGAGACAGGTAGAACTCATGGTTCTCATAACGTATGCAATGGATAGTTTATAATTCAACCTTCGACAGCTGGCTAAATGTCGCCCTGGCGTGAATGCATACTACGTTGAGACAGAGGCAATCACTTGCAAACATGACGCAGAGAGGTTTAACAAGATTGACCATTGCCGAATGTCCCTTGCGGTATACATAGCTACGGGTTTCACCGCCGCCCTTTACAGGAACGCCCGTCGAAAGGAAGTATTACACCGAACTTCATTTGCAACATTCAAGTTGACTGATAGCAGATTCAACTTAATGATAGTATTCGCCAGGCATGAAAACCTGTAGAGTTGGTAAGAGGTTGACAGACTTTGAGCAGCTTGATAGCAAGCCGTAGAGAGCTTGATTCACCAGCGTTTTGCAATGGAGATGTTTAGAGGCCACCCATGACAAGATAGCTAAGACTCAACCGATTGGCGTTCAAAGTGCTACGTTGAGAACTGTGTCAAATGCCCAACATGAGACATGAGTTGTCCCAGCGGTTTCGGTTTAAAATATGACACACTCCCTTGCCACACTTATCACTACGGCATCGTCCGCCGTCCCGAAGGAACACCCTGTCAGTGGAATATTACAGCAAAACTCTCCGTGTCTTGCTCACTTTCAGTGAAAAGCCGCTAATACCATGAGAAAACTGGCTCAGACATGAAAACCTGTAGAGTTGGTAAGAGGTTGACAGACTTTGAGCAGCTTGATAGCAAGCCGTAGAGAGCTTGATTCACCAGCGTTTTGCAATGGAGATGTTTAGAGGCCACCCATGACAAGATAGCTAAGACTCAACCGATTGGCGTTCAAAGTGCTACGTTGAGAACTGTGTCAAATGCCCAACATGAGACATGAGTTGTCCCAGCGGTTTCGGTCTAAAATATGACACATTCCCTTGCCACACTTATCACTACGGCATCGTCCGCCGTCCCGAAGGAACACCCTGTCAGTGGAATATTACAGCAAAACTCTCCGTGTCTTGCTCGCTTTCAGTGAAAAGCCGCTTATAGCATGAGAAGACTGGCTCATACATCATTAAAAATGCTTTCATTGACTTCAGCAGGGTCGAAGACCCCAGAAAACCTCCAAAACTAGTGAATTTAAATTTTTCAGCTTTTTAGCACTACTTATGAAATTTTATAAGTAGTTAATCACTTAGGGCAGGTCAATAGCGACCGAACCTTTTTTGAATCAAGTCAAACGGACTTGTAGAAGCAAAGTTACAAGCCTTTAAAGTTTTGGAGTCTTTTATGGCCTGGAGGCGAAGGCCATCTCCTGGCTAACCTCTAAGTCTGACGCCTTAGCTGATATCAGCAATGAAATTTTCTAAGTCGGTTTCTTACAGAAACCCGGATTTTGGAATGTTCGAAGCTATCATCGGAGCTCAGAGAGACGACCTACCTCTGACAATCGCTCTCGTCTTAATGACAAGTCTCTCTCGGTTCCCAGCTTATATAGTGTGTGGCGATCAGCTGATGACGTAATATCCATCATCCAAACACTTAAAACGCTTCTATCGCCGATTCTAGTGCTCCGATTGAGCTGGAAATACACCATTTCCATGTAGAATTTGACGCTGAATCCGAATCTGGCCTCCGTTTTCCCATCCGATGCTTTGTTTTGGCTCTACAGCCCACAGCCATCGCGAAAATTCTAACTCTGTCGTTTTTTCGAAAAAATTTTGCGAAGAAAAATTTTTTTCTCTTCGATTGACTTTTTTTTCGCCAATGTCCCAAAATCTTAAATGGCGTCTCACATCTAAACGAAGACAGGTATGAACAAGCCGTTTCTTTCAGTGAATTTGTGTCACTCTTAGCTTTCAAACGAGCTATGGCACGACAAAATCCGTCCACTGGAAGCCAAGATCGAAGCTAGCTCTCCCGAGGGAGGGGGGTCAGCGAAACTTTTTCTCTCCGATTGACTTGAAACTCACCATGTTGATAGAGAATTTCATGCTGATTCCAAATCTGATATCCGTTTTCCCATCCGATGCTTCGTTTTGACGCTAGAGCCCAAAACGTCCAAAATTCTAACTCTGTCGTTTTTCGCCAATGTCCCAAAATCTTAAATGGTGTCTCACATCTAAACGAAGACAGGTATTAACAAGCCGTTTCTTTCAGTGAATTTGTCTCACTCTTAGCTTTCAAACGAGCTATGGCACGACAAAATCCGTCCACTGGAAGCCAAGATCGAAGCTAGCTCTCCCGAGGGGGGGGGACGTCAGCGAAACTTTTTCTCTCCGATTGCGTTCAAATTCACCATACCGATGCAGAATTTCACGCTGAATCCGAATCTGGCCTCCGTTTTCCCATCCGATGGTTCGTTTTGGCGCAACAGCCCAAAACGACCAAAATTCTAACTCTGTCGTTTTTTCGAAAAATGTTGAAAATTTTTTCTCTCCGATTGACTTCAAACTCACCATGTTGATAGAGAATTTCATGCTGACTCCAAATCTGAAATCCGTTTTCCCATCCGATGCTTCGTTTTGAAGCTACAGCCCAAAACGTCCAAAATTCTAACTCTGTCGTTTTTCGCCAATGTCCCAAAATCTTAAATGGCGTCTCACATCTAAACGAAGACCGATATGAACAAGCCGTTTCTTTCAGTGAATTTGTCTCACTCTTAGCTTTCAAACAAGCTATTGCACGACAAAATCCGTCCACTGGAAGCCAAGATCGAAGCTAGCTCTCCCGAGGGGGGGGGCGTCAGCGAAACTTTTTCTCTCCGATTGACTTGAAACTCACCATGTTGATAGAGAATTTCATGCTGATTCCAAATCTGAAATCCGTTTTCCCATCCGATGCTTCGTTTTGACGCTACAGCCCAAAACGTCCAACATTTTAACTCTGTCAAAATTTTGAAGAAACATTTTTTCTCGCCGATTGACTTCAAATTCACCATACCGATGCAGAATTTTACGCTGATCACGAATCTAAGGTCCGTTTCACCATTCCACCACGACAACCTAGACGGTCGCCCACGTCAATCTAGGCGGTCGGCCACGTCAACCTAGGCGGTCGGCCACGTCAACCCACACGAGACCAACACACCCGAGTCTCACACTCTGTCGTTTTCGAGGGGGGGGACGTCAGCGAACATTTTGTGAACGTGGACCAACCTGGCCGGCACACCACGACAGACCACAACCTCTGTCGTTCCAGAGGGGGGGGACGTCAGCGAAAATTCTTCGATGGCGGCCATCTTGCGCGGTCCAGAAGTGGAGTTTTACTAACGTCCATTGATGATAAATTTGGCTTCTAAATTTGCGAGCACCTGTATAGTAAAGAAAGGAACAAAACTACACAGCACAAGAAATATACGTACATTTAAAGCTAACATTATTAGCACTAGCTAGGCCTGACAGGCTAGCACTTAACAAAGTCGAACTGGAACACTGAATAGGCCATTTATGCCAGAGTTTGCGCGACCCCTGGCTTTATAGAAAAAGGTAAGCACCGCAAACATTAAACAGAGAATGTACCTCTTTATGTTACAGAATATAGGTGAACTTGTTGAATTTGTAGGCCTACCTGTTGTCAAATCCTCCTTTGTTGCCCTCTTGTCGGAGGAGGGGGGGCACCAAGGGCTCTGCGTAGATGAAGGCCTGGTCCCTTTTGCGATTCCTCCATGCGCTCCAGCGCCACTTTCATGAGAGTGAGGTTGGGAAGGCCTATTTAGCTTCGATAATTTTGCCAGCCTAATCTATAATCATATCAATAGACTAAACAACAATTGTTCTTCTTGTTCTGCGTCCTTGGCTGATGAAGTTCTAGCGGCGTCGCTCTTAGAAATACCAATTAGCCCTACCGGTAATTATTAAATTGCACCCTAACTATGCTACGGTATGCCTACATTGCACGTAAGTACATGCGTAAGATGAAATAAAAATTTAATAATGTATTTGCAACGTAAACAATAGATATCAATTGGGCTATTCCGTCAACCCCATCCAGTGGGTACGTCGATTTATCGACAAGCTAATGCGGTATACTGCAGCATAATAGAGCATGTAGTGTTCATGAAAGTTGCTAAAATATTGAAAAAAAATTAATGTAGTGGCGTAGCGTGAGTTTCTTGCGCCCGGATGCGAGATACTCATTTGGCGCCCTCAGCCTCCGTGTTAACCATCTTTGAATCCTCCCAAATTTGAGCAGGGGTTCGTTCCCCTATCAGGGAGACCAATTCCCTGGCGTTCATCTCATTAGAAATGAGAATGGTCAATCAGAATTGCTAAAATAAAACAATCATCTCATTGGAAATGAGAATGGTCATTGGTCAATCCAAATTGATAATCATTAACAAGAGATTTAAAAAATTGTGCGACTAGTTGTCCTAGCTGTTTACCACAGAGTATGGGCCTGGCCTACACATAAGTTAAATATAGGAACTATATTTTCCTTTTTTATGCATATTCGACGTATTTTTCTACTCTTATAGACGATGAGGATTTAAAAACACTACTCGACTACTTGCAGTCTAAAAAGGTACGATTTTGGAAAACACTGTGTTAAATGAATGTGGGTAGTTTCTCATGAATATGCGCATACATAGTATGATTAATAGATTATAAAAACGTTGCATGATGAGCTGATTGAACGTTCGATGGTAGAAGACAAATGCACTTTATCACTTGATGAGCAATATAGACACCGACTGCCGTCTAGACGCGAAGAAAAAATGATTCTCATTGAAACGTTCAAATACGGCTGTCAGGGGCCAATCCTCTTTAAATCTTATTCGACAACTTACCTGAGTGAGGTCAACGTCATACTTGCTGTCCATGGATGACGACTATTTCGAAGCTAATCGATGCGAAAGGCTTTGTGCGAATGCACGCACACACACGCAGGATCAGAAGTCGAGGCACATACTGCGATGAGTGAAAATGAAACAATCTCATGCTTTTATTAACGAGTACTAATTCAGTAGAAATGTACCAACTCGCTGTTCAACTTACCTTCATCTAACCCTTTAAATCGTAGATGACCTCAACGAGGAATCGGAACGGGATCACGCATTGATATTCTACATGCAAGAGTTGTGAACTATCAAGCACTGTGTAGTGTCAAGGTGTGATCCCCTTAATAGAGCTTAGTAATACCCGCCGATGCAATTCCAATTGACGCTTTTAAGAGTCACATTCGAGCAGTTAATTCAAATCGTGGAATGTTTGTCTAATAAGCCAAAGAAATTTCTGTTTTCAAAAAAAATTATGGCTTTATCGTTATCGCAGGAAAATTTAAAGCGATATAACGATAAACGATAAATTTTGCGATTCTTTGCGATAAACGATAAGCGATAAATTTTCGGCCAGTCCGATATTATCGCTTTATCGCTTCATTTATCGGAACGCCCACCACTGCAATGAAGGTAGCTCTTATCCTTGAATTGAATTTAGGGCTGGGTTCGAATATTAGTTCGAACATCTTGAAATTCGAATTCAAAAATTACTATTCGAATATCTATCAATATCATAAATATTCCCGAGTACATATTTATGCAAAGACTAGAATGACACAACAACAACAACATTCTCTACCATTACTCCAGTAGCACAGCCATGGACACAGAATCCATGATCGATGATTCCAATAAATCCATGGAAAAATCAAATTTTAAAATCATTGTTGGGAAGCATGTTTAACAATTGGAAAGCTTATATGCATTGTCAAAACTCATTATTGAACCAAAAAATACGCATTTATAATATCTTAAAAACTTGCATTGATGATCCATGCATAAATTTCGGTTAAACATTGATGATAAATTCGTATTGATAAAATAAAGATTATTCTTTTCAATTCTTACAGTATTCCCGGGTTGAAAAAACCGAGATTGTATCTAATATATGACTGATGGTGATAAATTTTTTTCAAATATTTGAGAATTGTTTTATAAAACAATCAAATACTGCATATTTGATATATTTTAATAATTTTTGACTATTATTTGACAAATATTATCATAATCACCTAAATGTTCATGTCTGAAACATTTCACAAATATTTATAATTTATTTTTGTCGTTGTAACAAAAATATTTCTGCATACTTATGTAATTGCTTGCATTAAACAGTGCAGTAAGCGGAGTTCTGAACTCATCTGTTTAGCTACATGATAACAATGTTTACGTCAAATGATTGAAAAATCACAGCTTTTTATCACTAGCCAGCAGCTGGTGTCAAAACGGAACCGAATCTCCAAGACAAATACGTGAAAAATGGAATTGAACTTGAATAGTGTAACTTGCATTTGCAGTGTGATATTTTCACATCACATTGAAGTCGATGAACATGCAGTTTGATTTCACAGACAAGCACAATAACAGCATCCATATTCCCCATTTCATTAATAATTGCAGCTCTACATTAACCCAATGACAATGGCATAAATAAAGTACACCGAAAGGGTAACATATTTTTGATCGAAACCTATGCAGTTCGGCGACAATGACATTCAAAACGATAAATTCATTTAAAATACCACTGAACCACGTGCTTTTCCTCAACATTTTATTTTAGTGTTTCTTTTCCCGCGGCTTTTGAAACAATTTTCTACCAAAAAACATGGCGAATGAGTAAGTGTGAAATTATCTACTTTGAATATATTGCATCATCATAACTGTCAGCAAAGTATTGAATAATGATACTATTTGAATGAATATAATGGATATTTGTTTCGTAATTAGTGTGTAGTATGAATAATTGATTATAGAAAAGTGTACTTTATTTAGTACGCTGTCATTAGGGTTGGCACATGGGACAAATCAAAGTCAGCAGATGAGAATTGCAGAATGCCCTTTTCTGATGACATCAGTTTTAGTTATGCGTAAAAGTACTTCAGAAAAGAGCAGTATCTTAATAATACAAGTTTATGGTATTACTATCCAGGTTTATTGTCTATAATTGAACCTTCATTAGCAATTTTTCCATAAAATCATGGATGCGCTACGATGGTAATCAATCACCGATCATTGACTTTAGCATTACAAGAAGGATGATGTATTTGTACGTTGAAAAAATACAAACAATGATATTGCAATAAAACAAAGTGAAAATAGTTAGCGGTGCTGGGGAACGAACCCGCGTCGCATAGCCGTGGTAGTCGTAGTTTTACCCACTAGACTGTGACAAGTTTCTTACGACAAGTGAATCTGCCACTTAGTGTTCCAATCGCCTGAATTCCCTAGCTGTTTACTCTTATCTTTCAGGGTCGACAAGTACGTGAGATTCTGCGAGACGGCGACCTTGGCAGAGGCGTTAGACACCACTGAAAGTGGGATAAGACGGAGCTCCCGAATTCGCGCGATTTATTCAACGCCGCCTAATCTCAATTATGATTCAGATGAAGATAGTGCTCCAGAAGACGAGTCCGATGAAATAAGTTTGAATAACCTGGGATCGGGTTTGCTGTCTGCTCCGGCTGCAATTGAAATTATTGAAGATGAGGATAGTGATGATAAAGTAGATTAACCTGCAGCTAAACGTCCTAAAATTGAAAATCGGGAGGAATCATCGGTTTCAAGCAGTCATTCCGTAGTCGCGAACGGAAGTCGACAATTTTGAGATCACCGATCTTGCAAAATCTATATAGGTATGATCGCAAAGATCATTGGCCGGTGACGATCGAGACACAGAGAAGATGTCAAGGGTGTTCCAATGGCAGATCAAGGCTCATCTGCGAAAAGTGCAACGTTGGGCTTCACACTTGGTGTTTCAAAAAATACCACTTATACTGTAACAGTGACAACTCTACCGACAATGGCATACATATATGCCACCTCTGTAGAAAAAACCCGCTGGGAAAAGTGCTCACTATTCGCTGGCTTTTAGTGAGCGAGCAAGCGATGTCTTAGCTAGCGATTATGCAGTTTGCGAGTAGATGGCTATTGGCAAACCGAATTTTGCTTACTTTTTGTCGCTGGCCAATAGATGGCTATTGACAAAGCGAAATTCGCCAGCTTCTTGTCACTGATTAATAGATCGCTATTGGTAAAGCCAATGTTGCTAACTTTCATCATCAGCTACAGCCTACATACCTTTGTTTAAACACATTCTGTTATTTGAAGTCGCATAGATGATTAGAGCAAAATGCAAATAGTGTGCGTTAGCGCTAAGCTTGTAATCGAAAAATGCAGATTCATTTCAGTTATTCTCATTAATTCTTCATGTCATCAAAGAGTTAATTAGAGTGCGCTTCCACCGTATTCTATAGCCTAATCATTTTGTAGTGAAACATATGGAAATTCCGTTTAGCATGTCGTCATCTGTCCTTAAAGATCAGTGTTCAGAAATCCATTATTGATAGTCTAATCCATTATTAAAGACCAAAGTAGACAGCTATTCAACTACAATAATCAAGCACTGTAACTGACCTGAAATGTAGAAAAATGAACTGAACCAGTCTGTCGAAAAATGAAAATACGCTCATATCCTGCTTGGAAGTCAATGCAGATCACAGTGATTCACAATACTTTAATGATTTTATGTTTCAATCAACTTTTTTAAATTATGTGAAATAAATTGCTACCAAACATGCATCGGACAGCAAACTTGCATTGCAACTTCGTCACTTAGCAATTAGTTGTTTGTCGACCATCCAAACAGAGGATTGTTTTTCTTCCTCCGCACGCCTCCCGTCTAATCAGACAGTCACTGTGTGACGTCAACTGGCATTATTCACACACCGAGCGCAGTGTGTAACAGTATACATCGATTCCCTGTCGTTATGACAATGCCGCTATTACCCGACAAAGCTGTCTGCTAACAGGCTGGACTTCCTTCGCTCATTCGAGCAATTGCCTGCCCGACATCGTGTCAATTATTAAGTGCGCATTGAGTTGTGAGATCTCTGGTGTCGCGCCTTGTACGCGGCTTGGTCAACTGTGATTCTGATAAACCACTTCGAACGTATAGGATCAAGGCTGTGCAAATCAATGACTGTGTGTCAACTTAATTCCCTTCCTCATGACTGCGGAAAAGACAACGGTTGAAGCCATGTAAAAATGGGTGAGTCGTTTCACTTTATTGTCACATTATGAAACCCGCTCTAGTTTTAGAAAAATAGGTTTTTTCCTATTGTAGTGACTAGCGTACTTTGCTGTAGACTATGAATCTCTGCAACTTAAACTTAATAACGAGATATGCATATTGTACAATCTATGAACCAATACGGATAACATTGTAGTAAGTGAAACGTTTAAAACCAGTTATTAATGCCAGCATGTTGAAACGTCGACGGATCTGGCTTTGACATTATCTCAAAGAATTTCAATCCTGCAATCGCCTCAATAAAATTATGAGCACCTTAATCATGTTGCACGGAATTTGATTACATGAAATTAGATGGACAACTACTAATCGAATTAAACCATCATGCATATAATTTATGCCATTGAAATTTTCCACCGTTGATCTTTAGACTGATTTAAGTTAATAGAGAAAATTATCATATTGCAAAAATCTCAAAGTTATAGAATTTTTCGTAAAACGACAAATGCTCCAACGGTAGAATTTTTTGTAGGATTATTCATACTAAAAACCTTTTACTTTAAAATGTGTAAAATTTGTAGAAATGAATTATCTTTTCGTTCATTTTGTAACAATGACCAAGCAAGAGTGTTAATTTACTTTCCTTTTGTTATATGATATCAGATTGCACAAACTTCACATTGACGTTTAAGCTTTGCCTCAACGGTTTTTTTTTAAAGGCTCTGGTAAAAACATTTTATTGTACATTCAAGACCGCAATCGCTGCCCAACAAAATTAGATGTCAAATATAGACGCGGGCTCTACCAAACCAGTTCAATGAGCATCGACGGGAGAGAGAAATTGACGACCATTTTGCAGAGGTGAGCTCTAAATTTCTGATATGAATGCAATTTTTATGTGAGTTCTCAGTTTGTCACTGCCTCCGAATGTTCTGAGTTTAGCAGCATTGAGTCATTCTGCTGTTAGCCTCTGGAGCGTTTCGTGGCAAGATGACAGTGATCAACAGTAGTTTATTATACGTGTGGCCTAAATATTGCATTTAAATAATCAGAGAAAACGGTAAGCAATGCGAATGTTCATTTATGAATTGTGATTTGGATGTAAATAAAAAGGCTTCATTATTTTGCATTTTAGACACAAACCGCTGGTCTACAGGAATTTATGCTGAAAATACAACTAATTGTAACCAAACCAGCTCTTTGAGTCTTCATGGCATGGAAGAAACTTTGAACCTCTGCAAGCCTACATTCTTTTAGCAGAGGTGAGTCTCACATCTTTTGTCACTGTCACCGAATGTTATGGTTTTGACAGTTCTACATCCACTACTGTTGATCCATGAGCATTTCGTGGCAGTATGACGTTGAGCGGCATGTTTTTGAATTATGTTAGATGTGTAAGTAGGTCTACAGGAAGTCAACGAAGGCTTCCTATATGCTAATAGGGTACAGCGAATATCAAGCGAGCAGCTAGCTTCTCAATGAAGCAAGCGATTAGCGCGTTACATTAGCATTCGAAAAGCATCGCTAATCGCGAGCGAACTGCAGCGTTTTTGCTTCTAAATTAGCAAGCTTTTCACCAGAATTTTGTGAGACAAAACGGAAGCTATGCGCTCGTTATTCGCTCGAGATTTATGCTAGCTAATCGCGAGCTTTTTTCCCAGCGGGAAGATGGCGGAACGAAATTTCTCGGAAACGATGAATTTGTAATGAGAATAGATATTTGTGAAAAATTTCACTGGTTTTTTTAAATTTTGATTGCTAAAACAAATCCGGGTGTTAATGGGTTACTATGACAGTTTGTTTCTTCCTTGCATGTCTTCAGTCGAGGACTTCTGTATACGATCGAGTGACGTCATAACAACATCAATCTTGCCTTACACGTAGGATCATTGCTTTATACAGGTTGTCTCAAAACGAAGGAAAAAAGTTTTTCGTAAAAATGACGCACTTAAAATTACGCTATCTCGAAGGCAATTACAGTTTTCGAATCTTCAGAAAATGAGGTTTTTTGTGATATGCGATTTATTACTTAATAAAACAAAAATCGCTTGATTTGAATGACTTTTAAAAAAGTAAGGTTTTAAGTCACAAAACGTCCTCAAAATGCCTTCTACCGGCTTGTAGCATCAAATCTTCACAATAGCATCAACATGCTTTGTTCTTCCTTTTGTCAATAACGTTTCAAGCAACGGTTCATCAACGTTCAAGCATGTTCTTTGTATGAGGCGGGCATGATTTCTGTTCCCTTCGATCATGCATTGTTGCTTGTCCTTGCAGTCGATTACAGCTGTGAAGTAGCTTTTGCACACGCCTCTCTCGATCAATGACTGACGTGACTGATCAATTCTTGTAGTCAGCTTTCATCATTCACAACGAAAAGTTCCGAAAGTTGTTTCGTGTTCCAAGAATTTGTCTTTGCCATGGATCTCAAGATGAAAATTGATCTTATTCGCTGTTACTATGCCAACGGGAATTCACCGACAAACGCAATTAGACAATTGAAACGCGAAAGGAATTTGATCAGGGATCCTGCACTTGTTCTGCGGTATCCAAGTTGGTTTCGAAATTCGAAGAAACTGGAAGTGTCTTGAATCAGCGTCATGGGAGGTCGTCTTTAGAGGAAGAACGTCAGGAGACTGTCGAAGGCGCAGTTCGTGGTGCTGATGGTAAGACGTCTGTCAGAAGACTATCAAATGAGACCGGCATTCCAGCTGCATCAGTTCATCGAATTCTGAAGCACATGAGCCTGCGACCTTATCGACTTCAGCTGCTTCATGACTTACAACCAGCTGATTTTGATCAACAAGTTGAATTTGAACAGTGGTTTAAAAGTTGGGTGTCCGAAAAGTTAAGCGTGTGGATCGGATTCAATGCTTCATTCATCATCGAACCTTTTTTCTTTGACCAAACGGTGAATTCAGCAAATTATCTCGAAATGTTGCAGAACCACGTTCGTCCCGAGTTGGGTAGAAGAAGGAGGATACAATCAACAATTTTCATGCAAGACGGGGCTCCGGCTCATTATGCCACTGAAGTCCGGCGATACTTGGAGGCGACATTTGGTGCTGACCACGTAATCTCCAGAGGGTGCGAACGAACTTGGCCATCACGGTCGCCAGACCTCACACCACTGGATTACTGATTTTGGGGAACCCTGAAGGCTAGAGTCTTTCACTATCAAAGTCAGAGAAGCCTGGAGCATCTGCGACATCGCATTCAAGAAGAATGTTCACGGATATCCGTTGCAGAATTGAGAAGCGCCATTGCTTCTTTTCCACGACTTGTGGATTTGATGCTACAAGCCGGTGGAAGGCATTTTGAGGACGTTTTGTGACTTAAAACCTTACTTTTTTAAAAGTCATTCAAATCAAGCGATTTTTGTTTTGTTAAGTAATAAATCGTATATCACAAAAACCTCATTTTCTGAAGATTCGAAAACTGTAATTGCCTTCGAAATAGAGTAACTTTAAGTGCGTCATTTTTACGAAAAACTTTTTTCCTTCGTTTTGAGACAACCTGTAGAGTGACTCACGCATAGAGTGCGCGTGCTCTCGCCGTCCATGGCGCGCACTGACTTTGCGTTTCTTTTAACAATGCGTGACCTCACTGTCTGGCCATACTGCTGCGCCCGTTTCGATATGCGCTCCTCAGTCGAACAGAAGGGCTGTGAATTGTAAAGCTTTCACTGGATGTGCCATCGACTTTTCATGCTGATTCTTTACATTGGCGAAATATGATTTCGTGAAGATTCTTCGAATTAGCCTAGACGAAATATGATAGAAGTGTGAATCGAATACCTGTGTGACTCAGTTTCTGCCGATTCTTCATGGTCTCCTTTTTGAAGTAATGTGCTTGAGATTGAAAAAAAAATTAACGTTTTTTCTAGACCTACCGGTGCTAAAGTTTTTGATCTGAAAACCATGAATATTTTTCCGAAATTCAGTAGGAAAGTTCAGGTGTCGCATCATTTTCAGCGTGATCATTTTTATACTGTGCTTCAATTGAGAGTTCCATTTCTTTTTCTCACTCTGACCCGGGTTTCATTCGGGAATAGATATTGGAGAATGCAACACGGCTGTTTTAGACTAGGTGGGAATTCAAAAACAGCTTATGTTTTACTCCTTGTTCATCCGGTAGATGTAGTGCGTACTAGGTTTACAGCATCAAGGTTGCAGGTAGTATCAGGCAAGGAAACTAAGTAGGCCTATTGATAGAGGGTAACATTATAAATTGGAAATTAGTAAGATTTCTGCAATTTTTTAAGTGTCATGCTAAAATCATGAGTTAATGAAATTGAAAAACATGATATTATAATATACTATAAAATGAACCAACACATGAGGTCTTGAAATGAACCTTTATTTTCTCAACCACTGAAACGAATTTTAATGCGCACATTCTGCGGTCATGACTCAAAATAATTCAGAAAGCAGTGCCACTGCACTCGGTTTATACAGCATGTTTGAGACGAATAGTAGGTGGATGCTTGCTTTTTTTAGATGGGGCTGCATGAATCCAAATGGTCCCATCCCCTGATTAAGAAATAGGGCTCAAGCTAGACATTAGACGGCTGACCAAATGGACCTCATTTGTCATTTAGCTGGTTATAAAGTAAGTCATTTAATTTTCATAACGACTGATATTTCAGAGCTTCCGAATGTTTTGTAATCATGAATATGTTGTGGCAAATGATATTGATCGGCAGTCGCGGATTGTGAACTACTTATGTTGCATTCTTAATATTTTTTTTGAACTGTGTTTGCATGCAATACATTATTACAATTATGTCGGCTTCTATTTGTTGAATATCTATTTTATATTTCCTACTTATTGTCAAAGTGAATGTATTTTGAACCAGTCCTCAGTATGTGGATTGTGCCGGCCATGTAAGTCATCATGTAATTTGTGTCACAATATATGGGTTCTCTGTCATGACAATCATGTACTACTGGTGTGTACTTAGTTTGGGGAAGAGTGTACAGTCACAGTCACTGGTTGACTGGATTATCATCACCTCGCTAGAATTCAATAATAATCAATAACTTGATACAGTAATGTGTAATACAATAACTGGAATTCAGTAATATTTTGCTGAAAACATTTTAAACATATTCATCACTCAAAAATTTTAAATTGATAAGATTTCAATACCGCGTTGAACCAGCCCTTGCTCCCAAGACTATGAATTCACTGTCATATATTCAACCAGTACCGGGTATTTAACAGAATTCTGTGGTGACTATTTGGCGCCACACATTTTAATTGTCTATTTAATTGCTTTTACTTTGACTACAACCAATTAAGTCTTCTATGAAATCCTTGCACGACGACTTGCAGTCGTTGGCAGCTCAGAACTAATTTATAACGAAGTTATCTAAGGATCACTTATCAAAAACAGCAGGCACTATAACAGATCTTGGGTCTTCATATGCGTCTAAATTAGTTTAGACAAGTAAGAAGTATCTCAGTCATAGTGAATTTATTGGTCATTCTTATTTGCGAATGATTGTAGAGTTTAAATTTAAAAATTAAATACCATGACTACAGCCTCCAAAATTGTTATTTTGTTATTGCCAGAAGTTGTTGTTTCATATTGCGTTTATCACAGTTAAATACATTTTTATAAACTCAGTCACCAGCGTTTTTTGTTATCAGATAAGCCGCACCAACATAATTTAAGTTTTGAAAGTCAGATAAGCCGCGGCTTATACGCAGGAAAATACGGTATATGTAAGCCGTCAAGTTTGGCGGTTCGTCCAAGTAAATGCGGATGAAAACGTCTTTGTGGAAATTTGCTGAGCTTGCAGCTGCTGTCCACAGTTGCCCTCCATCCAGTGCTGGTACGGAGCGAGAATTCAGCTTATACGCACCGACACACACAAAACTGAGAAGCCGTCTTTCACACCCCGTGTTGTGAAGATTGTAACACTTCAGTTAGCTCTATAGATGATGACATTGACTTGATTGTGAACGAGTGAAGGATTGTTGTAATGATTGGGGCCGTCTTGTTGGCATCTTGTTCAAAAGTCTACTCATTGCTTTTATATTTATGTAGTCCCATATTAAGTAAGAAGATGATGCAAATTTGTGTACCGATGTAATTAAGGAGTTGTTATGTTTAGACTTTTTGCACTAGTAGATTTATTTTTTTAATTGTTTTCTGATTTTCGTTAAACACACACGTATGTTTTACAGTTTTCAACAGATATCCTGATATTATTTACATGTGGGCCTAGTTCTTCTTTTTATATTTGTGCCTTCTTTCTGTACCAGATGAGAATATCTGTCAATTTCAGACTGATCAAACCAAAATATATTTGCGTAGCGAGTACATGTGCATGTATTCCAAATTCATGGCATTATCAAAACTTGACGTGACTACCGTATGTCATTGACCTTGAACAGCCCGGTTAATATCAAATGATATTAACTGAGCAATTCTAACTAATTCAAATATGCCATATCAAAAGGTCGGTTGATAATTTCGTTATATATAGAACTATCTAAATCTGTATATAATTGCACGTAATATTAAATGGCAGATCTATAGATAAAAGTGAGAAACTTAAGTGCATGTATTTTTTTCATTGGAATTCTTGATTTAATTGTGTAATAGTCGTTCTGTAAATGTAAAGCTATTATATTGATCAGTTTGTACTAAATCCCTTCTTTGTAGATGGTTGTTTTCCCATTACACGTATTCTCTCAATTCCATTGGATGTTTCGGGCTTTTCTACAGCTCATTTAAAGTGGTCTCGTTATTCCTGGTAAGTTGCAATTATTGTGATCATTTGACAGGCATTTTCGTGTGGATTGACGTTGAAGGTGGTCGTTTTTCCGGATACACATGTTCTTCCAATTCCATTAAAAGTTATAATTGGTACTTCTGAGTTTGGCAGCTCATTCTTTGTATATTAAAGTATGTATTTTAAAAGAGGAATCATTTTCAAAATTTGTGGCTGTTTGAGATTGGGACTAGGTCATTCTCTTTTCTCTGCAGCTCAGAAATTCTAAGTCGTTACATTACTTTCATCATTTAGTGTACGATGTAGATAATACAAAAGGAGTTTATCGAATATTGATAGATAAAAAGCACGTGATTATATAATGAACTAGAAATAAGAATGGAAATATATGATCACTTTAAGTAATCGAAAATTGCCGATGCTGTTGAAAATATATTCCCAAACTTTCGTCTGTCTCAGACCGCGTCAGGGGACGACGAAAATTTGAGAATATTTTCAACACAAACAGCATCGGCTATTTTCGATTTTTTAAAACAGTAGGCTGTTTATGCGAAACAATTAAATGATTATTTGAAAATGAGATTCTATTCAGCTACAATTTGGTCATCTTAAATCAATAAAGAATCTGTCTAATGATCCGCGCGTGTCCCGAAATTTGAAAGAGACAAGTGTGAATTTTTTGAAAATCTGGGATACTAGTTGCTATCATGTGTTCATAAAAGGTGACTTAATCAGTAAAAGTCAACCATCAAATGTCAATTTTGAGTAAGCCCCTCCCCCTCCTATTTGACGTCAATTGCAAACAGCCCCTACAATGGTTTTAAAATGACATAATTTTTGTTTCGTTGCAGATGGTTAATGCTCGTGGTGATCTCCACATTTGATGCTTTACTTCCTTTGTCCTCGATAACTTTCGGTACTCGTTGCTGATCACTGCGTCAATGTGTGCAATTGGATTGATTATCTATGGTTGATCTTTCAATATTTCGTGCGAATTGTATGGGATGAATAATGCGAAATAATCTTTGTGTTTTTGGACAATTCCCCGGCAGCCGCCGACATCTAATTATATGTTCACATTCTTTTGATGAAATTACAGTTATAGCCTACTTGACGTTGTAGCAAAATATTGAAGAAATTTGCTGTTGATAGTGATGAATATTGTTGATCAAAGTCTTCGGGTCTGAGTCCCCCCCCCCTCTGGAACGACAGAGGTTGTGGTCTGTCGTGGTGTGCCGGCCAGGTGGGTTCACAACATGTTCGTCGACTCCCCCCCCCCTCTGCAACGACAGAGTGTGAGACTCGGGTGAGTTGGTCCGACCGCCTGGTTGACGTGGGCGACCGTCTAGGTTGACGTGGGCGACCGTCTAGGTTGTCGTGGATGGTGAAATGGCTGCCAGATTCGGATTCAGCGTAAAATTCTGCATCGGTAGGGTGAGTTTCAAGGCAATCGGCGAGAAAAAATTTTTCTTCAAAATTTTAACAGAGTTAGAATTTGGGACGTTTTGGTGTGTAGCGCCCAAACGAAGCATCGGATGAGAAAACGGAGGCCAGATTCGGAATCTACGTGAAATTTTGGGTTAGGAAGGATGTTTCCAGCGAAATCGGAGAGAAAAAATTTTCACTGACGTCCCCCCCCCCTCTGGACAGCTTGCTTCGATTTTGGCTTCTAGTGGACGGATTTTGTCGTGCGATAGCTCGTTTGAAAGCTAAGAGTGAGACAAATTCAGTGAAAGAATCGGCTTGTTCCTATCTGTCTTCGTTTAGATGTGAGACGCCATTTAAGATTTTGGGACATTGGCGAAAAACGACAGAGTTAGAATTTGGGACGTTTTGGGCTCTAGCTTCAAAACGAAGCATCGGATTGGAAAACGGATTTCAGATTTGGAATCAGCGTGAAATTCTTTATCTGTATGGTGAGTTTCAAGTCAATCGGAGAGTTTCAAGTCAATCGGCGAGAAAAATGTTCAACATTTTTCGGAAAAACGAGAGTTAGAATTTTTGCGATGGCTGCCTACTGTAGAGCCAAAACGAAGCATCGGTTGGGAAAACGGAGGCCAGATTCGGATTCAGCGTCAAATTCTACATGGAAATGGTGTATTTCCAGCTCAATCGGAGCACTAGAACCGGAGATAGACGGGATTTTTAGTGTTTGGATGATGGGTATTACGTCATCAGCTGATCGCCACACACTATATAAGCTGGGAACCGACGGAGACTTTTCATTTAGAGGAGAACGATTGTCAGAGGTAGGTCGTCTCTCTGAGCTCCGATGATAGCTTCGGACATTCCAAATCCCGAGTTTCTGTAAGAAACCGACTTAGAAAATTTCATTGCTGATATCAGCTAAGGCGTCAGACTTAGAGGTTAGCCAGGAGATGGCCTTCGTCTCCAGGCCATAAAAGACTCCAAAACTTTAAAGGCTTGTAACTTTGCTTCTACAAGTCCGTTTGAATTGATTCAAAAAAGGTTCGGTCGCTATTGACCTGCCCTAAGTGATGGACTACTTATAAAATTTCATAAGTAGTGCTAAAAAGTTGAAAAATTTAAATTCACTATTTTTGGAGGTTTTCTGGGGTTTTCGACCCTGCTGAAGTCAATGAAAGCATTTTTAATGATGTCTGAGCCAGTCTTCTCATGCTATAAGCGGCTTTTCACTGAAAGCGAGCAAGACACGGAGAGTTTTGCTGTAATATTCCACTGACAGGGTGTTCCTTCGGGACGGCGGACGATGCCGTAGTGATAAGTGTGGCAAGGGAATGTGTCATATTTGAGACCGTAACCGCTGGGGCAACTCATGTTGGGCATTTGACACAGCTCTCAACGTAGCACTTTGAACGCCAATCGGTTGAGTCTTAGCTATCTTGTCATGGGTGGCCTCTAAACATCTCCATTGCAAAACGCTGGTGAATCAAGCTCTCTACGGCTTGCTATCAAGCTGATCAAAGCAATAACTTGGGATGTTTCCTCAAGGTTTTCAAGTATGCTGAGTTCAAATCTGCTATCAGATTTCAAATTTAGCTAAGTCTAAGGCAGCTTTGAGGGGTTAGATCCCAGCTACTGATCACTACCTTTGACTCGGCGTTCCTGTTACCACTTCGGGGCAGTGACAATGATGTCTTCAGCTGTAAAGAGCGGGTATCGGGGAAGATCTCTCACTTCCCTAGTGATCAGTACAAGGCCTTCGGGCTGTTGACGGGATCGAGTGCCACTCACTACACTCAAATCTATCATTCCTCACTAAGTGTAAATTACTGACTATACATTTGTCCTGCTATCAGGTTGTTTTGACTTGGTATCTAGTTGAATAGTCTCTTGCTATCAAGAGATTCACTTCTGCTCATAAAGTACATCATCGCTGTAATACCTCCTTTGCTCGAGCGTTCCTTCGGGACGGCGGGTACTGCCGTAGAGGGATTGTGTTGCACGGGTTGTTCGTCGTTTGTTAGACCGAAACCTCTGAGCCGTTGCTCATGTTGGGCGTTCGACTTCATACTCAACGTGACGTTTTCTCTCGCCAGGTCAGAGTACTTCAGCCATTCGACAAAGGTTAGTCTTTATGATATGGAGTAGAGTGAAATGTAATTCATTAGATGCCCCTTCAATGATTGCTCCCATGATAAACGTTGATGAGACAAATGAAATGATTCTCATCTTCCTTTTTCAGTGATTGAAATCTACTAACACACTACCGTATAATCGTCCACTATGGGACAAGACTTGATAGAGCCTCCACGCGCTTTGCCCTGGGCAGTCTTCGGACTGGCGAATACTATCATTAAGTTGAATCTGCTATCAGTCAACTTGAACGTTGCGTCGCGTTAGAGGGGTATATAAACCACTGCCTCTCATTTCATTTCATTTCAATCATGCAGACGCCGAACAGTCAAGTCAGCTCTCCTCGCGGACCGCAGTTAAGGCCGCGAAATTTATTTGAGGAGTTTGTCAGGCTAGAGGAGCAAGACAGAGTTTTTAATAATCTTGCTCGGATTGGCAATCCGATGACAGCAACTGCTGTCAATCCAACGGAATGGCGCTACATTCCACTTTTTAGCCATGTGCCAGCTAGTGTGGAAGTCGACAGTGCTACCAAAGAGAGAGTCAAAGACTCTCTCAGCAGAATTGGTAGGGTGTAAGATGACGTTACTCCCGAGAACGAACCATCGGCTCTCTTAAGGGCCACCATGGGGCAAGACATGATAGAACCTCCTCGCGGTTTGCCCTGGGCAGTCTTCGGACTGGCGAATACTATCATTAAGTTGAATCTGCTATCAGTCAACTTGAACGTTGCAAATGAAGTTCGGTGTAATACTTCCTTTCGACGGGCGTTCCTGTAAAGGGCGGCGGTGAAACCCGTAGCTATGTATACCGCAGGGGACATTCGGCAATGGTCAATCTTGTTAAACCTCTCTGCGTCATGTTTGCAAGTGATTGCCTCTGTCTCAACGTAGTATGCATTCGCGCCAGGGCGACATTTAGCCAACTGTCGAAGGTTGCCTAAAACTTTCCATTGCATACGTTATGAGAACCATGAGTTCTACCTGTCTCTATCAATGAGACGAATTGATGAATGGAATGAAATGGGAGGACACTCACGCGCCACACGCAACATAACACACTTCTCTCTTCCGTAGTCTAACAAGCTCTTTACACATGGATCGCAGTCGATTGCTATCCCTGTATCAGAAGTGTAAGCTATCTTAATTTATTTGACACTATTTCATCTATTATCATCATCGTCCATATGAAATGTTTTAAGATTTACAAGTTAGACTAAGCGTTCTACTATTTGTAAATGAAAGATATCGTTTCAACAGTTTACAGATTGAAAATAAAGTTTCAATAGTGTGTGTGTGTGTATGTTAAGAATAAAGTTTTATCTGTTTGTATGTTAGAAATAGAATGAAGTTTCACCAGTTTACAAGTTAAGAATAAAGTTCTATCTGTTTATATGTTAGAAATAAAATAAAGTTTCAATAGTTTGCAAGTTAAAAATAAAGTTTCAATAGTTTACAAGTTTTAAAATAAAGTTTAAATAGTGTGCAAGATAAAAAATAAAGTTTGAACAGTTTACAAGCTGAAATAAAGTTTTAATAGTGTACACGTTGGAAATACAGTTTTAATAGTTTATGTGCTTCAAAATAGAGTTATAACAGTTTATATGTTAGAAATAAAATGAAGTTTCATCAGTTTACAAGTTAAGAATAAAGTTCTATCTGTTTGTATGATAGAAATAAAACAAAGTTTCAACCGTTTACAAGTTAAAAATAAAGTTTCAACAGTTTACAAGTTAAAATTAAAGCTTCAACAATTACAAGTTAAAAATAAAACTTCAAAAGTTTACCAGTTAGAAATAAAGTTTCATCAGTTTACAAGTCAAAATAAAGTTTCAACAGATTATAAGTTAAAAGAAAAGTTCCAATAGTATGTGCATTAGAAATAACGTTTCAGCTGTTTGTATGTTAGAAATAAGATAAAGTTTCAATTGTGTGTACGTTAGAAATAAAGTTCTATCTGTTTCTATGATAGAAATAAAACAAAGTTTCAACCGTTAACAAGTTAAAAATAAAGTTTCAAGAGTTTACAAGTTAAAACTAATGTTTCAATAGTGTATGTATGTTAAGAATAAAGTTAGAACAGTTTACAAGCTGAAATAAAGTTTTAATAGTGTACACGTTGGAAATAAAGTTTTAATAGTTTATGTGCTTCAAAATAGAGTTATAACAGTTTATATGTTAGAAATAAAGTTTCAACAGTCTACAAGTTAAAAATAAAATTATAACTGTTTCAAGAGTTTACAAGTTAGAAATTAAGTTTCAATGGTGTATGCGTTAGAAATAAAGTTTTAGCTGTTTGTATATCAAAATCAAGTTTTAAGAGTTTACAAGTTAGAAATAAAATGAAGGTTCACCAGTTTACAAGTTAAGAATGAAGTTCTATCTGTTTGTATGTTAGAAATAAAACAAAGTTTCAACCGTAAACAAGTTAAAAATAAAGTTTTAAGAGTTACAAGTTAAAACTAATGTTTCAATAGTGTGTGTATGTTAAGAGTAAAGTTTTATCTGTTTGTATGTTAGAAATAGAATGAAGTTTCACCAGTTTACAAGTTAAGAATAAAGTTCTATCTGTTTATATGTTAGAAATAAAATAAAGTTTCAATAGTTTGCAAGTTAAAAATAAAGTTTCAATAGTTTACAAGTTTTAAAATAAAGTTTAAATAGTGTGCAAGATAAAAAAAAAATAAAGTTTGAACAGTTTACAAGCTGAAATAAAGTTTTAATAGTGTACACGTTGGAAATAAAGTTTTAATAGTTTATGTGCTTCAAAATAGAGTTATAACAGTTTATATGTTAGAAATAAAATGAAGTTTCATTAGTTTACAAGTTAAGAATAAAGTTCTATCTGTTTGTATGTTAGAAATAAAACAAAGTTTCAACCGTTTACAAGTTAAAATAAAGTTTCAACAGTTTACAAGTTAAAATTAAAGCTTCAACAATTACAAGTTAAAAATAAAACTTCAAAAGTTTACCAGTTAGAAATAAAGTTTCATCAGTTTACAAGTCAAAATAAAGTTTCAACAGATTATAAGTTAAAAGAAAAGTTCCAATAGTATGTGCATTAGAAATAACGTTTCAGCTGTTTGTATGTTAGAAATAAGATAAAGTTTCAATTGTGTGTATGTTAGAAATAAAGTTCTATCTGTTTCTATGATAGAAATAAAACAAAGTTTCAACCGTTAACAAGTTAAAAATAAAGTTTTAAGAGTTTACAAGTTAAAACTAATGTTTCAATAGTGTATGTATGTTAAGAATAAAGTTAGAACAGTTTACAAGCTGAAATAAAGTTTTAATAGTGTACACGTTGGAAATAAAGTTTTAATAGTTTATGTGCTTCAAAATAGAGTTATAACAGTTTATATGTTAGAAATAAAACAAAGTTTCATCAGTTTACAAGTTAAGAATAAAGTTTTAAGAGTTTACAAGTTAAACTAATGTTTCAATAGTGTGTGTATGTTAAGAATAAAGTTTTATCTGTTTGTATGTTAGAAATAGAATGAAGTTTCACCAGTTTACAAGTTACGAATAAAGTTCTATCTCTTTAAGTTTATAAGTTAAGAATAAAGTTCGATCTGTTTATATGTTAGAAATAGAATGAAGTTTCACCAGTTTACAAGTTAAGAATAAAGTTCTATCTGTTTATATGTTAGAAATAAAATAAAGTTTCAACAGTCTACAAGTTAAATATAAAATTATAACTGTTTCAAGAGTTTACAAGTTAGAAATTAAGTTTCAATGGTGTATGCGTTAGAAATAAAGTTTTAGCTGTTTGTATATCAAAATAAAGTTTCAAGAGTTTATAAGTTAGAAATAAAATGAAGGTTCACCAGTTTACAAGTTAAGAATGAAGTTCTATCTGTTTGTATGTTAGAAATAAAACAAAGTTTCAACCGTTAACAAGTTAAAAATAAAGTTTTAAGAGTTACAAGTTAAAACTAATGTTTCAATAGTGTGTGTATGTTAAGAATAAAGTTTTATCTGTTTGTATGTTAGAAATAGAATGAAGTTTCACCAGTTTACAAGTTAAGAATAAAGTTCTATCTGTTTATATGTTAGAAATAAAATAAAGTTTCAATAGTTTGCAAGTTAAAAATAAAGTTTCAATAGTTTACAAGTTTTAAAATAAAGTTTAAATAGTGTGCAAGATAAAAAATAAAGTTTGAACAGTTTACAAGCTGAAATAAAGTTTTAATAGTGTACACGTTGGAAATAAAGTTTTAATAGTTTATGTGCTTCAAAATAGAGTTATAACAGTTTATATGTTAGAAATAAAATGAAGTTTCATCAGTTTACAAGTTAAGAATAAAGTTCTATCTGTTTGTATGATAGAAATAAAACAAAGTTTCAACCGTTTACAAGTTAAAATAAAGTTTCATCAGTTTACAAGTTAAGAATAAAGTTCTATCTGTTTGTATGATAGAAATAAAACAAAGTTTCAACCGTTTACAAGTTAAAATAAAGTTTCACCAGTGTACAAGTTAGAAATAAAGTTTCAATAGTGTATATGTTAGAAATAAAGTTTTAGCTGTTTGTATATGAAAAACTAAGTTTCAAGAGTTTACAAGTTAAAAAATAAAGTTTCAATGGTGTATACGTTAGAAATAAAGTTTTAGCTGTTTGTATATCAAAATAAAGTTTCAAGAGTTTACAAGTTAGAAATAAAGTTTCAACAGTGTGCACGTTAAGAATAAAGTTTCAATAGTGTGTATGTTAAGAATAAAATTCTATCTGTTTATATGTTAGAAATAAAAATGAAGGTTCATCAGTTTACAAGTTAAGAATAAAGTTTTATCTGTTTGTATGTTAGAAATAAAATAAAGTTTCGACTGTTAACAAGTTAAAAATAAAGTTTCAGATTAAAATAAAGTTTCAATAGTGTGTATGATGGAAATAAAGTTTAAGCGCTTTGTGCGTCAGAAATAAAGTTTCAACCGTTTACAAGTTAAAAATAAAGTTTCAACAGTGTGTACGTTAAGAATAAAGTTCTATCTGTTTATATGTTAGAAATAAAAATAAAGGTTCACCAGTTTACAGGTTAAGAATAAAGTTTTATCTGCTTGTATGTCAGAAATGAAATAAAGTTTCACCAGTTTAAAAGTCAAGAATAAAGTTTCAATAGTGTGTATGTTAGAAATAAAGTTTCAATAGTGTGTATGTTAAGAATAAAGTTCTATCTGTTTATATGTTAGAAATAAAAATGAAGGTTCACCAGTTTGCAAGTTAAGAATAAAGTTTTATCTGCTTGCATGTCAGAAATGAAATAAAGTTTCACCAGTTTAAAAGTTAAGAATAAGGTTTCACCAGTTTAAAAGTTAAGAATAAAGTTTCAATAGTGTGTATGTTAAGAATAAAGTTCTATCTGTTTATATGTTAGAAATAAAATGAAGTTTCAATAGTGTGTATGTTAAGAATAAAGTTCTATCTGTTTATATGTTAGAAATAAAATGAAGGTTCACCAGTTTACAAGTTAAGAATAAATTTTATCTGCTTGTATGTTAGAAATAAAATAAAGTTTCACCGATTTACAAGTTAAAAAATAAAGTTTCAATAGTTAACACGTTAAAAATAAAGTTTCAATAGTGTGTATGTTAAGAATAGAGTTCTATCTGTTTGTATATTAGAAAGAAAATGAAGGTTCATCAGTTTACAAGTTAATAATAAAGTTTTATCTGTTTGTATGTTAGAAATAAAACATAGTTTCGACCGTTGACAAGTTAAAAATAAAGTTTCAATAGTTTGCGAGTTAAAACTAATGTTTCAATAGTGCGTATGTTAAGAATAAAGTTTTATCTGTTTGTATGTTAGAAATAAAATGAAGCTTCGCCAGTTTACAAGTTTAGAATAAAGTTTTATCAGCTTGTATGTTAGAAATAAAATGAAGTTTCACCAGTTTACAAATTAAAAATAAAGTTTCAATAGTGTGTACGTTAGAAATAAAGTTTCACAGTTTACAAGTTAAAATAAAGTTTCAACAGTGTCTACGTTAGAAATAAAGTTTTATCTGTTTGTAAAGTTCGATCGTAGGATTTACTAGTTTGCAAGTTAGACTCAGCATTCTACTAGTTGTAAATGAAAATAACGTTTCAACAGTTTACAGATTAAAATAAAGTTTCAATAGTGTGTATGATGGAAATAAAGTTTAAGCGCTTTGTGCGTTAGAAATAAAGTTTCAGCCGTTGACAAGTTAAAAATAAAGTTTCAACAGTGTGTACGTTAGAAATAAAGTTTCAACAGTTTACAAGTTGAAAAATAAAGTTTCAACAGTGTGTACGTTAGAAATAAATGAAAGTAAGAACTTCATCGTATGAGTATTCAAAGCATGTTTTGTAAATCAAATGTGTGTAGTCCTGACATGATAGAATCGCGTTAGAAATAAAGTTTCAGCCGTTTACAAGTTAAAGATAAAGTTTCAACAGTGTGTACGTTAGAAATAAAGTTTTAGCTGTTTATATGTTAGAAACAAAATAAAGTTTCACAGTTTACAAGTTGAAAAATAAAGTTTCAACAGTGTGTACGTTAGAAATAAATGAAAGTAAGAACTTCATCGTATGAGTATTCAAAACATGTTTTGTAAATCAAATGTGTGTAGTCCTGACATGATAGAATCAAATGAACTTGACAAACGCGTTTGTCAAGCTTGATTCTATCATGTCAGGACTACACACATTTGATTTACAAAACATGTTTTGAATACTCATACGATGAAGTTCTTACTTTCATTTATTTCTAACGTACACACTGTTGAAACTTTATTTTTCAACTTGTAAACTGTGAAACTTTATTTTGTTTCTAACATATAAACAGCTAAAACTTTATTTCTAACGTACACACTGTTGAAACTTTATCTTTAACTTGTAAACGGCTGAAACTTTATTTCTAACGCGATTCTATCATGTCAGGACTACACACATTTGATTTACAAAACATGCTTTGAATACTCATACGATGAAGTTCTTACTTTCATTTATTTCTAACGTACACACTGTTGAAACTTTATTTTTCAACTTGTAAACTGTTGAAACTTTATTTCTAACGTACACACTGTTGAAACTTTATTTTTAACTTGTCAACGGCTGAAACTTTATTTCTAACGCACAAAGCGCTTAAACTTTATTTCCATCATACACACTATTGAAACTTTATTTTAATCTGTAAACTGTTGAAACGTTATTTTCATTTACAACTAGTAGAATGCTGAGTCTAACTTGCAAACTAGTAAATCCTACGATCGAACTTTACAAACAGATAAAACTTTATTTCTAACGTAGACACTGTTGAAACTTTATTTTAACTTGTAAACGGTTGAAACTTTATTTCTAACGTACACACTATTGAAACTTTATTTTTAATTTGTAAACTGGTGAAACTTCATTTTATTTCTAACATACAAGCTGATAAAACTTTATTCTAAACTTGTAAACTGGCGAAGCTTCATTTTATTTCTAACATACAAACAGATAAAACTTTATTCTTAACATACGCACTATTGAAACATTAGTTTTAACTCGCAAACTATTGAAACTTTATTTTTAACTTGTCAACGGTTGAAACTATGTTTTATTTCTAACATACAAACAGATAAAACTTTATTATTTACTTGTAAACTGATGAACCTTCATTTTCTTTCTAATATACAAACAGATAGAACTTTTTTCTTAACATACACACTATTGAAACTTTATTTTTAACGTGTTAACTATTGAAACTTTATTTTTTAACTTGTAAATCGGTGAAACTTTATTTTATTTCTAACATACAAGCAGATAAAATTTATTCTTAACTTGTAAACTGGTGAACCTTCATTTTATTTCTAACATATAAACAGATAGAACTTTATTCTTAACATACACACTATTGAAACTTCATTTTATTTCTAACATATAAACAGATAGAACTTTATTCTTAACATACACACTATTGAAACTTTATTCTTAACTTTTAAACTGGTGAAACTTTATTCTTAACTTTTAAACTGGTGAAACTTTATTTCATTTCTGACATGCAAGCAGATAAAACTTTATTCTTAACTTGCAAACTGGTGAACCTTCATTTTTATTTCTAACATATAAACAGATAGAACTTTATTCTTAACATACACACTATTGAAACTTTATTCTTAACATACACACTATTGAAACTTTATTCTTAACTTTTAAACTGGTGAAACTTTATTTCATTTCTGACATACAAGCAGATAAAACTTTATTCTTAACCTGTAAACTGGTGAACCTTTATTTTTATTTCTAACATATAAACAGATAGAACTTTATTCTTAACGTACACACTGTTGAAACTTTATTTTTAACTTGTAAACGGTTGAAACTTTATTTCTGACGCACAAAGCGCTTAAACTTTATTTCCATCATACACACTATTGAAACTTTATTTTAATCTGAAACTTTATTTTTAACTTGTTAACGGTCGAAACTTTATTTTATTTCTAACATACAAACAGATAGAACTTTATTCTTAACATACACACTATTGAAACTTTATTCTTAACGTGCACACTGTTGAAACTTTATTTCTAACTTGTAAACTCTTGAAACTTTATTTTGATATACAAACAGCTAAAACTTTATTTCTAACGTATACACCATTGAAACTTTATTTTTTAACTTGTAAACTCTTGAAACTTAGTTTTTCATATACAAACAGCTAAAACTTTATTTCTAACATATACACTATTGAAACTTTATTTCTAACTTGTACACTGGTGAAACTTTATTTTAACTTGTAAACGGTTGAAACTTTGTTTTATTTCTATCATACAAACAGATAGAACTTTATTCTTAACTTGTAAACTGATGAAACTTTATTTTAACTTGTAAACGGTTGAAACTTTGTTTTATTTCTATCATACAAACAGATAGAACTTTATTCTTAACTTGTAAACTGATGAAACTTCATTTTATTTCTAACATATAAACTGTTATAACTCTATTTTGAAGCACATAAACTATTAAAACTGTATTTCCAACGTGTACACTATTAAAACTTTATTTCAGCTTGTAAACTGTTCAAACTTTATTTTTTATCTTGCACACTATTTAAACTTTATTTTAAAACTTGTAAACTATTGAAACTTTATTTTTAACTTGCAAACTATTGAAACTTTATTTTATTTCTAACATATAAACAGATAGAACTTTATTCTTAACTTGTAAACTGGTGAAACTTCATTCTATTTCTAACATACAAACAGATAAAACTTTATTCTTAACATACACACACACACACACTATTGAAACTTTATTTTCAATCTGTAAACTGTTGAAACGATATCTTTCATTTACAAATAGTAGAACGCTTAGTCTAACTTGTAAATCTTAAAACATTTCATATGGACGATGATGATAATAGATGAAATAGTGTCAAATAAATTAAGATAGCTTACACTTCTGATACAGGGATAGCAATCGACTGCGATCCATGTGTAAAGAGCTTGTTAGACTACGGAAGAGAGAAGTGTGTTATGTTGCGTGTGGCGCGTGAGTGTCCTCCCATTTCATTCCATTCATCAATTCGTCTCATTGATAGAGACAGGTAGAACTCATGGTTCTCATAACGTATGCAATGGAAAGTTTTAGGCAACCTTCGACAGTTGGCTAAATGTCGCCCTGGCGCGAATGCATACTACGTTGAGACAGAGGCAATCACTTGCAAACATGACGCAGAGAGGTTTAACAAGATTGACCATTGCCGAATGTCCCCTGCGGTATACATAGCTACGGGTTTCACCGCCGCCCTTTACAGGAACGCCCGTCGAAAGGAAGTATTACACCGAACTTCATTTGCAACGTTCAAGTTGACTGATAGCAGATTCAACTTAATGATAGTATTCGCCAGTCCGAAGACTGCCCAGGGCAAACCGCGAGGAGGTTCTATCATGTCTTGCCCCATGGTGGCCCTTAAGAGAGCCGATGGTTCGTTCTCGGGAGTAACGTCATCTTACACCCTACCAATTCTGCTGAGAGAGTCTTTGACTCTCTCTTTGGTAGCACTGTCGACTTCCACACTAGCTGGCACATGGCTAAAAAGTGGAATGTAGCGCCATTCCGTTGGATTGACAGCAGTTGCTGTCATCGGATTGCCAATCCGAGCAAGATTATTAAAAACTCTGTCTTGCTCCTCTAGCCTGACAAACTCCTCAAATAAATTTCGCGGCCTTAACTGCGGTCCGCGAGGAGAGCTGACTTGACTGTTCGGCGTCTGCATGATTGAAATGAAATGAAATGAGAGGCAGTGGTTTATATACCCCTCTAACGCGACGCAACGTTCAAGTTGACTGATAGCAGATTCAACTTAATGATAGTATTCGCCAGTCCGAAGACTGCCCAGGGCAAAGCGCGTGGAGGCTCTATCAAGTCTTGTCCCATAGTGGACGATTATACGGTAGTGTGTTAGTAGATTTCAATCACTGAAAAAGGAAGATGAGAATCATTTCATTTGTCTCATCAACGTTTATCATGGGAGCAATCATTGAAGGGGCATCTAATGAATTACATTTCACTCTACTCCATATCATAAAGACTAACCTTTGTCGAATGGCTGAAGTACTCTGACCTGGCGAGAGAAAACGTCACGTTGAGTATGAAGTCGAACGCCCAACATGAGCAACGGCTCAGAGGTTTCGGTCTAACAAACGACGAACAACCCGTGCAACACAATCCCTCTACGGCAGTACCCGCCGTCCCGAAGGAACGCTCGAGCAAAGGAGGTATTACAGCGATGATGTACTTTATGAGCAGAAGTGAATCTCTTGATAGCAAGAGACTATTCAACTAGATACCAAGTCAAAACAACCTGATAGCAGGACAAATGTATAGTCAGTAATTTACACTTAGTGAGGAATGATAGATTTGAGTGTAGTGAGTGGCACTCGATCCCGTCAACAGCCCGAAGGCCTTGTACTGATCACTAGGGAAGTGAGAGATCTTCCCCGATACCCGCTCTTTACAGCTGAAGACATCATTGTCACTGCCCCGAAGTGGTAACAGGAACGCCGAGTCAAAGGTAGTGATCAGTAGCTGGGATCTAACCCCTCAAAGCTGCCTTAGACTTAGCTAAATTTGAAATCTGATAGCAGATTTGAACTCAGCATACTTGAAAACCTTGAGGAAACATCCCAAGTTATTGCTTTGATCAGCTTGATAGCAAGCCGTAGAGAGCTTGATTCACCAGCGTTTTGCAATGGAGATGTTTAGAGGCCACCCATGACAAGATAGCTAAGACTCAACCGATTGGCGTTCAAAGTGCTACGTTGAGAGCTGTGTCAAATGCCCAACATGAATTGCCCCAGCGGTTACGGTCTCAAATATGACACATTCCCTTGCCACACTTATCACTACGGCATCGTCCGCCGTCCCGAAGGAACACCCTGTCAGTGGAATATTACAGCAAAACTCTCCGTGTCTTGCTCGCTTTCAGTGAAAAGCCGCTTATAGCATGAGAAGACTGGCTCAGACATCATTAAAAATGCTTTCATTGACTTCAGCAGGGTCGAAAACCCCAGAAAACCTCCAAAAATAGTGAATTTAAATTTTTCAACTTTTTAGCACTACTTATGAAATTTTATAAGTAGTCCATCACTTAGGGCAGGTCAATAGCGACCGAACCTTTTTTGAATCAAGTCAAACGGACTTGTAGAAGCAAAGTTACAAGCCTTTAAAGTTTTGGAGTCTTTTATGGCCTGGAGACGAAGGCCATCTCCTGGCGAACCTCGAAGTCTGACGCCTTAGCTGATATCAGCAATGAAATTTTCTAAGTCGGTTTCTTACAGAAACTCGGGATTTGGAATGTCCGAAGCTATCATCGGAGCTCAGAGAGACGACCTACCTCTGACAATCGTTCTCCTCTAAATGAAAAGTCTCCGTCGGTTCCCAGCTTATATAGTGTGTGGCGATCAGCTGATGACGTAATACCCATCATCCAAACACTAAAAATCCCGTCTATCTCCGGTTCTAGTGCTCCGATTGAGCTGGAAATACACCATTTCCATGTAGAATTTGACGCTGAATCCGAATCTGGCCTCCGTTTTCCCATCCGATGCTTCGTTTTGGCTCTACAGTAGGCAGCCATCGCAAAAATTCTAACTCGTTTTTCCGAAAAATGTTGAACATTTTTCTCGCCGATTGACTTGAAACTCTCCGATTGACTTGAAACTCACCATACAGATAAAGAATTTCACGCTGATTCCAAATCTGAAATCCGTTTTCCAATCCGATGCTTCGTTTTGAAGCTAGAGCCCAAAACGTCCCAAATTCTAACTCTGTCGTTTTTCGCCAATGTCCCAAAATCTTAAATGGCGTCTCACATCTAAACGAAGACAGATAGGAACAAGCCGATTCTTTCACTGAATTTGTCTCACTCTTAGCTTTCAAACGAGCTATCGCACGACAAAATCCGTCCACTAGAAGCCAAAATCGAAGCAAGCTGTCCAGAGGGGGGGGACGTCAGTGAAAATTTTTTCTCTCCGATTTCGCTGGAAACATCCTTCCTAACCCAAAATTTCACGTAGATTCCGAATCTGGCCTCCGTTTTCTCATCCGATGCTTCGTTTGGGCGCTACACACCAAAACGTCCCAAATTCTAACTCTGTCGTTTTTTCGAAAAATGTTGAAAATTTTTTCTCTCCGATTGACTTGAAACTCACCATACAGATAAAGAATTTCACGCTGATTCCAAATCTGAAATCCGTTTTCCAATCCGATGCTTCGTTTTGGAGCTAGAGCCCAAAACGTCCCAAATTCTAACTCTGTCGTTTTTCGCCAATGTCCCAAAATCTTAAATGGCGTCTCACATCTAAACGAAGACAGATAGGAACAAGCCGATTCTTTCACTGAATTTGTCTCACTCTTAGCTTTCAAACGAGCTATCGCACGACAAAATCCGTCCACTAGAAGCCAAAATCGAAGCAAGCTGTCCAGAGGGGGGGGGACGTCAGTGAAAATTTTTTCTCTCCGATTTCGCTGGAAACATCCTTCCTAACCCAAAATTTCACGTAGATTCCGAATCTGGCCTCCGTTTTCTCATCCGATGCTTCGTTTGGGCGCTACACACCAAAACGTCCCAAATTCTAACTCTGTCGTTTTTTCGAAAAATGTTGAAAATTTTTTCTCTCCGATTGACTTGAAACTCACCATACAGATAAAGAATTTCACGCTGATTCCAAATCTGAAATCCGTTTTCCAATCCGATGCTTCGTTTTGAAGCTAGAGCCCAAAACGTCCCAAATTCTAACTCTGTCGTTTTTCGCCAATGTCCCAAAATCTTAAATGGCGTCTCACATCTAAACGAAGACAGATAGGAACAAGCCGATTCTTTCACTGAATTTGTCTCACTCTTAGCTTTCAAACGAGCTATCGCACGACAAAATCCGTCCACTAGAAGCCAAAATCGAAGCAAGCTGTCCAGAGGGGGGGGGACGTCAGTGAAAATTTTTTCTCTCCGATTTCGCTGGAAACATCCTTCCTAACCCAAAATTTCACGTAGATTCTGAATCTGGCCTCCGTTTTCTCATCCGATGCTTCGTTTGGGCGCTACACACCAAAACGTCCCAAATTGTAACTCTGTTAAAATTTTGAAGAAAAATTTTTTCTCGCCGATTGCCTTGAAACTCACCCTACCGATGCAGAATTTTACGCTGAATCCGAATCTGGCAGCCATTTCACCATCCACGACAACCTAGACGGTCGCCCACGTCAACCTAGACGGTCGCCCACGTCAACCAGGCGGTCGGACCAACTCACCCGAGTCTCACACTCTGTCGTTGCAGAGGGGGGGGGAGTCGACGAACATGTTGTGAACCCACCTGGCCGGCACACCACGACAGACCACAACCTCTGTCGTTCCAGAGGGGGGGGGGACTCAGACCCGAAGCACCACGGCGGCCGACCACGACACTCTGCCGTTCCAGAGGGGGGGCGCCGGTCGAGTGTTTGTCACTTGCTTACTACTTATATAGGAACATACATGTACATTTAACATAAAAAATAGGAAAGCGACATGAGCTTTTATTCACTTCATGTAATTATGCTGCTTAAAAAATCAATAGCATTGCATTAATTACCCGACCTGCTGTCACATTTATTTCCCGGCAAAAAATAATAAAACGACAAGAATCACCATATGTATTACATGAGCACTAGACAAGTTCCGATGAAAAAAGTATCATAAAGCAAATTACGAAATTAGGATGATTACGAAGGAGTTAAAGTGTTCAGTCTGGAAATTTTCAAACGCAAATATGCAGCTGACGATCAGTAATCCATATGAGAACATGATTGCGAGTGTGGACCAATAGCGCATTTTTGGAAATCTTTAAAGGCAATTACAAACAGCTAGCAACCATGAAAAATAAATATAGCAAATGCCTGTCCACTTGCAAACATGATTAAGGGGGTGGGTCAAGTCAAGTCTAATTTGGAAATCTTTTAAGATAATTATAAACAGCCAACAATGACGTAGATATGATGCCTCTTTGGTTGGACATTCTAAATGAAAGTGAAAGTAGGATTGCTAATATGATGCTAATTTATTAGATCATGAACCAATTAATTTCAACTATACTGAGCGTAGCCATTTTCAAGGTATAAAAAATTAGAATCCGTTGATGAAATTTTAAGCATTTATAAATATACCTTTATGCATATTCTTCATTCGCATGTATATAAATGCCTAAAATTCCATCAAGGCATGCTCTGTTCAATTATCATTTTATACCCTGAAGATGACTGCGTTCTGTAGTTGAAATTACTCGAAATTGGTCAATAAAGGCTGAATAAATCACATCATTAAGTTACACATGCATAAATTACATCAGATAATAATTCGAAAGTATGGGAATGCCAAATTAGCAGCAATTTGGCATTCCCATACTTTCGAATTATTATCTGATGTAATTTATGCATGTGTAACTTAATGATGTGATTTATTCAGCCTTTATTGACCAATTTCGAGTAATTTCAACTACAGAACGCAGTCATCTTCAGGGTATAAAATGATAACTGAAAAGAGCATGCGTTGATGGAATTTTAGGCATTTATAGATATGTGAATGAAGAATATGCATAAAGGTATATTTCTAAATGCTTTCAATTTTAAAATGCTTCAATTAATTTGCATTTATTGTTACTAAACAAATGTAATTACATTTGTAAATGAATTTATGTTTTCCTCACGAAGCTATCTTCAGGGAACATAAACGCTAGGTCATGTTTAATTAATTGTAAGTTAGACAAATAGTCCGGCAACCAGAAGTTAATTAATTAATTGTCATCAATTCTTTTTCATGAAATGATGTAATAACTTGGCATTCCCTTACTTTTGAAATGTTTACATTGAGTGCACGCATTTTTTTCACAATTGCATCAGTTATGGCTTTCCTATTTTCATTTGTATTTCGATAACAGTATCAGTGTAAAAAAGAAGCAACGAACCAATGGAAGCATGATTACATTATAGTTTAATTGAGAATGTCAATATGGTCCTGTTTCCATAAAACGGACCATGCAATTTTTTACATGTAGGATTTTTGCAGTTTTTATCATCGTTGTGTTGTCACTAAACCAATTTTAGATAGATGAAGATTGCGACTACACAATTCAAAAGTCTTTGTCATTCAGTAACTCGTCCGAAACGTTCAGCTTTGGTTCATCAGGCCAAGAGAGCCGATAGTGTAGGCCTAAGCACTGCGGTATTTTCACTTTCACATAGAAGTTTTATAACCTATTTTGAACACGAATACTTACTATCGCTTTAATGGTTGATTATTGCTTGACATCATTGATTATTGATCACTCATTCTTGAATAGAAAAAAATGACTTAAATTAGAGGAAAAAGTACGGTATTATTAATAGACTTATTTATAAAAAGGATTAACTTTTCATATTGTAGATTATTATTTATATCTATAAACTTTATTAAACTACATCTTTATTTACTGAGTTAAAAGCTAAAAAGTGTTAAACTCACTAAATAAGCATACTAAGTTTGCAACCGATATCCCTGAAAATAACTACTTGAACTATTATATAAGATTTCACTATGGGTTAAGCAAAATTTATTTTTGCCATTATCAAAATGAAATCGTACGTCAAATTGTACCCGTCCTTTGCTAAAGATAGTTGGGTCTCCAGTTATATAAAGAGAAACTTCACTGTCAACACCTTTGACAGCATCGATAAAAGAAGTACAGCTCTAACTCTCTTGGCATCGAAGCTGGAAACAAAACCAAATCTCGTCTCAAGTGTAATGGTCGCTCTGATACAGATTTCGTTATTAACAAACGCTCGCGTAAGTCAAAAACTATTTTAATGAAAATAAAGTTTTTCTAAGTATTGATTTTATTAGTGATAGTTTTTTTCGCAAAATTAATTATCGTATTCGTAAATATAAACTTGACATTAAATTCGCAAATTAAAGTAAGATAAAATTATGTTACTTACATGTATTTCGAAACAAGAATAATAATAATACACGCTAACTAATTGTTTTCTTTGTAGCAACTTCTTAATCATAATAATTGCAATATTAGTTTTGTTGTTTATCCGCTTATTTGTCATTTTAGTTCTAATAGTTACATAGATGATCTTCACGCCCTTTTCGTTTGAGATTTGATGAACATCGCAATGTAGCCACCCCAGTGAGTGGTTCAATGTGTGAAACACTTTGGTAGAAATGTCAAAATTAAAATTGAGGAGATTAAATGTCACAAAAGCGTCCAGCAACCTTTCATGAGAAAGGTTGGTCATGAGAAAATGCAAAAAACGAAATATGCACATTCGTTGAGTGATCTGATGTGCTTTTGTGCACTTGCTGTTTATTATCGTGGGACGTATACCTGCAGGGCGCGCTGCTTTCCCATTAAGGCGCACGCATAATATGTTTTGAGACAAGCTAACCAACTTGATGCTATAGCAACGTATCGATCAATCAGATGACGCTTGCCTCACATATTTGCATGCAGATTCGGCAGATCACTGTGAGGACGAAGCAGTTGGCAGTATTATGACTGCGTGTGCGCACACTGTTGTGCTGTCCTGTATGAAAGTTCCCGTGAACAGCAGCTCAACGAATTGCCAATGAATTGCGCTTTGCGCTATCGAACAATGAAATCTATCAGTCCTGAGTCCTTATAGAGTGTGGACTATTCATGAAAATTTATGACTTGCATATCCCGGTGCTCTAGATATCTCACAATGGCTAGAAATAGAAGGTTGGAAGAAGCCCTTTCAAAAGGAATTACCCTAATTCACGGTCGTTCGGAGATAGCGAAAATAGACAGATAAACGGCTACTTAAAACAGCGCAACAATGTGTTCTCAGCAGGGTTTTCAACTTTCGAAAGAATTTTTTTCTTTAGTTTGCTTTCCCGTAGCGTTTGAGTACTAGCAACATTTTATGCGCTGCAGCAAAGAATGTGTAACAGATTAATACACCGATTAAAATCGGACTGTTTTAATGTAGGATTGTATACACACATCTAATACATTAACATGCGTTTTTCTTCTTGTCAGGATGTTCTGTGAATTTCCATGTAATTCTATCTACATTTTGAATCACTCAAAAAGAAAACACAAGTAACGGAGACAGAACTGTTGACCTATATTTGCCGCTATATGTAGAAATGTATTGATACCTTAACTTACCACATGCTGTCGGAAATCTGGTCCTGACATCTGGCATGAGGAATTCTGTAATCCTTTTTGCAAGAGGTTGCCTTTTTGTCTTTCTTCCGTGCAACTTGCAAAGAAGCAGAATGTGCTGACTATGCTCCTAGAGTGCAGCAGGAGTCGTTCTGTTGTAAATCACAGCAGTGTTTAAGTTATATAGATCACACGAATTGGAGTGGACGAGATTTGCTAATATTGGTCCAATCACAGCTGCTGTCGGCATATAGGGAAAACATGCCGACACTTCCCGATTTTCTAATCATCATGTCGGTGCAGCCGTCACTTAACCAATGGGTACCGACAACACCTGCGTCGGCATTCACTCGGTGCGTCGACACGGTTGACAGCCGACACTGCCCGACTATTTGACGAGGCATCCCCGACAATTTTTTTCACCGGGCTGTGGAAAAAAAAACAGACAAGGCTTACATAGGTCAGACTTCTATCAGCTCGACTGACGATCTACACGTACATTTGATTTCAAAATATATCGTGGTACAGTATCTCAGATGCTTTGCGTACAATGAAATTTGGGCTACGTAAGACAAGAATTAGGTAAATCAGATTGGGAATGAATGGTAGGTGGGCCTACTACCAGAAATAGCAGTTGTGTCAACCACTTTCCGGTGGAGCAAGTGGAAACGACTACCAGAATTAGTGGCTGTCCCAACTATCTTTTTTACACTGGGACCAGGATTGATGCACATTTCAGAATGGCGTTTTTCAAGATGAGAACGTGAATTCGATGTAGTATTGCAATATGACAATACATGATCTTTGCTTAGCGTGCAAATAGCTTTCTTTTTGTCTTTACTCAATGTAAAATATTTCCAGACAATTGATATGGCTGATATTTATCCGTAACTCGACTCAGGATATTTTGTGATGTCAACCTGTGTCTCTGCAATTTATCTTTAACGGCGTGAAATTCGATTGGGGAGAATGTCAATGCTCATTGACTGGTTATAGTTCACCTTTGCAAGCGCAGAAAGCTATTCGCTCTGGTATAGTGGTCGATCGCCATAGATATTGGTGGATAGGCTGCTCGGTATGAGGTGAAAACAATAAGTGTGTCACACTTATTCATCTTGCTCACGTTCTGATAAACCATTTCATCAAACATTCTGGGCGCTATGTATTTTGTCCTTTTCTTCGTTAGTGAATCAGAATTAGTCTACATTGAATAGAGCAATCACAATATTTCTATCGACACTCACATGTGAATTGAAGCGAATATGTGAGACATGCACTAGGAAAACTGATGGAGTTTGCTTCTATCCCTAGTCGCCCGTCCATGGATATTTATGGATGATTTCATGCATATATCAGAAATTAATCATGCATGGGAATGCATGATTCATGCGTTCCCATGCATGAATATTATCCATGATTTATCCATTAAGTATCAATGATTTATCAATGATTTATCAATGTGACATTTGATGTTGCTCAAAAAACCATGCATGATTTTACGATGCACTTGATGAAGTTGACCATGATCCCCAGGAAGGTGGAATGCACTTTTAAACAGCACGATCGATACAGAATTGAATTCTCCAACTGAGTGTGGAATAGACCATTTCGTGTTAGAAATATGCAATGATTCATTGCACACCTAGTTACCGACTGGGGTACTCGTAATCACAAATGGGTTCTTCACATATATTTCTATTCAAATCATTTCTGGATCGATCATGCGGTTCAAAAAATGAATTTCACCAACCTGACGCGCCATTACGTTTTTATCAATTGCATGGTAAATCATATCTGATTTGCATGCTAGAACTACCTGAAATTCACATATTAAGGAAATAATACATAGCGATCATTATGGCAAGAATAGATTATATCTATAACAATAAAACAATCAATATAAACATGGATGGTAAAAAACATAACGAAGAAAGTTCACTTCATATAACGAACTTGTTCGCTAGTCTTTCTCTTTACAAACATTGAGATTCTTATGAAATTGGATAATAAAAGCTAAATTAAGTTGCATAAAAGAAAAACAGAACAAACCTTCAAAAGAGTCAATTCAAAAAATTAAAATTGAATTGTTTTACATACTTTATCTCAGGCACAGCCGCAGCAGCGAAGTCAAAGTTCTGGAGTTTACTCTAACAAAATTTATAACTTAATTAAAAACAGAATTAAATTCAGTATCCAACAGAAAAATTACATCTAATTCGCCTTTAAGAGACCCTGGCCTCTAGGATTCTATGAACTGGAATTACACTCGGAAATGATAGATACACTAAGACACATGCGCGTATTATGAAGATATAATCTCACTGTATAATCCATGTTATACTGGTCTAATATATATGAAATGCAATACATTCATAGACGACAAATTCACGAAGCATTCACGATAATCATGGTGACATGACGTTAGGACATTGCAAGACTTGAAAAATGCACATACACCCCGGGACGAGTAAACCGAATAATTTTGTTAGAAACTTGCTAGCTGTTTGCTAATTTTGTGAAAAATAGAAATTTTGATAAATTCCTACTATGTTTGCTAATTTTGTTAGAGGCCTACCAGTTTCTAAGCAAAATAATAAAATCATAAAAAACTTTTTAATTTTGTTAAATATTTATGAAATAGTAGTCAAATTATCCTAAATGTCAGAACAAAACATTAATGAAATACATGTTTTCAGATAAGATCTGATATGCCATCCAAAACGCAGTGTGTTGTCAGGAGCATTAAACTTCTGATTGAGAAGAATCGATGAGAAATTGTCACAAAAGGCATTGATTCACTAATATCTCTCATTGAAGACCTGTGATTCGATGCTCGGTCTCAGCACGAATGTAGCAATCAAATCTTGTGTTCGAAATTGTATGTTTTACTTCCATATTGCTTGTATGAATCTTGTGTATTATCTTTGTGAAAACTACTCGATACGTCATGATATGAGCCTTAAATCGAAGAAACAGCTTAAGTCGTGTGAAATTTCACCGACTCTGAGATCCTATCGAACTGTAGTAATCGCTTCGAACTTGCTCTAATCGTTCTCAGGAAACGATAGGAATTCCCGTGATGAGAATCCTATATTGGGTGCTATATTTAGAAGTGTGTATAAGACGCTCAGAGAGTTGCTATCATTTCCCGATGTTTCACGAGCATGTTGCACGAGTAATCAGTTTTCATGATTATTTCTGAAGCATTACTTTATTCTAATGCATCCCAACCTCTGCAATTGTCGAATTTATATTTCTGACCTATTCTGAGAAGGGATTATCATGTTTTCAAGATGGCGAGCCTCCCGACTTCGAACATTGCAAAGCATTTCTTCGCCGCGCTCTACGTCTATCAGGCAGTTCACGGATTCCTCATGTAGTGTGTGGGTGTGATTCCGCTCGTCGAAGTGAAGACTGACGGCGCAGTTTTCTCTATTCATTGAAGATAATATGCATGTTGCCATCCTTTGTTTATTAAGATCATTAGCGTTGATATGAGTGTCCAGATGGAGTGCATATGGTGCGTCACTATTATTCAGACATGTGAGTAGCAAATAAATCGTATTTGTAAATCAGGTGTAAAAACAGATGACTTGAAAAAACATTCCAAGCCAACCATTCAAATTATAATGTCCTTCAATTACCAAATAAAATGTACATTCAGTTAAAGAATTAATCGTGTGATTCATCATGATAGGAGATGGAGACTTCGATCCTTGATGATGAGGCATATTTCCCAAAAATAGGGGTGGTAAATAAACATTAATTTCCTCCATTTAAAAAAAATTGCAAGCGTTCTCCGGATTCTCGAATAGAATCCGCAGCGTATGCGGCTGCCTTCCAGTGGGTGTTTCATTCGGGAGCTGGTCGGTATGATGATGATAGTGTGGTCCTTCATCAAATCGTATCAAATCATAAGAAAGTTAACTTCCTCTGAAATTCATCAGCATCGAGTATAGAGAGAGAATCCATATTCTATGGACAATCCTCACCATGACAGCGCGCACCGCTTAGCAATGTGCACAGTAGTCGTCCCATGCGTCATTGAATCTACTGAAAAACTATTCTTCAGAGAGAAAGGGATACTAAAAAGTAGTCCACCAATGTGGCATTGAAACTGTCCAAGATACATGACTGAAGTGAAGTGGTCGTGCTAAACATCAGGATCACAGGGCTTCATTGGGACCACACTATTATCACTGTACCAGCTGGTCGTATGGAAAAAGATTGAATCTTCTTTTAATTCGCTGATTGATACTGTCAATAATGTAGCTTGTGTGCACATCTAAAACGTCGTTTGTCAGGCCTACATGCAGGGTTGGCATATTTTTAAATACGAATTTTTGTGGTTTTTTAAATAGGTCAAATGCTTCACTGTATAATTTGGATTTGTGCAAGACATTTGAGGGTACCTTATTGTTACTGATTTCAGTTAATGGGGTTATTTGACATCAAATCGGATTTTCTGCTTAACCGGCATATGTTGTCCACCGTGGGAAAATGCGTTATGGATTAATTCGTGCTGTTGTAAATTGTTGGGATGACAAAAGATCCTAAGATAGTTAAAAATATCACCTGATTGATTCTTATAATAGAAGCTCGATCAAAACCTGTGTCATCTTACTATTTTTCAATTATGCTACATTCTGTATGGCCTATTCCTTCTCTTATGTGCGTCAAACACATTCAATACTTTTTGCATCAAACACTCTACTGTGCATTTCAGACCGCAATATCATTGTCTATCAAAGAGATATCATAAATGGGAACTGATTGAAACTGACCAAACCAGCACAATTGATGGTAGAGGAACAATTACGACAGTTCTGTAGGCTGACATCTGCTGATGAGGTGAGTCTTTAAATTATGTGATTCTTTGCCACTGCCTCCGAATGTTTTGGTTTTAGCAGCATTGAGTTTTTCTGCTGTTAATCTTTGGAGCACTTCGTAGCATGGTGACAGCAATCAACAGTTATAATGTATAAATATGTAGGGCTATTCTTGTCACTGCCTCCGAATGTTTTGGCTTTAGCAGCATTGAGTTTTTCTGATGTTAATCTTTGGAGCACTTCGTAGTAGGATGACAGCAATCAACAGTTATAATGTATAAATATGTAGGGCTATTCTTGTCACTGCCTCCGAATGTTTTGGCTTTAGCAGCATTGAGTTTTTTGCTGTTAATCCTTGGAGCATTTCGTAGCAGGATGACTTCGATCAACAGTTATAATGTATAAATATGTAGGGCTATTCTTGTCATTGCCTCCGAATGTTTTGGCTTTAGCAGCATTGAGTTTTTCTGCTGTTAATCCTTGGAGCATTTCGCAGCAGGATGACTTCGATCAACAATACATTCAATTAATAGCAACGGTTAATTTCATCAATGTTTTGCTACGGCGTAGGTTAACTGTAATTTTATCGATAGAATGTGAGCGGTCTGCGAACCCACTTTATGCGTCAAGATCAAACCCACAAGTTTTATGATGTGTAAATTATACATGTTATAATTATAATGCAATATATTTGCACATCGTTAAACTTAGTTTCATCTTGACTCATTAAGTGGATTCGCAGGATGCTCACATTTTATTGATAAAACTACAGTTCATCTACGATATATGTTGTGGCAAAATATTGGGGCAATGTCTAGCAAACATTCTAAAAATGTTTTAAGATAACATTTTCATAATATTCTCATGTATTGTCATTTGAACATACAACATTTTTTGGAATGTTTTTATAGCAAATTCACGACATTTTCTGAACAGTTTTAGAATGTTCTTTTGTTGGGAATTCACGTGAGAGTTGTGTAAGATAATATCAGAGAGAAATTTGAGACATTTTATTAGAATTTTTCCAAATAATTTGCTATTTGCTAAAAATAAAATGTTGTCAAGTATTTGCCAAATATTTCAGAAAAGCATCTGGTGTGTTCGTCCCGGGAAGTCATCGGTATAATTTGGCATCATAAACAGAAGTGTGTTGCATTAAGTCATTGTGAAAAGAAACACGTTGTTGCACTTCTACTGATAAAAAGACGATAATATCAAGTTAATAAGGCAAGTCAATCGACCGCGCATCGAGCCATTGACACTTCAAGGGGCCATAGGCCTATATGCATAGTAATATAACGATAACCACGTTTGATGTCGAAGATTCTGACACACAAGTATGACATGCATAAACTCAATGGATTCCAAAAACACAAAGATTATTTCGCATTATTCATCCCATACAATTCGCACGAAATATTGAAAGATCAACCATAGATAATCACCAATTGCACACATTGACGCAGTGATCAGCAACGAGTACCGAAAGTTATCGAGGACAAAGGAAGTAAAGCATCAAATGTGGAGATCACCACGAGCATTAACCACCTGCAACGAAACAAAAATTATGTCATTTTAAAACCATTGTAGGGGCTGTTTGCAATTGACGTCAAATAGGAGGGGGAGGGGCTTACTCAAAATTGACATTTGATGGTTGACTTTTACTGATTAAGTCACCTTTTATGAACACATGATAGCAACTAGTATCCCAGATTTTCCAAAAATTCACACTTGTCTCTTTCAAATTTCGGGACACGCGCGGATCAATAGACAGATTCTTTATTGATTTAAGATGACCAAATTGTAGCTGAATAGAATCTCATTTTCAAATAATCATTTAATTGTTTCGCATAAACAGCCTACTGTTTTAAAAAATCGAAAATAGCCGATGCTGTTTGTGTTGAAAATATTCTCAAATTTTCGTCGTCCCCTGACGCGGTCTGAGACAGACGAAAGTTTGGGAATATATTTTCAACAGCATCGGCAATTTTCGATTACTTAAAGTGATCATATATTTCCATTCTTATTTCTAGTTCATTATATAATCACGTGCTTTTTATCTATCAATATTCGATAAACTCCTTTTGTATTATCTACATCGTACACTAAATGATGAAAGTCATGTAACGACTTAGAATTTCTGAGCTGCAGAGAAAAGAGAATGACCTAGTCCCATTCTCAAACAGCCACAAATTTTGAAAATGATTCCTCTTTTAAAATACATACTTTAATATACAAAGAATGAGCTGCCAAACTCAGAAGTACCAATTATAACTTTTAATGGAATTGGAAGAACATGTGTATCCGGAAAAACGACCACCTTCAACGTCAATCCACACGAAAATGCCTGTCAAATGATCACAATAATTGCAACTTACCAGGAATAACGAGACCACTTTAAATGAGCTGTAGAAAAGCCCGAAACATCCAATGGAATTGAGAGAATACGTGTAATGGGAAAACAACCATCTACAAAGAAGGGATTTAGTACAAACTGATCAATATAATAGCTTTACATTTACAGAACGACTATTACACAATTAAATCAAGAATTCCAATGAAAAAAATACATGCACTTAAGTTTCTCACTTTTATCTATAGATCTGCCATTTAATATTACGTGCAATTATATACAGATTTAGATAGTTCTATATATAACGAAATTATCAACCGACCTTTTGATATGGCATATTTGAATTAGTTAGAATTGCTCAGTTAATATCATTTGATATTAACCGGGCTGTTCAAGGTCAATGACATACGGTAGTCACGTCAAGTTTTGATAATGCCATGAATTTGGAATACATGCACATGTACTCGCTACGCAAATATACTTTGGTTTGATCAGTCTGAAATTGACAGATATTCTCATCTGGTACAGAAAGAAGGCACAAATATAAAAAGAAGAACTAGGCCCACATGTAAATAATATCAGGATATCTGTTGAAAACTGTAAAACATACGTGTGTGTTTAACGAAAATCAGAAAACAATTAAAAAACCCGAGAAAAAAAAACGTATCAACTTTACCAAATATTTGGTATTTACTTGAAAAATTTATAAGATTTGAATAGTTTAACAAACGTTTTGGAAATTTAACAAATTTAGGAAATGTGTAACAATTGCCTAACAAATATTTGCTACATTTTGTATGTAAGTCGATATTAACGAATTTTGCGAAATTTAGAAAACGTTTATCAAATGCCTAGGTAATATTTGTTTGGTTATCCAAACAAATGATTTTTTTTGCATTTACTAAGTTTGATGAAAGAAAAATCTTGCAATAGGCAGGATCCGCTTATGAGTAACTGTCGTAAAAGGCGGTTTTAATTGCATGGTGATTTCAATGTGCGGTAACTTCACCCGTACAATTTTTTGAACTCATGCATATCACAAGGATGATCATCAGCTCTCATAAACTCTGATTACAATCATCTCTCAATAAAATAGAAATGCAACGTCACAGGAAATACACAATAATAAAGTCTGTACTGTATCACAGTTTTGCGTCGTTGATAGCTGGCTGAATTTTTTTGCCATCAAACTTAATTAAATGATTGAATAATGGAGTAATTGTCAGGAAACTGTTGATATTTTTCTATGATGGCACCAACAATTTCTTTCAAATCTTAAAGAGAGTGCATTATGTCATTTCCATGGATATCGACATATGAAACATGTGGGCCTGAAATGTGCATGTCTACTATTATTTCGAGTATTTTATATATGCCCATTTATATTTGATGAAATGGTGTGTATAAAATAAATATTCAGGTGACTTCATCACTACTCTCTCTCTCTTTCTCACTCACTCACTCGTTCCCCTTTTCTTCTTCTTCTACTCATTTTTCATCATCTTTCACATTCACTACATGTACACTGTAGCTACAATAGCAACAACATCAGTCATATATTTTCATTATTAAGGGAGCCTAAGCAGTTCTATCGGCACACATTTTGCTTCTCAAATTAAAGCATTTATTGAAGTTTCTAAGTTCCATACCGTGCCCATCAGCAAGTCGACTTTGATCAGTTTGCTCGTGTGTTCGCTAAATTACTTAGCTAGTATTTTGCAAAACTTATGATATTAAATCAGTATGCAACTGAACCAAACAATTACATAAGCATCGCTCAGTCTGCGTAATCATATCTCGCTTCTATAACTTTCCGTTACTATATTAAGGAAATTCGCCACGCGCACGCAGCTGAGGAAGTTCGTTCACATTGTTGGCAGCCTGGTCGTGGCCGCATTCGGGAGCCATGAGCGGTCGATAATATTCTCTAGCTGCGCTGTGACTCAACGTCCCTGCTTAATAACTATTATCCGCCCATCACGTGGAACAGAAAACTGCAGTAGAAGGCGCAGTAGCTTGTGCACTCTTCGCTCTCGTGTCGAACGCGTGTTTACGTTAACTGCTTAATATTACAAAAGTCAGCGCATCAAGAGGATATTTCTACTTACACACCTTTATTTATTCATCGTCGGTTTGTGATCGCCTACGTTTTTTCATCATCTTGCTTAGCTATCATGCACAAAATGGAGCACAACTCGAAAATGAACACTCGCATGTAGTCAGTGAGTTCTTCCAGTCAATGAAGCCATCAAGTTACTTTGATTTTTGCATCAGAATTAAAAATGCACCTCTTGGATCATCTACAGAAAAATGGTAAGCTGCTAAATGTTTCTGAATTTATTTTGTCAACTTAGTTTCAGCATTTAACTGCAAGTCTAGGTACATGTATTTGGAAATCCCGAAAACAAAATCAAAGGAGAGATTTGGTCATAGATTTGGGTTTATTGACCATGAACACGTAGAGACATTTCTATTATTGACTACTGCTATATCTGCTCTTAATTTTACAAATACTAAAGAGCTACTAGCGTCATACTTAATTTACTGATAACAAAATATCTCAATTCCTCTTAGTTCCTCATAGCAGACATATCACATTTTAGGAGTCCTACCAATACTTTGAATTCATTTGTGTAATCGAAAACCCAAGTTAAGCGATGTGTTTCTTGATAGCTATAATATTTATTTATATATAAATATTATAGCTATCAAGAAACACATCGTTTTACTTGGGTTTTCCATCACACAAATGATGTCACATGCCCAAGGCTTATTCACTTTGAATTTAATATGAGAATGTGCATGTATATCAGTTTTCACGACGACGTTTCTCGTTGAAAAATCGATCAAAAGTTGATTGTGTCGTAAAAAATCATAATCAAATTGGAATATGTTGAAATGGTAATATATTGTTTTCAAATTCGTAATTTCTGATTGCTTACATTGAAAATAGCACAAACATCTGGTTATGTTGAGACAAAATAGTTGCATGCTAAAAACCTTAGAAACTATGAGCACGAAAGAACTTAATTAAAACCATTTTAATTTAGCACTTCAATATTTAGATATGTAGTATACTTGTGCAATAGTATCAATATTTGGATGACAAATAATTGAAAAAATTTTTGAAACAGTCAAACATGCTATAAGTCATAAAGTTCTATTTCAGGACTGCAAAAATTTTAGATGGAGAATGTTTTTATCAATGCGGACAAACTATTGACCTATTCGATATCTGCTTAAGTTATACAATTTAATCTATTTTCTGAAAGATGAATCCATCAAGGAAGCTTGTTTAAATAGGTCACTATTTCCATTTTATATATGTTGAATTGAAAACCTGTAGCTACTGCCTATGATATTCAATTAATTTTTTCAGAATTGCCACATTTTAGAAAATGGTATCAATTTGACATTTCGAGTAGTTTAAGAAAAATGATCAAGCACACAAAAGGCATAGATGCTACACGACGGACTGCACGTTGTTGGCTACATGCACACTGTAATAAAGATCAGTCATGCGTTGCAGTCCAACAATAGGTTTAGTTTTGCAAAATCAATAATTTTTCATGCTTTACGATAAATACAAAACAATCAAAGTACAAACTCATTGCTACTCTTTTATTCAATTTGTGTTTACTTATTACAAATTATGCTTCGCATTTTTCAATATCATCGTAGGCCTAGCTATTATGGTCACATGTTAATTGTAGGCCCACCATGAATTACCTGTAGAGATGCTGTCATATAAGCGGTAGACAAGATGACATTACGTGTGTATGTGTTTGCAGATTGTGATTTTAAACAAATTGTTTAGAATAAAATAAAATATCAAAATAAAATTACATGTGCGGTATTAAATACTATAATAAAAATTCAAGCATTCCTGAATATCTTCATCGCATGAACGGTTTACAAGCAGTCGGTAATAGGCTACATCTCGGTAAGGCTCTGTTTCAATTTGCAGATTGCATTTTTTGTAAAAACAGTTACCGGTACTTGAATATCAAAATAAAATTATTGATAAATACTAAGAGTATTGATTAAAAAAATAATTGATAAATTGTTAATGATCACAATTCAACCACTCTTGAATATCTTCATTTGCTATCAAAATTCCTAAGAATATCGCTTCCCACATTGTCAGAGATGAAATAATCCAAAAGCAGTTTTCTTAATAGTCTTTACTGTAACAACTAAAATTACTATAAATGATTTATCTTCTGAACTTTGAGTAGGCCTACCCATAGAATGTTAATTAAGATCCGTTAAATTTGATAATTCTGCTCTGCACATCAGCACAAGATTTGTCTTCTTTTTTACAGGTGTTGATTGCTGAGGCTGTGTATCTGTCCATCGATGACTCAATACCTGACCTACATTCGGCTGCTTTTCCGTCTTGTCTTGTGAGCTAATTAACTCCGAAAACTACTGGAATTATTCTTTATCCATAAATCTCTCATACTCTCAACGTCCCAGCGATAGTCAGATGTGGACAACCGTGTTGTGGTCCAATCGTGAAGATGTTTTTTTCAGTGACCTCGTATCATCGCTTCAAACTTCATTTGGTAGTGACTGTTTCTCCGTTGAACTGTAAATTTTTCATGATATCACCTCTATTCTTAAAAATGTAACTGATAACGGCGCGACGGTGTTTGACTCGAAATGACAGTGTTTCAGATTAAGTGAAATGCGTTTTCGGGCTGTGGGCATGCTTTCTGGTTGGAAGGATTTTCAAATGAAGAATGATCAAATCCGGATAGAGAAATTTCCTTTATGTCGATAAAAGTGATATTCATAAAAATTATTTGTATCGGATCGTTCGATGTGTGCTACTATATAAAACTCTGTTCATTTTCCAAATACGTATGAAAAATTGTATTTTTCAAGGATATCCATTCCTTCTGCTGTTTACTTTGGGGAGCAGGGCTCAGTTTTTGTAATCTCTATGAATGTTATCGTACAAAGCATAATTTTAGCAAGATCAGTCATTTTATTCTTGTCATGCAGTTTTATATGCCGTACGGATTTTGAACGATTTTGAGCATGAATAATTCGAGCAGAGCGTTTTACTGGCTATCTTTTTGCCGAATTATGATTGTTTTGGTTTTCTATTTGATAAATATAAAACATTTCGTACAAGAAGATATCTTTCATGAATTCAAATTTGAAAATGTTTCGTAATCACCTATGAAGTAGGATAAAATTTGCTTATTATTTACTAAACATATTATAAAAGCTAGAAATAATTTGCTAAATGTTTTGTAAAAGTTTGGAAAATTTACAAAATATTTACTAAACATTTCGTAAAAGTTCAGACAATTTGCCAAATATTTTGTGGAAGTTTGGAAAGTTTGCTAAATATTTAGTAAAAGTTTAGGAAATGTACTAGGTTTGATAAATATTTCTTAAATGTTTAGGACTGTAATGCCAAGTACTTGGTAAGTATTTGTTAAACTGACAACGGTAATTTTACTCGGGAAATAAATCTACTAGTGCAAAAAGTCTAAACATAACAACTCCTTAATTACATCTGTACCCAAATTTGCATCATCTTCTTACTTAATATGGGACTACATAAATATAAAAGCAATGAGTAGACTTTTGAACAAGATGCCAACAAGACGGCCCCAATCATTACAACAATCCTTCACTCGTTCACAATCAAGTCAATGTCATCATCTATAGAGCTAACTGAAGTGTTACAATCTTCACAACACGGGGTGTGAAAGACGGCTTCTCAGTTTTGTGTGTGTCGGTGCGTATAAGCTGAATTCTCGCTCCGTACCAGTACTGGATGGAGGGCAACTGTGGACAGCAGCTGCAAGCTCAGCAAATTTCCACAAAGACGTTTTCATCTGCATTTACTTGGACGAACCGCCAAACTTGACAGCTTACATATAATTGATTTCACTTGAAAATCAGGTGATATGAAAGATATACAAGACAATAAATCAGTTATCGTCCGCTAAGCTCCTTTATCCTTTTACCGACGACAAGCAGATTTAGATGTTACCTGACTTCTGACTGCACCCTGATTAATAATGTCAAGTCTTCAAGAAAGAAACCCTCACCGAGCGCAAACATCACTGATAAACAGGGGCCATGAAAAATTAATTTCAAATAATTGCTACAATTAGGTGCAATTAATTAATTTCTCAACTGAGGAAATTAAGCTGACAATCCATTTGAGTTTTTGGATAAAATTATTGCAATTAATTGGTCGGCCTACATAAACGTACATTACCTACATGCGGGGATGAGAACGGGCAGTTAGGGGCTCTGACAAAAAATCAACTTTTGAAGGGCTCTAACAAGAAATCCTCTAGAATTCCGTGGGCCCTAAATAGAAAATTAAAAAAAATCATTATAGCCTTTCAAGGGACACTGGCGGAAACGCGTATCCGCTAAAGATTTTCATCCCTGTTATGCGAAGTTGCATGCTCACTATCAATATCAATTTTTGGAGGCTGTAGTCATGGTATTTAATTTTTAAATTTAAATCCTACAATCATTCGCAAATAAGAATGACCAATAAATTCACTATGACTGAGATACTTCTTATTTGTCTAAACCAGTGGCGAATCCTGCGTTCACACAATAGGCATGCGCCGTCTCAATATGCATGCACATAAACCAACATGCATAACATAAACCATAGACCCTATGATACTTTCATTTAAATGCCCCATACTTGATTATTTTCATCATGTTTGTCACCAATATAGGCTATACTTCTCCACACTAAGTTTTTCATCATAGTTTATGATGCTAATATTATCATCATTAATATTACATAATATTATTAGTACGATGATACTAAACTCGGGTTGATGAACAAAATTAATATCTTTGCAATTAATTCATACAATAGCCTATACACTGTACACTACATATGCGCATAAACGGTATATGTAAATGAATAAAACCCATATTCACAACTCAAAATGATTATATTCTAAAACAGAAGACGATTTCAAGACTAGCACGACCGCTTTTTCCAAATATTATTCACAATTTCAAAAGATCGTCACTTCTCTAACGATATAAAAAATCAACCCTCCTGTTTTTCTTTACAAAGTTCTCAATTAAATTATCGAAAAAGGCAGGCTTATTTTGAAGCAAAACTAACAAGCTTTTCTCAATAGCCATTAAACTCAAAGAAGAAAGTCTGTTTTTCTGGGTGCTCCGGCAGTATGTATGGATTCGTTTTAAAGCCGAGAAAGATCGCTCCGCACTTGCACTTGTCAGCTGTGTCAGAATATTATCCGTTATTTCCTGAAAAAGATGTTTGTAAAGATCCGGTGATTCAGTTCTACGCATTTCGAAAGACGCATCAGTAAGGACAAAGGATTCTTGAAAAATAAGTTCGAAATCACTCTCTTTAATTTTTTTGACATTTTCTATCAATTCCGGGATCTTTTGTCTACGATACAAGATAGGCCTATCCATACCTTTTGATTGCAAAATTTCAAGTGAAAATTTGAGTGCAAATTTCTCAGTGAAAAAATGCGAGAAAATACGGCTATCAAAAAGCGAGTCTGGAACTTATCAAGAAAAGCAATATATACAAGACATCTGTCAATGCAATCATCTTCCCAGTTTTTGGGAATTTTCCAATACATGCTGAAAAAATGCCCTCAAATTTTCATAATTTTCCATAACAGCGTTTACCAGCCTTGAGGTGAGGTTCCATCTAGTTGGAGCAACTCGAGGCAATCTTTTTTGAACAAAATCTTGAAGAGCGTGAAAGAAGGAAGCCATCGAAGACAGGGTTTGGAAAAATAATGTACATTTAGGGATCAATTTGGCTGATTGTTGAAGTGTCAAATTCAGTTGATGGCTGTAACAATGAACAAATATTGCACTTGGCTCAACATCTCTGACCTTTTTATTTAATCCGTTTTGGTGGCCAGCCATCACGGCAGCACCATCATAGGTTTGGGCAACAAGTTTACCTTCCATGTGAAAGTTCATCAACAATTTCTTCACGTGTTGTAGTAGTCCATCAGATCACCGATCAGAACTCATATCAGTGAAATGAAGAAATCTTTCTTGAACTTGACAATTCTCATCAACGTATCGTGCAACAGTTGAGAGCTGAGACTTATTAACTATATCGGATGTTTCATCTAGAATGAGAGACACAAATTCTGAGTTTTTTAAATCTTGTTTGATGTGATCAGTTAATAACAAACTGATCGCCTCGATCAAATCATTCTGAATAGCCGACGAAGTCCCTCTAAAAATGGTTGACTCGTTCAAGTGGGTTGCTAATGTTGCATCGCAATGACTTATTAAATCGAGAATCTCTAAATAATTACCCTTATTGGCCGAAGTTTTTGCTTCATCATGGCCTCGGAAAGGAAGCTCACGCTTGGCGATAGAGGAGACGACATCAATAAGGCGGGTCAATATTTCGCGATTTTTTAAACTTTTTCATTATGCATCATGTCATTGATACGCCTCTGTTGATCAAGTTGGTGATCGATTCTATAGTTTTTCCCGAAGCTGTTTAATTGAAGAAGGCACTTCATGTGATTAAGTGATTTTTCATGGCGTGTTAGAGAAATGGATAACGTATTGAGTTTGTCAAACCCAGTTTTAGATCATGTGTTGTGGTCGCCTGTTCAACTCACTCGAACCAGTCAACCAAAATGTATTATCATATTGGGAAGAATGAAAATGCCTTACAAATTCTATATTTTTGTCCCTGTGAATGCACGTGAGGTTTGGTAGTTCCGGCTTCGGTCTTCCATTCGAAATGATGTCATTTTTCTCGGCTATATCTCTCCTACTAAACGGAGTCTGAATCTAGGACGCGATTTGATCTTCAGCCATTTTAGTTTTGGGAGTCGGCGTACACAAGTAACTGTTCACACAAACTTAATTAAGCGACGAAGGATTGGCAGTAAATGTTTATTTCTCACACCCTCTGAAAAGAGAAAGCGTGCGCGCGAGACATGTCATCACTCGGTTTATAAGCAGGCCATCCGATCAAGTTGGAGCTACAATGTCGTCATTCCCATGGCGCCTTGTGATGATTGGTCATCAGCTCACGTGCGCGAGGGAATTCATTACTGATGTTAGGCAACGTGCGTTGATGGCGATGAGGTTTAATTTTTTCACCAGATAAATCTCCTTTTAATTTAGATAGAAATTTTGTTAATCTTTTAAGAGGAGCAGATTTAAATAATTATGCTGTAGAAGATCTCATAAAATATAAAGCTATGTTAGACAGAGTTGGTGCAGTAAAATCTCTTAGACGTTATAAACAATTAGAAAATTTATTATCAACGGGAGTTAAAGTAGGGAAAGGTTTATCTGAAAAACAGAAAACTGAAACAACTGTATTTTTACCAGATGATCCACAAGAATTACTAAATAGATTAAATATTTTAATATCTGCAATAAAAGAAGGACATAATTCTAGTTTCAATGAAATTCATGCTATATTGAAAAGACTGTTAGAAAAGAAGATTCTAAATGAAGAGGATTATAAAAGTATAACCGGACATCTCTGATGTCTTCAAGGGCTTCGCCCGAACCGGACATCTCTGATGTCTTCAAGGGCTTCGCCCGTAGCTGAAATATGTTGTTGTTTTACTTTTTTCATAAAAAAATATTTATTTAATTTTTTTAGTTTAAAAATGTGTTCAGCAGATTTAGACAAAATTAATAATCATTTAGAAAATTTGACAGAGATTTTGGGTTCATCAAAATTTAGTACGACGTTAAAAATTATAACAACTACTTCATCACACACTTGTAATTTAGAACCCATTCTACATTTGGAACAAAATAAAAATTATCAAATTGCATTGACTAGTTTCTCTACATTTAACACTATTCAAAACGTTATCAAAGATGTGAATGATCAATTTAGATATTCTACTGATAAAGGCAAAACATGGAAAATACTAACTTTTCTTCCTGGTTCTTACGAAGTTGAAACAATATCAAATGAAATTAAGAGACACTTAGGTATATCATTTAAAGATAAGAAACAATTACATTTTGCAGTTGAACCGGCAGTTAATAAATTTTCTCTTACTTTAGACGAAAATCATCAAGTTGATTTTAATCATGATAGATCATTGTCAAAGCTATTAGGATTTAATAAACAAACCTATAGTCAAGGTTATCATTTAGGTGAGAAGATTCCAAAAATAACTGAAATAAATTCAATTGTTGTACATTGTGACATTATTGAAGGAGGATATATAAATGGTAAATTATCAAATTTAATATTCAGTTTTCCAGCTTTTACTGTACCCATTGGTTATAGATTAAATGTAATTCCACAAACATTAATATATTTTCCTATTACAAGAAAAACTATTAACAACATTGGCATTAGAATCACTGATGAAAAAGGACAAGAAATAAATTTTGGAGGTGAAGAGATTATGATAGATCTTTTGGTTCGGGAGGTATAAACTCCCACGCGAAGCTAGAGAAGTTTAATTTTCGTCTTCTTCTTTAGAAATAAAAATAAAATAAAAATAATTTTTTTTATTAAAAAATGAGTGAAGTACTACCATTAAATAAAAAAAAACTTAAATTTAATCATCATCCAAATTTATCTAATAAAGTTTTGTCAGTTATTTGTGGAAGATCAGGTTGCGGAAAAACGTATCTATTATTTAAAATTTTAACAACTCCAAATTTTTTGGATTATAACAATCTTATAATTTATACAACAACAGCAGAACAACCCGTCTATCAATTTTTAAAATATGGATTTGAAAATAATCTTAAAAAAACAGCAATTGCTTCATTATTCAAAGAATATGAAAAATCTGAAGATGAAGAAGAAATAAGTTCGTGGTGTGAAGAAGCAGCAAAAAATAATCAGTTAGTAGAATCTAATAAAAATAACCATATAAAGATACAATTAATAGATGATAGTGGTAATATGCAAGATCCTAGTAAACTAGATAAAACAATGAAACATTGTGTAATTTTTTGATGATTGTGTTAATGATAGAAATCAGTCAGTTCAGAGAAATTATTTCACAAGAGGTAGACATAATAACTGTAGTGTATTTTATTTAACACAAAGTATGTATTCATTAGACGGAAGTGTTATTAGAAAGAATGCAAATATATTTATACTATTTGAAATAAATGCAAGAAACTTAAGTGATTTGTTAAGAGATTTATGTGTAAGAAATAAAGATGAATTTAAACAATCGTGTAACAATGCTTGGTCAAAAGATTATGGCTTCATTACAATTAATATTGATAAAAAAATTCATGAAAGAGTTATCGAACAATTGTTCTCTGACTAGGCTTCGCCTCGAGGGGCTTCGCACCGACTGAAAGTCGATAGAAAATATTTTCGCGGAGTGATAAAAATGTACAAATACAGTGTTATAATATTTTTTATTTTATGTATATATGAAATTTGTCTATCTTAGAAATTAGAAAATTAAAAAGGTTCAGTAGTTATTCCATCAGGTAAAATTTTTCTTTTATCATCAAATGGATCTAATGCTAATTTATGTTCTTCTTTTAAATACATGTTATGTTTTTTTGAATTAAGTCTATAATTACATGCTGTTTTTATTTCATTATTAAATAATGCATTTTTATAATCTTGAAATGTTATTTGATTAGCCACTGATGCCTTTGAAATTCCTTTTAATGTTTTATGTGTTTTAATATTATTAGTTGTATCATAACAGTAACATTTAGATTTTAAAAATATAGCTTCTGTTATGAAATCTTCATTTCCTTCTAATTCATCTTTTACTTTACATAAATCAGAAGGATGAATGATATCTTTTATTTTATTAATTTCTTCATCAAGTGAAGAATTATACGGTATTGTTAATTCTAAGAAAACAGAATCGGTATCTGTAAAGTGTAATTTATAGTTTTTGCCATAAGCAGGTGCTAAATAATCATATATAAATCTATACATAAATAGTTTAGCTAATTCTAATATAGTGAATCCAATAAAATTAAACTTATCATGTTTTACGCTAATTCGACGTAAATGTACAGCACATAGTTCATCACTAAATCTAGTAGTTCTTTTATATGTAGGTTTCCTTGTTAAATTTTGAAATCTATCTCTATCATAAACTATTTCAATATTTTGTCTATTACGCACATTTTCTAAAGTCTTACCATAAAATGCATTATTCATTAATTTGAAGAACACGTTTCCAAAATCATCTTTATTTCTTTTAGCTATTTTACGTTTTTCAATATTGAACTCTATATAATATTTTAACCACCTAGATTTTTGATAAAATAGTTTTCGATGTATTTTGGTGAGAATCATTCCATGTTCTAAATACCAATCTAGCATTCTTCCTTCAACAACATACTTTCCTTTATTACTTTGTGTTAACATAAGTTTTTTTGTTGGTCTGTATTTCTTAGGAATTAAAGATTTTTGATAATCTGAAAAATCTTCTATATTGGGAATTTTGTTTTCGGGACAGAAAGGAAAATATTTTGTTTTATCTTTTATTTCATCAGGATATACTAAATCAACTTCATATATATAACCATGATTATAATCTCCATCATAGGTTTTTTGATAATCAAGAATGTTACACCATGACATTTCACCTGTTGGTAATTCTTGTATCATGCAAGAAGAATATAAGCTATTAAAATCATAATATAACAAATAGTTTTCTCTCATGATTTCATCAACTGCTGCTTGACTATCTTCATTTGGTATAAGTCCTTCTATATTTTGATTAAACAATTTTATAAACTGATCGCTTTCTTCTGGAGATAAAGGTTTCATTATTCCATAATCATCAGGATTTACTTTTTTATTGTAACACTGTATATAACGATTACCTAAAACTGATGAAACTCCACCTCTAATTCCAGATTCAAAAAATAATAATTTATCATATGTATTTTCTTTATAATGTTTAAGTTTAACATTTGTATGTTTTAATCCTGCTAACCATGTTAAACCTGGTGTAGAATAACAATAACATGGATCTATTCCGTAATATTCTAAACACATGTCACGAAAGTTTTCGAAAAGATCAGCTAGTATTAATACATCTATCTGAAGATATTTCATTGTATAATCATACATTGTTTTACAATTTAACTCTCTCCAATTCTTTTCAGCTTCTGCATAGTCTTCGTCAGATAATTTTGATTGTTTTAATGTTGATTTAAATTTATTTATTGGAGGAAGTTGTTCTTCTTCCATAATTTTATTCACAGAATTAAAATCAGTCTTCGACTGTGAACCACAGGTTTTATCTCCAGTTATACCAGTCTTCGACTGTGAGCCGCAGGCTATATACTCATACGGAAATATTCCTTTTAAAGGTTTTAAATTATATTTATTTAATATTTTACATTGTTCAGATTTCAAAGTTTTTCCCATAACATCTAATGAATAAGGAGTAAAAAATCTAAATGCATCTAAAATTCTAATACAACCTAATTGCATTGAAAAATATTCTTCTTCTGTTTTACATAGTACATTTATTTGTTGTTGTTGTAATTTTTCAGATGAAAATAAATCTTTCATTACTAGATGGAAATCATATTTAGAACCATTATAGAAATATAAAGGAACAAAGTTATATTTAAATTTATTAGCATTAAGATTACAAGAATTATGTGCTGCACCTCTATATAATCCATTTAGATGATCATGATCTTTTACCTTATCAAGATATCTACCTTTGCCATTTTTATAATTTTTTGTAAATTCTCTTCCACAGTAATAACATTTTGTTTCATTAATAAAATTCAATTTTTCTTTTTCTGTTAATGGCATCATCGGTATATTTGTTTCAAGCAATTGTGAAAAATAATTTTGTAATTCTTCTACTTTCTTTGTAAACATTTCTGAACTATCTTCACCATAGTATTGAAAATATTCTGACTTAAATAATTCAGGATAATTTGAATGAATGTACATTCCCCAACATAATGGTTTTTGTTCAAATAAATATTTTTCTTTACTTTGTTCAGATGCACTTTTTTCATAATTAAAAACCGAAGGTTCTAATTGGCCCGTACCATTTTCAGAATTATCATTTTTAGAATCGGGTGAAGCCCTGGAACTTTCCGTTTGATTTTGTGTCATATTAACATTATATGCTTCAAAATCACAATAAATAGTAAAGGGTACTTTATTTTTAAAATACCATTTATTATATTCTAAATAATCATCTTTAGGAAAAGTATTTTGAACTGCTTCGTTTTGTTGACAATTCTCCAAATGTCTATTCATTTCTTCTAAAGTTCTAAAACTTGTCATACATTGAAGACAAGGAAAATTTTTATTATCTGAAGTTTTTGTAAATATAGAAACATCTTTACACAATATAAAATGTCCCTGATAATATAATATATTCGCTTGTGCTGGTTGTTTTGACTGTTCTAGTTTTTCAAATTTATCTTGATATATTTCATGTGTTTCATTAATTTCTTTTGTAATATTAAATGTATTTTGATAATAATTTTGATTTAATATTTGTAGCTGATAAATATATTCTTTATCATATTGTTCTTTATATTGTTGTAGACATTTTTTTAAACATTCATTTAATCGGAGCGAAGCTCCTCTGGCTTTAGCCGATTCTTTATTTTCTTCATTATTTAATCGGAGCGAAGCTCCTCTGGCTTTAGCCGATTCTTTATTATTTTCTTCATTTAATTTTTGAATTGTTTCTATCTTATTTTGATATTTATGGTGATATTCTTGTAGCAACATTTTTATTTGTTGTTGATAATCTATTTTACATTTTTGTAAACTTTTATTTAAATTTTCTAATTTTTGTTGATATTCTGAAGATAAAGATGAATATTTGTAATTATAATCATCAGTACGTCCTTTATAATTATTATGATTAATCATTATTGGTGATAGTGTTTTAACAAGTTCAAATTTTTCAGTACATATTATTTTTCCTTGGTAAAAAATATTATGATGCATGTAATTTCCTCTATCATTATATACTATTTCTGATTGACATAAATTTTTATTATTCAAATAAAATTTTTTTGAATCTGAGTAAAGTGGAATAATTTTACCAATAGAAACATAATTCACATTTAATTCAAAAACATTTACTTCAATTAAATTTTTATTCTTTTTATGAAACTTTATTAATCTATTATAATCATATGGAAATTCATCGAAGCCATCAGAAAGATCAAATTCATTTATGTATTCTTCTTTATTATAATGACTTGGTCTTTCTTTATGATATTCTGCAGGATGTAAATGTGCTATAATACTCCACAGAAAACAATAATCATCTTCATTTTTTATGTTGATTATTTGTGGTGAACTGAAAGGTAAAGGAACATAACTACCACCAGTATTATTTTTATATTTATCAATTACTATTTTCTTAGATAGTATTTTAACAAATCTCCAACCAGATTCACGTAACTGGGCTTCAATTATACAATTTTCTAATTTAAGTATCATCGATTCAAATATGGGTTGTATATCATTTACATTATGAATTTCTTGTGAATTTGTAAAATGTCCTTGTATTATTTCTTCAGGAATTCCATCAGGTCCATTTTTTGTATAAAGTACTTCTACATTCATATAACATTTGAAAGATTTCTTAAATATATTATAAAAGTTGGTTAGAATATCAGAAAAAGTTTTATCGGTTTCATTATATTCAAAAGACTGATTAAATAAATATTTTATATCTGTTACGGCTTCATCGTTTCGTTCAGCTTCATCAAATTCATCAGTATCGCTAAATAAATATCTTCCATCTGGTACGGGCGAAGCCCTGGAAGACATCTCCGATGTCCCATGTACGGGCGAAGCCCTAGAACCTTCGGTTTGTATGGTCTCATCTTCACTATTAAAAACTTTTTTATATTCCGAATGTGAATAATCATCAAACATTTTTTTAACTTTTATATCAGTAGGCAATGTTTCTAGATAGTTTTTATAACTATTTAATTTTAATATATTTCCTTCATCAACTCGTTCTACATTTTGTAAATGCAATTTACTATTTAAATGAGATTGATAACTTCTTTTTGTTTGCAACTTTTTTTTACATAAGACACAATAAAACTTGGTATTTTCCATTTTTTTTATTTTTTTAGAGAAAATTTAAGAAAAAATTTGTGTTTTAATTTTAGATATAAACATTCTAATATCTAGGACTTGAGTGTTATTTTATATTATTATATATTTCACGTTCTTTAGTTATTTTTGCTTTATCATATTAAGTTTTATCACATTAAGTTTTATCATATTAAGTTTTATCTTATTAAGTTTCATCATATAATGTTTTATCAAAAGATAATTTAAATTTATTTTCACAAACTATTGATTCTTCATCATCATAAATTGATTCTTCATCATCATCATAAATTGTTTCTTCATCATCATAAATTACACTTTTTGGGATAGGATGCCCTTCCATGATAGGATACCATTCTCTTATTGGAATATCTAATTCTAAATTACATCTTTTATCTGATAATAATATAATAGAGAAAAATATTGGTCTTTGATCTCTTTTGGAAAATTTAATAACACCACTATAATCTGAATCACTTTTAGTTTTTATTAAAGATGATAAAATTTTAAATTGATTAGATGTAAATCCTAATTTAAATTTTGTAGACCCGACACATAGTTGTCTAACAGTATCTTCAACTATACCATCATTATTCTTTTCAATTGTAAGAAAATGAAATTTAGATAAATTTTTATAATTACTAATATTTTTATAATCTTTTTTACCATTTACACCTTTTTCAGATGTTACAGAATCATCATTATTATCATAAGATTCTTTAAGATCGGGCAAAGCCCTAGAACCTTCGGTTCGTTTATTATGATTATGGTCATTGTTAATAGTATAAGGTGTAGACCACATATAAATTTTCTCTTGTTGAGCTAAACCATTCATATAAGATTTTAACAAATTAATATTTAAGTTTGAATATAATCCTATATACGTATCATCATCATATCTTTGCGGCATTTCTAATGTTTCTTGTTTATAAATTGTGTCTCTATAATAAACTTGACATAATAATTCTTCATTATGTTTTTTACTCTCTATGTGAATGTTATATTGATTTTGATCGTCAACAAATAATCTAATTTTTTCTTTCGAAAAAGATTTTAATTTTTTAACTAATTCTTTAATATTGATATAATTAATAATTTTAGTTTCTATCCAATCAGTATTACTAATTGGTAACACTGCTCTAATAAATCCATAAACATTATTATGACCTATTATAACCATATTTTCTTTATTTAATTCCACATAAGCTACATCATTATATTTACTAACAATCTCCATAAATTTAATAAATGGATCCCCCGGAAATAAACAATAATTAGTTTCTATAGAAGGTAAACCTTTAGTCTGTTCTCTAAATATTTCGGCTTGTAATTGAAATAAAATATTAACATCTATACATGGATTATTATTATTATCAAAACATTTATTTTCAAATCCCGTTGATCTCGTCGAATAAGAAGAACAGGATGATGCGGGCGAATATAATTTTTTTAAATTTGGATTTTCCATTTTTTTTATTTTTATTAGAAAAAATTTTATTTTTTTATTTTTATTAGAAAAAATTTTATTATTTTTATAATCAGAAAAAATTTTACTTTTTTATTGTTTTAAAAATGATGTTACCAAATGTTGGTGGAGGTGCATATATCCCGAATAATCGTGAATTAGAAATAGAGATAGAAAATTATATCATGAAAACTGGAGACGTTTTATCTGGTCCATTGCATCTTTCTATTCTTCCGCAACAAAATACAGAGTTGACAAATAAACAATATGTTGATACACAAATCAATGATTTAAAGGAAAAATATATAAACGATGTTTTGGTTCCGCTGATGAACGAATTAAAGTTGCTTAAACTTAATGACAAATCATTAAACGAAAAATTATTAAAACTTGATAAAAAGGATAGAGAGCTAGAAGCAGATATAGCAAAACTTTTTAAAATGATTTCAGAACAATCAAAAATTTTAATATTACTTTCTATAAAGTTAAAATCTGCAGTCATTAAAAATAAACATCAGATAAAAATGTTAAAAGAACAATTAGAAGATGAAATAGAAAAACTTCCTGAAAGAATTAAAAAAAATTTAAAGCAGTTACAAACTACATTCCAAAAAAGTGTTGATGAATTAAGTTCTAAAATTACTCAACAAATGAAAAAGATGAATAGAATAATAAATGAAGTAAACTCACTTAATGAAAAAGTTGATAAAATGAAAAATCTGAAAATCAATTTAGAAAATGAATTAAAGAAAAATTTACAAGAAAACTCTAAAGAAAATAAAGAACAGCTAGATTCTGTTAAAAGACAATTAGATGTTCTTAAAATTAAGTTAAATGCACTTAAAACGGCGTTGAAGATGAATCAGGTGAAAATGCAAGTTAATAGAAAAGAAATTAAAGTACATCACACGCTGCTTGACGCAATAGATAAAGTGCAACAGGCAATTAATAAAGTTATCTCGAAGTTGTTGTCCATTCACAAACGTAAATCTTAAACGGACCAAAGGTCCTCAGGTTACTAACCAATCGGAGCGAAGCTCCTCGAGGCTTTAGCCGAACGTAAATATTTTTTACCAAAAGTCAAATTTAATCCTAAAAAATGCCTATAATTTATAAACACAATCTTAAACATTTTGCATCAAATAATAAAATTGCTCATGAACCATCTCAGAAACCTGTGTACCATTATGATAGTGTAGAAACTGTCGGAACACAAAAGTTCCTAGAAAAGACGTTTCAAAAAGAAGGGGCTGGCATCTTTTCTGGTATTGGAAGTATCGTTAACTTAATTAAAAATAATAAAGATTTGATTACATCTGCTGCAAAAGGAGCAGCTGCTATAGGTAGTACAGCTAGTGCAATATCAAATGCTGTCAAGTCTCAAAACGAATTAAAACAACTAGAAGCTATTCGTAAACTTAGGAATGATTCCGAAGAACTAAAAAATTTAAAAAAACTTTCAGAGGAAACAAAAAATAAAATTGCTAACATAGCTGTGAGGGGTGAAACCTTGAGGAGCGGAGCTCCGTCTAATAGTAAACATAATGAAAATAAAAATAATAAAAAAACAATTGAAGAAATAAGAGGAAATGGCGTGAGTAGCAACCTTCGGTTTAACCAGCAAAGCTGTAGCGGAGCTGGTCTAGCAAAATTCTAAAATTCTGTTTTAGTAAAATTTTTTTTAGTAAAATTTTTTTAGTAAAATTCTAAAATTATATTTTAGCAAAATTTTTTTAGTAAAATTTTTTTAGTAAAATTATTTTAGCAGAATTTTTTCTGTCTGTGAGAAAAACAAAAAGTCAAATTATTTTTTATAAAAATGTCTTCGCTTATCGAAAATAAATTTAGATTAGACGATCCTCCGTTCGTCAGTTATAATCAAAAAAAGAATGACTATATAAGAATTGCTATGAATCCCGGATCTTCCAGTAGAGTAAATACTGGAGGAGATTTAATCTTTGAAGTTGATAATCAGCAGAGTTATTTATATCTACCTGATTCATTTTTACACTGTGAATATTCTTTGTATAGTGATGCCAATTTTACAACACCATTACCAGAAACCGATAATATTGCACTAGAGAATAATTTCTTTCCAAGATTATTTACACAAATGCGTTTAGATGTTGCAACTCAAAATATAGAAACAATAAGTGATTCTCCAGGTGTAATTGATACAATGCTTAGATTTGTAACAATTGGTGAAAATAATAAAAAGTATGAAATCGAAGGTTGGTTTCCTGATACTAATGATGGTATAATTGTTGATGATTTAACTCACGCTGGAACAGATGCAGCAGGAATTGCGAAAGATGTAGAAAATATTGCAAAACATTTAAATAAAACAAATAATACTGCATTTAAAGAAAGACGTGAATTTAACAAGAAAAGTAAACAGACAGTTAATTGGTCATTGTCTCCATTATTCGGATATTTAGATTATGATAAAATATCATATCAGTTAAAATTTAAATTAATAATTCATCGTACAGCAAATAATGAATTAATCTTTTTTGGTAAGACTGGAAAAAAAGCATATTTAAAAATTGATAGACTTGAATGGTGGATTAAGCATATTACTCCTAGTTTAGAGATTGAAACAGCTATTGCAAAAAGATTAAATACTAACAAACCAATTCCAGTAAATTTTCTAAAGCGTACTGCTAGTTCAGTAACTTTTTCCGAACAAAGATTTAACTGGCATTTTACTAGAACTGCGAATACTCCAAGATATTTATTACTAACTTTTCAAAGAAATAATTCTCCAAGTTTTGATAAGAATAACAATATTTTTCATATTAATACAATTCGAAGTTTACAAGTTTCATTAAATCAAACCCGATATCCAATTGATCCATTAAGATTCGATGATACCAATAATCAATTTATGGAAGGATATGATTGTTATCGAAATCTTTGTACAGAATTTGGAGTTGAACCACAATTAACTCCTGGAGATTGGAGACATTTATATCCAATTTTCTGCTTCGATTTAAGTGCACAATCTGAAGATATTATTAAAAATGGTTGTGATGTTACAATTAATATTGAAAAGAAAGATTCCACAACTTCATTGATGGCTTATGGTTTATTGCTAGAAGATGTAAAATATTCTATTGAAATTCTTAATGGGAAGATGACTAGAATAGGCTAAAGCCCAAGACTTCGTCGTTTAATTAATTAAAATTTTTTCATAACTAGAATAGATTAAAAATTCTTAACTTAAAATTTTTCATAACTAGAATAGATTAAAATTTTTTGGTAACTTAAAATTTTTTAGTAACTTGAAATTTTTTAATAACTAGAATAGATTAAAATTTTTTGGTAACTTAAAATTTTTTGGTAACTTGAAATTTTTTCATAACTAGAATAGATTTAAATTTTTGATAACTTAAAATTTTTTTATTAAAAATATCGCAAGCGAAAAGTAATATTAATAATAAAACTGTTGAATTAAAATTACGTAATATTGTTGACAAAAATACCCCTAAAACTATTACGATTAACAAAAAAAAGTATTACATAAGTAAACCAATGATAGAGAATATACAATTACAAGAAGAAAAGAATGGCGGGATTCTCCCATTAATTCCACTAATAATAGGTGGCATAGCTGCAGCAGGAAGTGTTGCAGGTGGGACAGCTGGTATTGTCCAAGCAGTAAATAAAAATAAATCAGAGAAGGCAGCATTAGAAGAACAAAAACGTCATAATAGAGAGTTAGAGAAAGTTGCTAGGGGAGAAGGAATAGTAGATAATTTTATTAGTAAATTAAAATTAGTTGATGAAGGAAAACGAGTTCTTAAAAATATTCTCCACAATGTTGATGATTTAATTGAAATTAAAGAAACTAAAGATGGTTCTGGAATATATCTAAGTCCTAGTATGATAAGGTAATAACCTCAGAACCTTTGGTTCTTTTCGGTAAAACATTTATTTTTATCTTCTTAATTTTTTTTATCTTTTAAAATGAATTCTAAAAATTCCGAAAATTTAACTAAATTAAAAATTTCTAATTTAGATTTATTGAATTATCTATTAAACAAAAATAAAAACTTAAATTGTAAAATTTATGAAGGTAACGACGACAAACAAAGTTTGGCTACTACCTACGGTGGTGATATACAAAAAACATTAGAAAACTTTCCTGGATTTATTTGGAGTAAATATTCGAAAGAAAAACATCTTCCTGGTCATTCATATACTGGTCCAGGAACTCGATTAGATATAAGACTAGATGAGAATAATAATCCGAAACCAGGTGAAGAACCGATAAATAGAGTAGATGCCGCAGCTTACAGGCATGATTTAGCTTATCGAAATCATGATCTAAGTTCTCGACATGCAGCTGATAAGAAGATGATTCAAGAATTAGATAGTATTCAAAATCCTACATTTAGAGAAAAAATTGAAAGAATGTTTGTTAAGAAAGCTTTACAAGCTAAAATATTTTTCGGACAGGGTTTAAATGAAAATCATAATTCAGGCGTTTATGCGTCTGAAATCCACAAGGAATATAGAAGACCTAAATATTTATTGAAAGTAAAAGTATTTAACAAAGATGATATTTGGAGTGCTGATCTTATTCATATGCCGAATGAAAAAGATTATAAATACGCATTGACCGTTATAGATTTATGTACACGATACGCTTGGGTAAAGCCTTTAAAAAATAAAAGTGGTCTATCAGTTAAATATGCGTTTGAAGAAATCTTTAAAGAAAGTAAGAGAAAGCCAAAAAAATTGTTTGTTGATAAAGGATCGGAATTTTATAACAGAAACGTTCAGCCACTATTTGAAATTGTTTATTCAACTGAAAATGCTGGGAAGGCCGTAGTGATAGAAAGATTCAATCGGACGTTAAAAAATAAAATTTTCAAGAAATTTACTCAGCAAGGAAATCAGAAATGGTTGAAGATATTACCAGGAGTTGTAGAAGAGTACAATAATAAAGTTCATTCTGGTATTGAAGAAACCCCAAAGAATGCTTCTGACGACCCTGATTTGATACGAAAGAAAATATTCGAGAATAATAATTTGAATGAGAGTAATCCGAATTTGCAGAAACTTAAGCCGAAATTTAAAATTGGAGATAGAGTTAGAATATTTAAATATAAGAACAAATTTGAAAAGGGCTTCGTCGGATACTGGACGAAAGAGATATTTGAAATTTGTAAAATAAATCAAAGTTATCCGTTTACTTATGAAATTAAAGATTTAGATAATGAGGATATCAGAGGTCGTTTTTATCAAAATGAACTACAGAAAACAGAGCTTTAACCTTTAGGTGGCGCTTTAGCTAGCTTCGCTTGAGTTATAGATTGTTTAACTCTAACATAATATCTAGAAATGGTACTCCTTTTTGTAATTTAAATAAAACATAAAGACATAATTGTCCACAATAAGTTGTTCCCGGTTTTTGAATTTGAAATGTATTGTATGTTCCCGTTCCAAGTAATTCTTTTACTTCATTTGTAGGGGGCAAACCGTATGAATCGAACCAATAGTTCTCAGCCTCCGGGCGATCAAAATAATAGTTCTGCTGATGATTTTTAACGCCTGCTGACCAATGTACACCTTTTTCATTTGACGTATGAAGATTTGTTATGAAATTTACAGTTATTGATGGCCTATTTTTTAGGAATTGTAATTCATCCCTCATCAATATGTGAAAATTCTTTATTCCTAATCGATTAGCGATTTTCTTTAGGTCGAAATTTGTCGTAGTTTGCGTTCCATATAATTTCAAAAACTCATTTATGTTGCTCATTTTATAATAAAAAAATTTCTTAAGGGAGCCCCTAGAAGTCAGAGGGGGGGGTATTGATTTAAAACTGGTCTCTAATGATGTCTTTCTTTACTACTTAGTCAGAAGGGGTATTGATTTAAAACATTTTTATAATGATGACTTTCCTTACTACTTAGTCAGAAGGGGGGGGGTATTGATTTAAAACTGGTCTCTAATGATGTCTTTCTTTACTACTTATTCAATTTTGAAATAATTTAATTTAATCTAAATTTAAACGTTACATTGTTGCATTGCATTAGTAGAGTAAATGTTTCGCACATATTTTATCAATAGTAATTCATTACTCATCAATATGTTAAAATTCTTTATTCCAATTGCTTAGCAATCTCATTTAAATCGAAATTTAATGTGGTTTTGTTTGCCGTATATTTTTAGAATGTCTCTAATGTTTCTCATTTTAAATGGAATAAAATCTATTTCAGAACTTTCTCAAAAGAATTAGCGTGTAGCAGCTGTTAAAATTGTTTCAGCTGATAGGGGTGAAGGAAATCACAAACAATAGCGCATAATGCGAGTTGTGAAATCTCATTCACACTATGAGAACAAAAGAACAAGTACAATCTAAAGACAATAGACATATGAGAGAGAAGAGAAATGAATGAGCATTTCTCTTCATTTTGGTTTCAATAACAATCATTCATGCGACATTGCTTGAATGGAAAAATACACCAACTGTCGCGCCGATGTCAGAAAGTTTGTCGATAAAAGTGCCGACATGGTTCGATAGTTGGTGTATTTTTCCATTAGCGTTCAAGGTCATTCTATTAAAAGCATATGGGAATTATTCTCATTGAAGACAAGCAATTGTTTTAAAGAATGCATTGTGAATACAATATTCCTGTAACAGACAGGAACGAGAGAGAGAGAAAGAAAGAAAGAAGACACGCTGCTCCGTAAAAGTTTAATTGAGATAACGAAGGATATATTCTTGAGGTTCCTTCCATTTCTGAAGTTCCTTCCATTTCTGAAGTTCCTTCCACTTTTGTTTCTTCCATTTTTGTTCCTTCCATTTCTGAAGTTCCTTCCATTTTTGTTTCTTCCATTTTTAAAGAAATATTTTTAACGGCGAAGCCCTGAACCTTCGGTTCGCTAGTCACATGATATATTTTAAAAACCTGAAAGATGGATAAAATTCATGAATTTGAAATTCTCAACTTTTATGATTTTCGGTGTCCTGCAACGGTCATGATTTAAGCAATGAAAATTGTAATTCTCAAATTTGAGATACTCAACTTTTATGATTTTCGGTGTCCTGGAACGGTCATGATTTAAGCGAGGGTGAAAATCGAACCGAAGGTTCTAGGGCTTCGCCCGATTGTAATTCTCAAATTTTGAAATTCTCAACTTTTATAATTTTTTAGTGTCCTAGAACGGTCATGATTTTCAAGGTAAAAATTGTAATTCTCAAATTTGAGATTTTGAAAAATTTGAAAATTGGGTATTTTTAAAAACGCCCAAATTTGTGAATTTAGGTATTCATAACCTGAAAAAGGGTTCAAATTCATGAATTTATGTCGTTTTTAAAAAGTACCATTTTTTCAAAAATGGTACTTTTTGAATGGACTAAATTCATGTATTTAGGTCTTAAAAACCTGAAAAAGGGTTCAAATTCATGAATTTATGTCGTTTTTAAAGATACTATTTTTTTGAATTTTATGGTGGCCTGGAACGGTCTTTTGCCCATTACTGGACTTTCCTCAAATTTGGATAAAAATGTCTGGCCCTCTAAGTCTCTTCAGTGAAATACTTCCTTAACTTTATTAAGAAAGCAGTTCCGAAGTCTTTTAAAGGACCCCAAGCTGCCTTACGTTTTCCATAAATATATTGGAATACATTTCTGGGCCACCTTAAAAAAATAATGGTGAACTTTGACAGATGATACAATGAAGAGACCATGTCAACGGTTAAAAGCTTCCTATCGAACAATGTTTGCAACAATATTTTAGCAGTCCGCAAGTGCATATCGAGAGGCACTGATAGTGGAAGTCTCCTTATAGAAGGCAGATGCTACCTTTAACACTGAACATTGTTTTGTCAGCACTTAGTTGTCGATGAGAATCTCCGCCCAAACGTAGCGCCTTTTTGATAGGATATCGTCTTGTGAAGATCAGTCGCATGAGCCTCGAGCCGAACATGGGGATATCCGCATCTAAAATTGAGATAAGCAACATCAACATAGGGTTACTACACGATAAAGCTTCATTTTTTGCACAGGCACACGAAATTTGGGAACCTCCACTAACGTATTATAAAGCAGACAATTGAAGAATTAGTAATTATTAAAAAGTAGGCTACACTCAAACTCAGAAAACGTTAAACCCTCCCTCTGCAGTTTAGAGACGAAAATCTCATCTCCCGAACTTTGAGATGACAACTCTTACCCTCGCCGCTTGCTGCAAGGTTGGGCAAAAACTTGGGGTCAAAACCCAAAATTGAATAAATGAATGAAATCAAGTAGACGAAGTGCATTCTTTGTATTTTGTGCTGACATAAAGATTATTAGGCCAAAATTCCTATTGGGCCCATGAGAAGTGTGGTCATGAGAATTAGTGGGAAACGATTTATTATTGCAATAATTAATGTAATTAATAGCCTAAGTACATATATTACGTCATAAAGTTTTCTTTTAATTTAGCCTACACTGATATACTGACTAATTGAAGATCTTTGATTTAGTTATGATTGAGCTACACATTGCTCATAGCAAAGCAATTATTTTTCATTTTATCATTCAGAAATATAAGCAAGCTTGATAAATATTATAGGCGCGCAGTAAGTGAATGGTTAAACATATTTAGAATGCGAAATCGGAATGATTTTAGTTTTTGGATAAATGTCGGCTATCGCACAAAGTTAAGGGTGAGAAGATAACTGCGAAGATGTAAAATATGCGGAATATATAAAAATTCAATATGCACAAATGCAGCAAAAGACATGTAAACTTACAGTAGATACAATATGTATGAACTTTCAATGCGCGGTATTGTCAAGCACAGAATGAAATAGCTAATAATCACAAGTATTTCACTTTTGAAATATTCTGTGAATCCAGTGGAAATTTGATAAAATATCAGAACTTTATGCTCTTATCCTGTAGCTCTCCTAAGATTCAAATCAAAATATTAATTTTTGTAACTTGATCTGTATATATTCAGCATTAATAGAAAACTCAAGTTTTGTATCATTTACCCAAGGTCGACCCAAAACCCTAGGTCCAACCTTGCTTGTTGTCACTTCAGCACGTGTGTCAAATACAATGATTAGAACCTACCGGTCGGGGAATCAAGGGCGTTAATGTTCTTTATTGACAAATCAGTTGTCACTCACTCAGTATAATACCATGATACGATGATTAGAGCTGTAAATTTCCAATTATAGCTCTAGTTTATTTAAATCATCCTTAGTCAAAGATAGAAAGCAAAATAACCATATTAGGCATTTTTCTTTACTGATGCAACTTGGGATTGTATTATTAGTTATCGCTGTTCGCATGATATTTTTTGTATTTTTTTATCTAACTTAAATTGAAGTCAGTGGCGGTTCGTGCAGTTCAGCTGAAGTAGGGCGCAGCCTTAAATTCATTATTTTAGGTCATAAGTTAATGTGGTCTCAGTTACAGCTAGCTACAATTAGTTATATTCATCTTGTGAAGGAAGCCCAAAAAAAACTAGCTGATCTTTACTAGATTCCTCGATTTTATAGAGTCCTCGATACAATTAGTTATACTTAAGCATTGACCTATATGAATGTGTCTAATTATCCCCTCATAATAATGAATTATTTCTATAGTGAGGACTCTCATTCAAGTAAAAATAGAAAATATGTTTGAATTCGTAAAAGGTAATTGAAATTAAAAAATCATTATTAAGTTCTTTCATTCAATAACTTCAAATTATTCACAATTTTTTAAAGCTAAATCGGTTTCAAGGTAAAAATATGTCAAGAACTATTGAGTAACTTATTCATTTGAAATTCGGAAGACTCCAGACAAGGTTTTGTGAAACGTTAACATCATTCCTAGTTATTCGTAACCTTGGCGAGTCAATGCTTCTCAATACGAATTTTTCTTTTTATGAAATGCTGAAATAAAGTCCTTCTTGAGAAGTAATCTGATTAAATTACAATCGAATATACACGAGAGACATCAATGAATAGAGATCGAATGCGTTTCGACAGCAGTCTACAATGCTTGCACATGTTTAATTAAATTGACGTAAACTTGACTTTCCAACACACGCTGCAGTGTTCCAGCTAATAAGAATGCGCGAAACTGTACCAGAGGGACATCATGAGAGCGCCCCATCTCAGCACAATTTACGCGTGTGATGCAGTCAGAAATATCTGATGTATGCAAATGTATGATCAGCAAAACATGCATAAAACGAGGCGCATTTGCTGTGCGCCCCATCCACGAGACATAGGGACGGTGACGTCTGAGCCACTTGAAACGCACTTTGATTGATGTGTTTGGGCATTCTTGATTATTGGACAGGTTGAGCCATCTACTGTTCAGTTAGCGTTCACTTAACTTGATGATGATTTATTTTAATTTTCTTTGATGTCTTATCTAATGGAGGGCTGCGCCCCAGGCGCCCATATGGACGGGCCGCCACTGAATGAAGTTAAAAAATGTGATTTCAGCATTATGAATTTAGGGCCTATGTTTTGAGTTGATCAGACCTTTTGTCTCTTATTATCTCCTAAATTGATATATGCAAAGGTTTCAAAGCAACTTCCACCTAAACAATCATTAGGGCTCTATACTTTGATGAAATAGGAACCATGGATTTGTACAAATACTGAAAGATAGACCGAAATACCCTTTTGAGACTAGTACCTACAGTAATAAGGATGGCCGACATACAAGCACATGTAATTCACTTAATGCGTTCTCCAAGTGAAATAAACAACGCGAATCCTCAGTTTTAGGAAATAGAAACTGTTGTTGTACAGTATATTCGAATGTACCACACCAATCATCGCGGCAGATCGTTCTCTAAGTAACGTCCATGGTAGATCATGGTCACTCTCATGCAGTGTTGTTTAGCTATAGGATTTTTAACGTGCAACTGGACGCAATTTCTGCAGTTCTAAATTCAAATGTGCAGTTGCTTTTCTTGGTTTGTGCAGTTGAAAACTTTTAAAAAAGGAAAACATGTGAATCAATATAAACGGAACAGAAATAGGAGTGGATGTCAAGATATGAATAACAATTGCATCACTTACGTTACAGGAAACAACTATTAAGATATGACAAAGTGTATTTGCTGAAAATTGAAGTTTACAAAACGATTGACCTTTATGATTGCTCGTAAACTGTGAGTCTTAAATATTAGTTGCATTGTGCTATAGGTGCACATTTGGAGAGATCTATTCGCCCTATACTTCAGTTCGCACTTTTTTTGTCTGGAGGCCAAGGTGATGCGAGCGTTGCTACTGCCACTGCTTGTATGAATTGGAAATTGCAAAACTAATATATGCACATGCATAAATTAGATCGCCCACCCGCGTAACGAGTTCGTAACGAAGCTGGGTAGCGGGAAAACTTCGTGAAGCATGAAATGACTTCAGACGCATTCTGTGCTCACTAGGGCTACTTCCTTTGATAGCAGGTTGACACTGAAGTGCTTTTAGATCATTTTAAAACAAAAAAAATTGGTCGGGCAGAGGTCGGAATTTTAATGGGATAACGGTGGTCACCGGAAGATATATGTATTGAGTTCGGGCACACGGCTATTACTGTACACACGAAGCATTCCCTTCCACCTAAAAGTTTCTGTTATTATTTGAATACCAACTGAAAACTTTGAGAAAATATGCATTTCTCTCCACAATTTGTACATTTTGAAGAATATACTGTAAGTGGTAATTTTGTTTTGCCGTAGCTTGTGCCCATTGTCGCTGCTAAATGATTGAATGCTTCAATTAAATCAGGAATTACTATTATAAAATTTCCCCTGTCTTTCAGTTATTTCACATCACTTCACAGATAAATGGCATCTCACATTGTGGTCTCATCACAGTGGTGCGACAGACGCTTTGTAGAACTGCAAAAGGATGTGGTTCATATGAATGGCTGGTGTTTATTCTTCGCATAATTTGTAGCCGAACCTAAACTTTTCCGCAATTCTGAATCATTGCCAATTTAGGCAATATAACCGCTGACCGAAGTACTTCTTGGCTAGGACACTCAATCTTATCAAGGAGTTGCATTGGCTCGAGCTGGAATTGTATAATCATCTATGCGGAACAGTTACCTCCACATTGTGGAAATCAATGCCTTCAACTAGAAATGATTTTTGTCGTGCTTGAGTAGTCAAAATCTAAGATATTATGCCACTATTATTTATTCTTTAGTGCCGGCAAATGTTTCCCCGATCAATTCTAAGCTCTAAAGTCGCGTGAAAATTGCAAAAATAGATTTCTTTCGTGTAATACAATTAAATCAGCTGTGACAGTTCGAATTCAACTATTTTGGTCATTAAAAGAAAAGCAGATAAGTAATATAATTGAGAAAAGTGGCAATTTTTGTCAGAAAATTGATGTTTTTCGATACAACGCAAAACATCTAAATAAGTGAAAACTCCGTGGATCTGTTTTGCTCTCATTGTCCAAAAATTATTCAAAATTGTAATATAATTTGTTTTACGACTTTTTACTGCGTCATCTGCTTAAGTACGCTTGTTCGTTTCCTGGATTCTTCTAATTCTTTAGCCGCCGAGGTTGAATTCCCGTGGCGATGTAGAATTTGATCATGAATATTGATGCACCTCTTCTCAATAGTCTTGCTCATAGAAATGGTACTTACTCTATGGTCTCGCTTTTCTCTTTAACCCTCAGTTCAACAAAGTAATACCCAAAGATATAATTACCCTTCTACAAAAATATAATGTTCTAGTGATGTAGGTGAATATACGTGCATCGTTGCATCTCAACACTGCTGAAGAATTGCCTAAATGCTAATTCATTCATGAGTGAGGTATCGAGGAAAAGCCTATATTATCAAACCAGAATAAAACTCTATCTGGTCATTTAAAATAATTTTGTTTAAACATATTCGGTTCCTCGCAGATACGAATTTAGGCAGGCCACCCGTCTGTCGAGAGCAAGCATGCAGCGCTGAAAGCACTTATTCTTCGACCCTGAGATTTATTGCTGTATTTTCATCAATTGTCCGCTGTCACTTTCTTCTTGACGAATGTGAATGAATGCAAGGCATAACTGGAAAGGAGATTTTTCAATTCGGTGAGATTGATTACTATATTGTCATCCACTATCTGCTGTCATTCCTTGATAAATGTGTAACAACATTTGTAAGTTACCTCTATGTCAAGTGTACAAAGTAGCACTCAGTATGGTTTGTGCTCAAGGTAGGCTATAGCATCTAATTAAGTGAGCTTTGTCTGTGCAAATTGCTGATAGCCGGTTCTAGATGAATAAATGTTCTCTATTTCTTTCTAAACTTCCACTTATTGCATGGAATTAGTCAGTGTGACTAATAGGAATCGCCTGAAAATGATTGTCTTCAAAAAGAGTATTTTCATCAGCAGAATGAGTGTTTCTCCTATTCTTATTTTTCCTAGTTCATCAGTCTAGTCCAAACTCGCTCTATAATTTTATTTAATAGTCATTGCGTGATCCTTCAGTGGTGATACTTACATACTTTCACACAAGGTGAATATTCATAATTGCTGAGTTTTCATGCTCTTCTCTCAAGCAGCTGCTTGAGTAGATAATATAGGCCCTACTTATATAGCTGTAGCTCTGCATAACTATTGACTACTAGATTGTGATCACACTTTCAACTGTCACGGTGACATTCAGATTATTTGGAAGTGTGATTGAGTAGGCCAACAGTATTAGTAGTCCCATCATGTAATATCATCTTTGTAAATAAAAAATTGTAAGTGGGCACATAAGTAACTGCGGTACCCAAGCCTAATGCAAATTAGCATAGAATCTGCAACTATAAGCCTATCTTTTATTTAGCCTAATCGAAGTCTCTTGGTCCATCACTCGTTACTCATCTGGCATGTACATGATTGCAATTTTCATTTTATAAAATAATAGCGTGCAACCGAGATAGTAAAAAGGATGGAACTTAAAAGCCGGTCATCGAGAATTTTTTGGAATCTGACCGGTGTGGTAATTCCAACCAAAAAAATTACATGCGAATAGACAGTTACCTACAGTGAGGTTATCCGCACGCAACGTTGCGTGGAAATAATTTGTAGGCGCGTTTGTTCCGACGCCAAATTGTTTGGAAAGACCTTAACTGAATACTGATAATTCAGATATATGGTAAATTATGCATAATTTCATGTTTTTGTGATTACCTATTCATTGACAAATGGGACTTCAAGACTTATCTATTAAATTCATCTACAGTGCAGTATAAATTGAGTGTTTTGTTAAAGAAAACGATCGTTATTCCAACTTAGCGTGCAAATTCCCTCACTATTGGTAGTTGGCTATTCACACTTCATTTAGCGTCAGAGTATACCGGGTGGGCCAAAAGTCTTTGTCGGTAAATGTTTCCTTGTATTTATCAATTTGTTGCAATTTCGTTCGCCACGCTTGCATGTGACGAACGGTGGAGTTGTATCACCATGCAGCGCGCATGTTGTCATATCACGTGACGCGTACGCAAGCAAGCAGCGCGCATGTGTTTGCTTCTGTTTTCACTTCTTTCGGTCATCAAGAATGGAGATCACGATAGAGGAAAAAGTTATGCTAACATCATGGGCCATAGTTTACGATAACTGTGAAGAAAGCCGAAGATTATTAGCGCAGAAATACAATAAGGAGGCTCCATCACGAACGACCGTATCGTACTGGAAAAAGAAAATGTTGGAAACTGGGAGCATTGTTACGGACAGACCCAGGTCCGGACGACCGGTGACAGCTACTGGAGATGATCATAAGGAAATGGTTGCTCAAGCAATTGATGATGAACCCACTACATCGACAAGGCGGATGTCTGAAGAATTGGATATATCAAGAACATCGGTGAGACGTATTTTGAAAAGTGAAGGTTACCACCCATTCAAACCATTGTATTCGCAAGTTTTAACCGATGGTGATGATGACAGGCGGCTGGAGTTTTGTCAAACTATGCTTGCAAAGTATCGTGAAGACCCCGCACTACATCGGAAGCTTACTTTCTCCGATGAGTGTGTCTTCCACCTTGCAGGACATGTCAACAAGCACAATGTGCATTATTGGGGACAAGAAAATCCTCACGAACGATTCTGCAACCCTGGACGAACCCAGTCGCTAACAGTTAGGGCGTGGATTGGATATTCAGGAATGATTGGCCATGACATCAGTGCTGCAACAATGAATGCGGACAGATATTGTACCATTCTGAATGATATCGTGGTTCCATATTGCCAAAGGCACCGTGAAAAGTACTTCCAACAAGATGGAGCCTCTGCCCACGACAGTCGCGATGCAAGGAACATACTGGACCAACAGTTGAATGGGAAATGGATTGGAAGGAGAGGCCCAATTGAGTGGCCTCCCAGATCGGCGGACCTCACACCGTGCGATTATTGGTTCTGGGCCTACTTACGCTCGAGAGTGTATGTAAATGGAGAGATATTTCCCAATCTTGACGAGCTCCGAGAGCGAATTGCTACGGAAATCAATGCAATCCCAATGAAAATTTATCGTGACAGTATGAAAAACTTCAACACGCGTTTGCAGTTGTGTCATGATCAGCAGGGCCACTTCTTCGAAAAATAAGATTGATTATGAAGTTAACATTTTTATTCGTTTATTCTTGAATGTTCAAGCATATATACGAGTGTATTTATATGCATACTGTTCATTTATATGTAGTTATAAATTGATAAATACAATGAAACATTTACCGACAAAGACTTCTGGCCCACCCTGCATATGGCCGAATCCGATAGTAGAGGTATCACCATAAAACCATCTGTTTCTTCGAAATATCTGAAAATGAAAAGTCGCTGACATAAGTCATCAGTGTAAGGGTGTTTCCGTAATTTCATAGCAAATTTGGAAGTCCATCGCTGCCAGATTCGACAGGTTGACCTTTTTTGACGAAAATCTTTCACGTTTTGAATTTTAGGATCATGGCTCACAAAAATTTGAATAATAAATAAGAACTGACTTGAATAAGGACACTGATATTTTCGGTTTGACTTAGTGCATGCAATTTCAGTAAATTTAGTATAATAGATCACAATTTTCATTGATACTTTGTTCTGAAGAAAATACTTTGTTCTGGTTGTTTAATACTTAAACGGTGTTTTCTCTCAATGGCCATCTTTTGCAGCACATTAATAATCTGGTAGCTTAACTTTCTCAGTGTCTAACGATGTAGGTTTAGTTAGTAATGGGCAAAAGACCGTTCCAGGACACCATAAAATTCAAAAAAATGGTATTTTTAAAAACGACATAAATTCATGAATTTGAACCCTTTTTCAGGCTTTTAAGACCTAAATACATGAATTTAGTCGTTTTTAAAGATACCGATTTATCAAAAAATGGTACTTTTTAAATGGTCTAAATTCATGAATTTTGGTCATTTTTCAGGTTATGAAGACCTAAATTCATAAATTTGGGCGTTTTTAAAAATACCCAATTTTTCAAATTTTTCAAATTTTTCAAAATCTCAAATTTGAGAATTACAATTTTCACCCTTAAAATCATGACCGTTCCAGGACACCGAAAATCATAAAAGTTAAGAATCTCAAATTTGTGATTATGACATTTTTCATTGCTTAAATTATGACCGTTCCAGGACACCGAAAATCATAAAAGTTGAGAATTTCAAATTCATGAATTTTATCCCTCTTTCAGGTTTTTAAAATATATCATGTGTCTAATAATATTTCTTTAAAAGTGGAAGAAACAAAAGTGGAAGAAACCGCGGGGATGTATCCTTCAATATCATATGAGCGTAGTTCTACTACCCCCTCCCTTCTAACTTCTAGGGGTCCCTTCTGACTTCTAGGGGTCCCTTAAGAAATTTTTTTATTATAAAATGAACAACATAAATGAGTTTTTAAAATTATATGGAACGCAAACAACTACAAATTTTGATCTAAAGAAAATTGCAAATCAATTAGGAATAAAGAATTTTCATGTTCTAATGAGAGACGAATTACAATTGATCAAAAACAAGCCAACAATAACTATAAATTTCATAACAAATCTTCACACAACAGATGAAAAAGGAGTACATTGGTCTGCAGGTATCTTTAATAAAAATCAAGATAATTACTATTTCGACTCTTATGGACTTCCACCTACAAATGAAGTCAAAAAATTACTTGGCAATGGAACTTATAATACATTTCAAATTCAAAAACCGGGAACTACTTACTGTGGTCAATTATGTCTTTACGTTTTATTTAAATCACAAAAAGGAGTACCATTTCTTTATATTATGTTAGAATTGAACGAACCGTAGGTTCTATGGCTACGCCTAACAAGGGAATTTCATTCCCGAAACGTTATTTCCAAAATTAATGATAATGATAATTAAAAATCACTTCGTTGTAATTCATTTTGATAAAATCGGCCTCTGATATTTTCATCATCTAAATCTTTGATTTCGTAAGTAATCGGATAAGTTTGATTTATTTTACAAACTTCAAATACCTCTTTAGTCCAATAACCAACAAAGCCTTTTTCAAATTTATTCTTATACTTAAATATTCTAACTCTATCACCAATCTTAAATTTCGGCTTAAGTTTCTGTAAATTCGGATTACTCTCATTCGAATAATTATTCTCGAATATTTTCTTTCGTATTAAATCAGGGTCGTCGGAAGCATTCTTTGGAGTTTCTTTAATACCTGTATGAACTTTATTATTGTACTGTTCTACAATTCCTGGTAATATCTTCAACCATTTCTGATTTCTTTGCTCAGTAAATTTCTTGAATAATTTATTTTTTATTGAATCTTTCTATCACTACGGCCTTCCCTGCATTTTCAGTTGAATAAGCAGTTTCAAATAGTGGCTGAACGTTTCGGTTATAAAATTCCGATCCTTTATCAACAAACAATTTCCTTGGCTTTCTATTACTTTCTTTAAAGATTTCTTCAAACGCATATTTAACTGATAGACCACTTTTATTTTTTAAAGGCTTTACCCAAGCGTATCGTGTACATAAATCTATAACGGTCAATGCGTATTTATAATCTTTTTCATTCGGCATATGAATAAGATCAGCACTCCAAATATCATCTTTGTTAAATACTTTTACTTTCAATAAATATTTAGGCCTTCTGTATTCTTTATGAATTTCGGAGGCGTAGGTTCGAGCGTTGCTCTCAGACAGCTTTGCTGTCGTTTCATTTAAACCCTGACCGAATAATATTTTAGCTTGTAAAGCTTTCTTAACAAACATTCTTTCAATTTTTTCTCTAAAGGAAGGATTCTGAATACTATCTAATTCTTGAATCATCTTCTTATCAGCTGCATGTCGAGAACGTAGGTCATGATTTCGACAAGCTAAATCATGCCTGTAAGCGGCGGCATCAACTCTATTTATTGGTTCTTCACCTGGTTTCGGATTATTATTCTCATCTAGTCTTATATCTAATCGAGTTCCTGGACCGGAATATGAATGACCAGAAAGATGTTTTTCTTTCGAATATTTACTCCAAATAAATCCAGGAAAGTTTTCTAATGCTTTTTGTATGTCACCTCCAATATGCTGACAATTTGAGTTTTTATTTTTGTTTAATAGATAATTTAATAAATCTAAATTAGCAATTTTTAATTTAATTAAATTTTCGGAATTTGTGGAATTCATTTTAAAAGATAAAATAAAAGTTTTACCTAATAGAGCCAAAGGTTCTGAGGCTTTAGCCGATCGGACCAAAGGTCCTCAGGTTACTAACCTATAGAACCAAAGGTCCTGAGGTTTTTACCGAATCATACTAGGACTTAGATATATTCCAGAACCATCTTTAGTTTCTTTAATTTCAATTAAATCATCAACATTGTGGAGAATATTTTTAAGAACTTGTTTTCCTTCATCAACTAATTTTAATTTACTAATAAAATTCTCTACTATTCCTTCTCCCCTAGCAACTTTCTCTAACTCCCTATTATGACGTTTTTGTTCTTCTAATGCTGCCTTCTCTGATTTATTTTTATTTACTGCTTGGACAATACCAGCTGTCCCACCTGCAACACTTCCTGCAGCTGCTATGCCACCTATTATTAGGGGAATTAATGGGAGAATCCCGCCATTCTTTTCTTCTTGTAATTGAATATTCTCTATCATTGGTTTACTTACAGTGCTGGGTCGAAAAATAGCAACTTTTTAATTCAGTCAGTTTTTATTAATTAGCACACTTGATTCAACAAGAAAATAGCTCGCTATCGTTATTATGGCTAAAATATTTAACAATCGATCTATTGTGTTTCTTCTTGCACTGCCGATGAGACATCATTGCTAACTTGACTGCTAGAGCATTTCAATTTGAATTTGAATTTGAATTTCCTCAACAATGTGAATGGTAAATAGTTTTCAAACCACTTTCTAAGCTATTGATTGGTAGAAAGCGGGATCTCAGCGAGCATCAAAAAGGCATCATTGATACCCTCATAAATGAAGGATTCAGCCAGGTCTACGTTGCTGCTAAATTGAAAGTCAACAAATTAACAATCAGCCGATTTGTCAAAGGCAGGAGATGTTCGAAGAAGAATTCGGGGAGCAAGAAAATGACATTCAGCATACAAGATAGAATTCTCAAGCACCTGTGTCTCGCTAAACACAAGTCTTCTTCAGTTGAACTTGCTCGCGAGTGGGAGGAGTTGGCTGCCGTACATGCAGATCCCAGCACCATCCGTAAACAGCTCTATTCTTCTGGAATCATCTCAAGACGCATGGTGAAGAAGACCCTTTTCACTCGGAAGCAGCGCATGGCTAGGGTGGCATGGTGTCAAGAACACAGAAACTGGACCGAAGATCAGTGGAAGAATGTCTTCTTCTTCGATGAATCGAAAATCGAGATGACTTACCATTCCGGCAACAGTCGAGTCCGAAGATATTCATGGGAAGCGCAACAACCTTAGTGTCAATTACCGACAGTGAAGCATCCAACCAGCCTGATGATATGGGCAGGCTTCAGTGCACATGAAATTGGCTACCTCCATCCCTGCGAAAATTCTGTGAAATTACGTGAAGATCCTCAGAACTCGCGTTTTGACCTATCAAAATGTCTTCTTCCATGGGGATATGATATTTCAAGATGACTCGGCACCTGCTCATCGATCGAAGGTCACAAAAGCCTTCAAAGCATCCAAGGGGATCACCTCTCTCTATTGACCTTCAAACAGCCCTGATTTAAATCCCGTGGAAAGTTTGTGCAGATTTGGAAGAAGAAGCCAACTTACACAGGCCACGCACCAAAAGTGAGTTGCTTGCATTTATTATTCGTGCTTGGACTCGCTAAATACCCGAGACACTAACAAAGCTCACAATCAATATGCCGAGAATGAGAGAAAAAGTGCTGAAAGCGGGCGGTGGACCCACCAAATACTGGCTCTGGTGAGTTTACTATTGTTGCAAGTTGTTGTTGCAGTTATAAATGCTCAGAAACTTGATGAATAAATTTCAGAGAACACGTGAACTAATTTTTTCTTATTTCTTCAGAAAGTTGCTAATTTTTGTCCCAGCACTGTATGTAATACTTTTTTTGTTAATCGTAATAGTTTTAGGGGTATTTTTGTCAACAATATTACGTAATTTTAATTCAACAGTTTTATTATTATTACTTTTCGCTTGCGACATTTTTAATAAAAAAGTTTTAAGATACCAAAAATTTTTAATCTATTCTAGTTATGAATAAATTTTAAGTTACCAAAAATTTTTAATCTATTCTAGTTACGAAAAATTTTTAAGTTAAGAATTTTTAATCTATTCTAGTTACAAAAAAATTTTATTACTAATTACTAAAAAAAATTTAATCTAAGGATTTAATTAACTTATCGGAGCGAAGCTCCTCGAGGCTTTAGCCGATCGGACCAAAGGTCCTCAGATTACTAACCTATCCTAGCCATCTTTCCATTAAGAATTTCAATAGAATATTTTACATCTTCTAGCAATAAACCATAAGCCATCAATGAAGTTGTGGAATCTTTCTTTTCAATATTAATTGTTGCATCACAACCATTTTTAATAATATCTTCAGATTGTGCACTTAAATCGAAACAGAAAACAGGATATAAATGTCTCCAATCACCAGGAGTTAATTGTGGTTCAACTCCAAATTCTATACAAAGATTTCTATAAGAATCATATCCTTCCATAAATTGATTATTGGTATCATCGAATCTTAATGGATCAATTGGATATCGGGTTTGATTTAATGAAACTTGTAAACTTCGAATTGTATTAATATGAAAAATATTGTTGTTCTTATCAAAACTTGGAGAATTACTTCTTTGAAATGTTAGTAATAAATATCTTGGAGTATTCGCAGTTCTAGTAAAATGCTAGTTAAATCTTTGTTCGGAAAAAGTTACTGAACTAGCAGTACGCTTTAGAAAATTTACTGGAATTGGTTTGTTAGTATTTAATCTTTTTGCAATAGCTGCTTCAACCTCTAAACTAGGAGTAATATGCTTAATCCACCATTCAAGTCTATCAATTTTTAAATATGCTTTTTTTCCAGTTTTACCAAAAAAGATTAATTCATTATTTGCTGTACGATGAATTATTAATTTAAATTTTAATTGATATGATATTTTGTCATAATCTAAATATCCGAATAATGGAGACAATGACCAATTTACTGTCTGTTTACTTTTCTTGTTGAACTCACGTCTTTCTTTAAATGCAGTATTATTTGTTTTATTTAAATGTTTTGCAATATTTTCTACATCTTTCGCAATTCCTGCGGCATTTGTTCCAGCGTGAGTTAAATCATCAACAATTATACCATCATTAGTATCAGGAAACCAACCTTCGATTTCATACTTTTTATTATTTTCACCAATTGTTACAAATCTAAGCATTGTATCAATTACACCTGGAGAATCACTTATTGTTTCTATATTTTGAGTTGCAACATCTAAACGCATTTGTGTAAATAATCTTGGAAAAAAATTATTCTCTAGTGCAATATTATCGGTATCTGGTAATGGTGTTGTAAAATTGGCATCACTATATAAAGAATATTCACAGTGTAAAAATGAATCAGGTAAATATAAATAACTCTGCTGATTATCAACTTCAAAAATTAAATCACCTCCAGTATTCACTCTACTGGAAGAACCGGGATTCATAGCAATTCTTATATAGTCATTCTTTTTTTGATTATAACTAACACCTGGTGGTCTATCTAATTCAAATTTATTTTCGATATGCGAAGACATTTTTATAAAAAATAATTTGACTTTTTGTTTTTCTCACACACAGAAAAAATTTTACTAAAAAAATTTTACTAAAATAATTTTACTAAAATATAATTTTAGAATTTTGCTAGACCAGCTCCGCTACAGCTTTGCTGGTTAGACCGAAGGTTGCTGTTAACACCATTACCTCTTATTTCTTCAATTGAACGTTTTATGGCTACGCCAGATTTCTTCTTATGTTTACTATCAGACGGAGCTCCGCTCCTCAAGGTTTCCCCCACAGCTATGTTAGCAATTTTATTTTTTGTTTCCTCTGAAAGTTTTTTTAAATTTTTTAGTTCTTCAGAATCATTCCTAAGTTTACGAATAGCTTCTAGTTGTTTTAATTCGTTTTGAGACTTAACAGCATTTGATATTGCACTAGCTGTACTACCTATAGCAGCTGCTCCTTTTGCAGCAGATGTAATCAAATCTTTATTATTTTTAATTAAGTTAACGATACTTCCAATACCAGAAAAGATGCCAGCTCCTCCCGTGTGAACTGTTTCTCTATTATCATAATGATAAACAGGATTCATACGTGGCTCATGAGCAATTTTTTGATTTGAAGCAAAATGTTTAAGATTGTGTTTATAAATTATAGGCATTTTTTAGGATTAAATTTGACGTTTGGGAAAAAATATTTACGTTAATATTTGCGCTAAGATTTACGTTTATGATCAAGATGTACGTTTGTGAATGGACAACAACTTCGAGATAACTTTATTAATTGTCTGTTGCACTTTATCTATTGCGTCAAGTAGCGTGTGATGTACTTTAATTTCTTTTCTATTAACTTGCATTTTCTGCTGATTCATCTTCAACGCCGCTTTAAGAGCATTTAACTTAATTTTAAGAACATCTAGTTGTCTTTTAATAGAATCTAACTGTTCTTTATTTTCTTTAGAGTTTTCTTGTAAATTTTTCTTTAATTCATTTTCTAAATTGATTTTAAGAGTTTTCATTTTATCAACTTTTTGATTAAGTGAGTTTACTTCATTTATTATTCTATTCATCTTTTTCATTTGTTGAGTAATTTTAGAACTCAATTCATCAACACTTTTTTGGAATGTAGTTTGTAACTGCTTTAATTTTTTTTAATTCTTTCAGGTAGTTTTTCTATTTTATCTTCTAATTGTTCTTTCAATAATTTTATCTGATGTTTATTTTTAATTACAGCAGATTTTAAATTTAAAGAAAGTAATATTAAAACTTTTGATTGTTCAGAAATCTTTTTAAAAAGTTTTGCTATATCTGCTTCTAGCTCTCTATCCTTTTTATCAAGTTTTAATAATTTTTCGTTTAATGATTTGTCATTAAGTTTTAGCAACTTTAATTCATTCATCAGTGAAACCATAACATCGTTTATATATTTTTCTTTTAAGTCATTGATTTGTGTATCAACATATTGTTTATTTGTTAACTCTGTATTTTGTTGCGGAAGAATAGAAAGATGCAATGGACCAGATAAAACGTCTCCAGTTTTCATGATATAATTTTCTATTTCTATTTCTAATTCACGATTATTTGGGATATATGCACCTCCACCAACATTTGGTAACATCATTTTTAAAACAATAAAAAAGTAATTTTTTATATAATGAGAAAAAAATAAAATGTTTTCTAATAAAAATAAAAAAATAAAATTTTTTCTAATAAAAATAAAAAAATGGATAAAGCAAATTTAAAAAAATTATATTCGTCCTCATCATCCTGTTCTGCTTATTCGACGAGATCAACGGGATTTGAAAATAAATGTTTTGATAATAATAATAATAATAATCCATGTATAGATGTTAATATTTTATTTGAATTACAAGCAGAAATATTTAGAGAACAGACTAAAGGTTTACCTTCTATAGAAACTAATTATTGTATATTTCCTGGTGATCCATTTATTAAATTCATGGAGATTGTAAGTAAATATAATGATGTTGCATATGTAGAATTAAATAAAGAAAATATGGTTATAATAGGTCATAATAATGTTTACGGATTTATTAGAGCAGTTTTGCCGATTAGTAATACTGATTGGATAGAAACTAAAATTATTAATTATATTAATATTAAAGAATTAGTTAAAAAATTAAAATCTTTCTCAAAGGAAAAAATAAGATTATTTGTTGATGAACAAAACCAATATAATATTCATATCGAGAGTAAAAAGCATAATGAAGAATTATTATGTCAAGTTTATTATAGAGATACAATTTATAAACAAGAAACATTAGAAATGCCCCAAAGATATGATGATACATATATAGGTTTATATTCAAACTTAAACATTAATTTGTTAAAATTTTACATCAATGGTTTGGCCCAACAAGAGAAAATTTATATGTGGACAACACCTTATACGTGGACTACACCTTATACTATTAACAATGACCATAATCATAATCATAATAAACGAACCGAAGGTTCTAGGGCTTTGCCCGATCTTAAAGAATCTTATGATAATAATATAGATGATGATAATATAAATGATGATTCTGAAACATCTGAAAATGGTGTAAATGGCAAAAAAGATTATAAAAATATTAGTAATTATAAAAATTTAAGTGAAGAAAAATTTATATCTCATACTGATGTACATGATATTAATACTACATATAATCAAAATTTATCTAAATTTCATTTTCTTACAATTGAAAATAATAATGATGGTATAGTTGAAGATACTGTTAGACAACTATGTGTCGGGTCTACAAAATTTAAATTAGGATTTACATCTAATCAATTTAAAATTTTATCATCTTTAATAAAAACTAAAATTGATTCAGATTATGATGGTGTTATTAAATTTTCCAAAAGAGAACAAAGACCAATATTTTTCTCCATTATATTATTATCAGATAAAAAATGTAATTTAGAGGTAGATATTCCAATAACAGAATGGTATCCTATCAGGGAAAGGCATCCTATACCAAAAAGTGTAATTTATGATGTTGAAGAATCAATTTATGATGATGATGAAGAATCAATTGATGATGGTGATGAAGAATCAATAGTTAGTGAAAAAAAATTTAAATTATCTTTTGATAAAACGTTATATGATAAAGCTTAATATGATAAAACTTAATGTGATAAAGAAAATAAAATAACTTAGGAACGTGAAATATATAATAATATATAATAACTCTCAAGACCTAGTTATTAGAATGTTTATATCTAAAATTAAAACACAATTTTTTTCTTTAAAAAATGAAAAAATGGAAAATACCAAGTTTTATTGTAACTTATGTAAAAAAAAGTTGCAAACAAAAAGAAGTTATCGATCTCATTTAAATAGTAAATTGCATTTACAAAATGTAGAACGAGTTGATGAAGGAAATATATTAAAATTAAATAGTTATAAAAACTATCTAGAAACATTGCCTACTGATATAAAAGTTAAAAAAATGTTTGATGATTATTCACATTCGGAATATAAAAAAGTTTTTAATAGTGAAGATGAGACCCTACCAGATGGAAGATATTTATTTAGCGATACTGATGAATTTGATGAAGCTATAACAGATATAAACAGATATAAAATATTTATTTAATGAATCTGTTGAACATAATGAACCGATAAAAGTTCGATATTCTATCCAACTTTTTCAAAATATTTAAGAATGCTTTTAAATGTTATATGAATGTAGAAGTACTTTATACAAAAAATGGACCTGGTGGAATTCCTGAAGAAATAATACAAGGACATTTTACAAATTCACAAGAAATTCATAATATAAATGATATACAACCCATATTTGAATCGATGATAAATAAATTAGAAAATTGTATAATTGAAGCCCAGTTACGTGAATCTGGTTGGAGATTTGTTAAAATACTATCTAAGAAAATAGTAATTGATAAATATAAAAATAATACTGGTGGTAGTTATGATCCTTTACCTTTCAGTTCACCACAAATAATCAACATAAAAAATGAAGATGATTATTGTTTTCTGTGGAGTATTATAGCACATTTACATCCTGCAGAATATCATAAAGAAAGACTAAGTCATTATAATAAAGAAGAATACATAAAGGAATTTGATCTATCGGATGGTTTAGATGAATTTCCATATGATTATAATAGGTTAATAAAGTTTCATAAAAAGAATAAAAATTTAATAGAAGTAAATGTTTTTGAATTAAATGTGAATTATGTTTCTATTGGTAAAATTACTCCACTTTACTCAGATTCAAAAAAATTTTATTTGAATAATAAAAATTTATGTCAATCAGAAATAGTATATAATGATAGGGGAAATTACATGCATCATAATATTTTTTACCAAGGAAATATAATATGTACTGAAAAATTTGAAATTGTTAAAACACTATCACCAATAATGATTAATCATAATAATTATAAAGGACGTAATGATGATTATAATTACAAATATTCATCCTTATCTTTAGAATATCAACAAAAATTACAAACTTTAAATGAAATTTTACAAAAATGTAAAACAGATTATAACAACAAACAAAAATATTAGTACAAGAATATGGCCATAAATATCAAAATAAGATAGAAACGATACAAAAATGAAATGAAGACAATAAAGAATTAAATAATGAAGAAAATGAAACCAATCAAAAAATAAATGAATGTTTAAAAAAATGTCAACAACAATATAAAGAACAATATGATAAAGAATATAGTTATCAGTTACAAATATTAAATCAAAATTTTCATCGAAATACATTTAATCTTACAAAAGAAATTAATGAAACACATGAAATATATAAAGATAAATTTGAAAAATTAAAACAAACAAAACAACCAGCACAAGCGAATATATTATATTATCAGGGTCATTTTATATTGTGTAAAGATGTTTCTATATTTACAAAAACTTCAGATAATGCTAATTTTCCTTGTCTCCAATGTATGACGAGCTTTAGAACTAAAGAAGAAATGAATAGACATTTGGAGAATTGCCAACAAAATGAAGCAGTTGAAAATACTTTTCCTAAAGATGATTATTTAATATATAATAGACATTATTTGAAAAATAAAGTACCCTTTACTATTTATCGTGATTTCGAAGCATATAATGTTAATATGACACAAAAGCACGGGACATCGGAGATGTCTTCCAGGGCTTCGCCCGATTCTGAAAATGGTACGGGCCAAGCCCTAGAACCTTCGGTTTATAATTATGAAAAAAGTGCATCTGAACAAAGTAAAGAAAAATATTTATTTGAACAAAAACCATTATGTTGGGGAATGTACATTTATTCAAATTATCCTGAATTATTTAAATCAGAATATTATCAATACTATGGTGAAGATAGTTCAGAAATGTTTACAAAGACAGTAGAAGAATTACAAGGACGTTTTTCACAATTGCTTGAAACAAATATACCAATGCTTCCATTAACGGATGAAGAAAAAATTAATTTTGTTAATGAAACAAATTGTTATTACTGTGGAAAAGAATTTACAAAAAATCATAAAAATGGCAAAGGTAGATATCTTGATAAGCGAAGCGACGGCTCTGCCGTCAAAGTAAAAGATCATGATCATCTAAATGGATTATATAGAGGTGCAGCACATAATTCTTGTAATCTTAATGCTAATAAATTTAAATATAACTTTGTTCCTCTATATTTCTATAATGGTTCTAAATATGATTTCCATTTAATAATGAAAGATTTATTTTCATCTGAAAAATTGCAGCAACAACAAATAAATGTACTATGTAAAACAGAAGAAGAATATTTTTCAATGCAATTAGGTTGTATTAGAATTTTAGATGCATTTAGATTTTTTACTCCTTATTCATTAGATGTTATGGGAAAAACTTTGAAATCTGAACAATGTAAAATATTAAATAAATATAATTTAAAACCTTTAAAAGGAATATTTCCGTATGAGTACATAACTGGAGATTTTAATTCTGTGAATAAAATTATGGAAGAAAAACAACTTCCTCCAATAAATAAATTTAAATCAACATTAAAACAATCACAATTATCTGAAGAAAACTATGCTGAAGCTGCAAAAAATTGGAGAGAGTTAAATTGTAAAACAATGTATGATTATACAATGAAATATCTACAGATAGATGTATTAATACTAGCTGATCTTTTTGAAAACTTTCGTGACATGTGTTTGGAATATTACGGAATAGATCCATGTTATTGTTATTCTACACCAGGTTTAACATGGTTAGCAGGATTAAAACATACAAATGTTAAACTTAAACATTATAAAGAGAATACATATGATAAATTATTATTTTTTGAATCTGGAATTAGAGGTGGAGTTTCATCAGTTTTAGGTAATCGTTATGTACAGTGTTACAATAAAAAAGTAAATACTGATGATTATGGAATAATGAAACCTTTATCTCCAGAAGAAAGCGATCAGTTTATAAAATTGTTTAATCAAAATATAGAAGGACTTATATCAAATGAAGAGAGTCAACCAGCAGTTGATGAAATCATGAGAGAAAACTATTTGTTATATTATGATTTTAATAGCTTATATTCTTCTTGCATGATACAAGAATTACCAACAAGTGAAATGTCATGGTGTAATATTCTAGATTATCAAAAAACATATGATGGAAATTATAATCATGGTTATATATATGAAGTTGATTTAGTATATCCTGATTATATAAAAGGTGCAACAAAATATTTTCCTTTCTGTCCAGAAAACAAAATTCCCAATATAGAAGAATTTTCAGATTATCAAAAATCTATAATTCCTAAGAAATACAGACCAACAAAAAAACTTATGTTAACACAAAGTAATAAAGGAAAGTATGTTGTTGAACGAAGAATACTAGATTGGTATTTAGAACATGGAATGATTCTCACCAAAATACATCGAAAACTATTTTATCAAAAATCTAAATGGTTAAAAAATTATATAGAGTTCAATATTGAAAAACGTAAAATAGCTAAAAGAAATAAAGATGATTTTGGAAACGTGTTCTTCAAATTAATGAATAATGCATTTTATGGTAAGACTTTAGAAAATGTGCGTAATAGACAAAATATTGAAATAGTTTATGATAAAGATAGGTTTCAAAATTTAACAAGGAAACCTACATATAAAAGAACTACTAGATTTAGTGATGAACTATGTGCTGTACATTTACGTCGAATTAGCGTAAAACATGATAAGTTTAATTTTATTGGATTCACTATATTAGAATTAGCTTAACTATTTATGTATAGATTTACATATGATTATTTAGCACCTGCTTATGGCAAAAACTATAAATTACACTTTACAGACACCGATTCTGTTTTCTTAGAATTAACAATACCGTATAATTCTTCACTTGATGAAGAAATTAATAAAAAAAAAGATATCATCCATCCTTCAGAATTATGTAAAGTAAAAGATGAATTAGAAGGAAATGAAGATTTCATAACAGAAGCTATATTTTTAAAATCCAAATGTTACTGTTATGATACAACTAATAATATCAAAACACATAAAACATTAAAAGGAATTTCAAAGGCATCAGTGGCTAATCAAATAACATTTCAAGATTATAAAAATGCATTATTTAATAATGAAATAAAAACAGCATGTAATTATAGACTTAATTCAAAGAAACATAAAATTTATTTAAAAGAAGAACATAAATTAGCATTAGATCCATTTGATGATAAAAGAAAATTTTACCTGATGGAATAACTACTTCACCTTTTTAAAGTTTATTTATTATTATTTAAATCCGTCTAGAAAAAAATTTTATTATTTAAATCAGTCTAGAAAAAAATTTTTTATTATTTAAATCAGTCTAGAATAAAAATTTTATTATTTATTACTCAGTATAAAAATTTTTTATTACTCAGTAAACAAATCTTCTATAACTCTATCATGAATTTTTTTATCAATATTAATTGTGATAAATCCATAATCTTTTCACCAAGCATTGTTACACGATTGTTTAAATTCATCTTTATTTCTTACACATAAATCTCTTAACAAATCACATAAGTTTCTTGCATTTATTTCAAATAGCATAAATATATTTGCATTCTTTCTAATAACACTTCCATCTAATGAATACGTACTTTGTGTTAAATAAAATACACTACAGTTATTATGTCTACCTCTTGTGAAATAATTTCTCTGAACTGACTGATTTCTATCATTAACACAATCATCAAAAATTACACAATGTTTCATTGTTTTTTATCTAGTTTACTAGGATCTTGCATATTACCACTATCATCTATTAATTGTATCTTTATATGCTTGTTTTTATTGGTTTCAACTAACTGATTAATTTTTGCTGCTTCTTCACACCACGAACCTATTTCTTCTTCATCTTCAGATTTTTCATATTCTTTGAATAATGAAGCAATTGCTGTTTTTTTCAGATTATTTTCAAATCCATATTTTAAAAATTGATAGACGGGTTGTTCTGCTGTTGTTGTATAAATTATAAGATTGTTATAATCCAAAAAATTTGGAGTCGTTAAAATTTTAAATAATAGATATGTTTTTCTACATCCTGATCTTCCGCAAATAACTGACAAAACTTTATTAGATAAATTCGGATGATGATTAAATTTAAGTTTTTTTATTTAATGGTAGTACTTCACTCATTTTTTAATCAAAATTTTATTTTTATTTTAAAAGAAGAAGAATAAAAATAATAATAAGAAGAAGAAAATTAAACTTCTCTAGCTTCGCGTGGGAGTTTATACCTCCCGAACGGGAGTTTATACCTCCCGAACGGGAGTTTATACCTTCCGAACGGGAGTTTATACCTCCCGAATGGGAGTTTATACCTCTCGAACAGGGGCTTATACCTCTCGAACCAAAAGATCTATCATAATCTCTTCACCTCCAAATTTATTTCTTGTCCTTTTTCATCAGTGATTCTAATGTTAATGTTGTTAATAGTTTTTCTTGTAATAGGGAAATATATTAATGTTTGTGGAATTACATTTAGTCTATAACCAATGGGTACAGTAAAAGCTGGAAAACTGAATATTAAATTTGACAATTTACCATTTATATATCCTTCTTCAATAATGTCACAATGTACAACAATTGAATTTATTTCAGTTATTTTTGGAATCTTCTCACCTAAATGATAGCCTTGACTATAGGTTTGTTTATTAAATCCTAATAGCTTTGACAATGATCTATCATGATTAAAATCAACTTGATGATTTTTGTCTAAAGTAAGAGAAAATTTATTAACTGCCGGTTCAACTGCAAAATGTAATTGTTTCTTATCTTTAAATGGTATACCTAAATTTCTCTTAATTTCATTTGATATTGATTCAACTTCGTAAGAACCAGGAAAAAAAGTTAGTATTTTCCATGTTTTGCCTTTATCAGTAGAATATCTAAATTGGTCATTCACATCTTTGATAACGTTTTGAATAGTGTTAAATGTAGAGAAACTAGTCAATGCAATTTGATAATTTTTATTTTGTTCCAAATGTAGAATGGGTTCTAAATTACAAGTGTGTGATGAAGTAGTTGTTATAATTTTTAACGTCGTACTAAATTTTGATGAACCCAAAATCTCTATCAAATTTTCTAAATGATTATTAATTTTGTCTAAATCTGCTGAACACATTTTTTAGTTAAAATTTTGAATAAATATTATAGATAAAAATCGTAGATAAAAATCATAGATAAAAATCATAAATAAAAATCATAGATAAAAATTAGAAACAACATATTTCAGCTACGGGCGAAGCCCTAGAACCATCGGTTCGTTATACTTTTATAATCCTCTTCATTTAGAATCTTCTTTTCCAGCAGTCTTTTCAATATAGCATGAATTTCATTGAAACTAGAATTATGTCCTTCTTTTATTGCCGATATTAAAATATTTAATCTATTTAGTAATTCTTGTGGATCATCTGGTAAAAATACAGTTGTTTCAGTTTTAAAACCTTTTCCTACTTCAACTCCCGTTGATAATAAATTTTCTAATTGTTTATAACGTCTAAGAGATTTTACTGCACTAACTCTATCTAACATAGCTTTATATTTTATGAGATCTCCTACAGCATAATTTTTTAAATCTGCTCCTCTTAAAAGATCAACAAAATTTCTATCTAAATTAAAAGGAGATTTATCTGGTGAAAAAATTAGACCTCGAAAAGGTTGTGGAAATATTTCTTTTTGTCCGAGATAAAATCTAGGTATTGTTTTTCCATCTATAAATGAAATAGAATGTTCAAATTGCATAGATTTTGGTAATTTCTTATTAATGTTTGATTCTAGTAATCCATAGTCATCTAATGTAGTTTTGTGCTCTGGATCTGTTATATCAATTTGTTTATCATTATTTGTAAGTTCTTTTTCAAGAGTTTTAAATGGTTTCATAGTTTTTTCAAAATCAGTTTTTACTTGCTCGGTTTGGTGCATTTTTTTCAAACATATCAGATTGAATACCAGCTTTCATCATTCTATGTTGAAGATGATTTTCTTTCATAATATTTCTTTGTTTTATTAACTCTTCTAATTGTTTTATTCTTTTGAAATTATCAGCTCTAATTTTATCCATTTTTAAAATATAATATTTGAATTTTGTGGTAACATTGGAATACAGCAAAAACATTTTACTGAACAAATTATTTTTTTATTGCTTTGTTGTCTAACATCTTTTCGTTTAAAGTTTTCTCGTTTTAAGTTTTGTCTAATAAAGTTTTGTTTAAAAAAGTTTTGCTTAAATTTTCGCTTAAAGTTTTTAGCTCTTCTAAAAAAATTTTATCATTTTCTTCATTAGAAATTTTACCATCACTCGAAATTTTGCCATCCTGTTTATTCTTATCATCAACTTTTTCTGACTGCAATTGAAATGATATTTGATTTACTTCATTAACTATTTGATCAAATTTTTCAATCTCAGCTAACGTAATAACATTATCATCACATACTCTTTGAAAGTAGTAGTGTAATTTGTCATAGACTTCTTTAATATGTAAATGCTTAGTTTTTAATGATTTTCGTTTCTTTGATATTAAAGATTTATCTAACATTGTAACAAGTGAAGTTGCAAAACACCCGTACCTGTTAAAGCTGTAGCAACTACTGGAATTAATAAAACACCTGAAGATATAACAATTGTTAAAGCACTTAAACTTATTGTTAAGAATATGCCAATTCCTTGTGTTACATTCTTAACTTTATTCCATTTCTTTCTTAATTTTTTATAATGCTCTAATCTTAATAATAATTGAGATTCCTTATCTTTCATATAACGTACTCTATCCTTGTGTTTTTCTTTATTCATTTTTTCAATGTCCATTAAAGTAGAACTACGTTCATATGATAACGAAGGATATATTCTTGCGGTTTCTTCCATTTTCGTCCCCGTTGAGGTTTCTTCCACTTTTTTTTCATCCATTTTTAAAGAAATATTTTGAATAAATATTTTGAATACAATCTTCTGAAATTCTATTTAAATCGAAATAAGTAGTTGTTTGTTTGCCGTATATTTTCTAAGAACTCAGTCAGACCAAAAGCTCTGGGAGATAACTCAGTCAGATTTTCGCCATTCATTTTTAATGAAGATGTTTGCCAGTATGAATCGTAGATAAGCAATTGAATTTTTTGTATACTCCAGTATACCTCTACTGCCCAATACCGATGCAATCGTACATGTTATGAGGATAAAAAAACTGCTCTTCATTCCACGAAAAATATCCTTTTTGGGAAGACATGCATCTTAATGCACATTTTAATTAGTTTTTGCAGAAGAAGTCGCTAATCTTAGTTTGTTTCGCTTGACTTGCTTTGACGTTGAACATTGAAGTGGTAGCAGCTGCGGCTTGTGGCAGACAATGCAGGTATGTTTTAGTCGCTTCGCTGGGGCAAAGGTCATAAAGATTCTCTCTCTCTCAGAAACAGCTGCTGCAATTATTCCACGTATTACAATTTCATTCTTACTGCGTGCATTCATTCTGTGAGCGTTCTACGAGACTGTGACTGTTTACAATTTATCCGAGACCTAAACATCGAAGCTGTGTCAAAAATGAGTGCTTCTATTCATCGCGAATTCCTCAAATTTTGTGATCAAGTACTTCCACTCATCAAAGATGAGAAGAAAGATTTTTTCAAAACTCTTATTGTAAATCATGAATTCTATTTTCAAAAGAAGATAAAACCAGAAAAAGAAGACAAGAAAAATGAGATTTTTTCTGAAATAAGAAACTCATTTTCATCAGGACAACTAATCCAACGACAGCTCGACGTGAGTGCACAGGCGACATGCACTATCCAAAACTGTGTTACAACCCTACATTCTCTAATTTATCAAGAAAAGTACACAATAATTCTTCCTTATCAATTGCTATTTGTCAAGGATTTGTGATATCTAAATTAAAATCAATGGAACATTTGTCAATGGTAGCCTTTACTCAAAAGTTGGAGAGTGAATAAAACATTAAATTCTCAAGAAGGTATGTAACGTTTTTGATAAAATTATATCGCTTTTCTCAAGCTAACACAAAACGTCAAACATGTACTTTAAGTATATTCTTTGTTTTCAAAAACTTTAAGTATTTTGAAGATTATTTTGAATTTGAAAAAGAGGAACAGTTGCTTCAAATTAGCTCAGGGATATTTTCTTCCCAAGAATCCAATCAAACATCTGATATGTCAACTGGACTAACGCAGCAATTAGAGACACAACATATACAGGAGCGCCAAACACAAAATGAGTAGTATGTATTGACAATCATTTTATGTAACAGAATAGAAAAATGGGAATGCTATTCGCAGCTTATAAATGAAACAGTGGTTGCTTTTTCTTATATTGTAAGACTTTGCTATATTATGTGAGTAGCATGCATTAACATTTTATTTTGTGAGACGGAATAAGAGAATGGGAATGAGCATTCGCAGCTTATAAATGTAACATTCTTTATTTTTTCTTATACTGTGTGACTTCTAGCATATTATTTGACGTAGTGTCGTGTATTGTCAATCATTTTATGTAACAATAGAAAAATGGGAATGCCATTCCCAGTTTATGAATGTAACATTTTTCTAGTTCTCATATATTTACTTTGTAATCTTAACTACTTGTACATACATCTGAATAAAATATTTCAAAAAGAAAAAAGAAAGTGTTTTCATTTTGCATTAACCGGTACCTGTTAAAGAAATATTATTAGACACATGATATATTTTAAAAACCTGAAAAACGGATCTAAAAGACGTTTTTAAAAATACCAATTTTTATGATTTTCGGTGTCCTGGAACGGTCATGATTTAAGCAATGAAAAATGTCATAATCACAAATTTGAGATTCTTAACTTTTATGATTTTCGGTGTCCTGGAACGGTCATGATTTTAAGGGTGAAAATTGTAATTCTCAAATTTGAGATTTTGAAAAATTTGAAAAATTTGAAAAATTGGGTATTTTTAAAAACGCCCAAATTTATGAATTTAGGTCTTCATAACCTGAAAAATGACCAAAATTCATGAATTTAGACCATTTAAAAAGTACCATTTTTTGATAAATCGTTATCTTTAAAAACGACTAAATTCATGTATTTAGGTCTTAAAAACCTGAAAAAGGGTTCAAATTCATGAATTTATGTCGTTTTTAAAGATACTATTTTTTTGAATTTTATGGTGTCCTGGAACGGTCTTTTGCCCATTACTTTAGTTGGCTAAGAAATTCATAAATTGAAAGAATGATGTAGGCCTGCGTAGGTTCTGTTATTGGATTCCATTTTCAATTAAAGGATGCCATCAAATCACATCATTCAGTACCATCAGGATTATTTTGCAGTCGCCTTTTATTAATTCTTTGGGCCACTGCTAGCTGAGCTCGAAGACTCTGGCCTATCTTCTAGTAAATATTCTATACCTAGGTTCAGGATTCACCAAAAACTAATTGAAACAGTTGGATGACAGTGATCAATTAACTGTAATCATCTTATGTCAGCTATCAATTACTTGGAATCACATGATGTCAGCAATCAATTAATTGGAATTTTTTAATCACAATTTGGCCACAATTTGATTAGATTAATTCTTGATTTTAATTTTCGACTTAGTTAAAAACTTGTGCTACACCTATTTAGGCTGCATACATCGGCAGATTGTGCAAGTCGTAAACTCGCTTATTATGAATTTGGGCGGTGACTTTCTGCATGAAATACATGTTGCTAAATTCTTAGTCGGAATGACTATTCAAACTAGAGGACAAGAAGTCGCGTGCCTAGATTGACATAAATTTAAGATTTAATGACATAATATAAGATAGGTAGACTAATGATCTTAATTAATCAGTGAATGTGTCATGCTTTTACTATGATGGTGAGTGTAGGCGGTATTGCAAGTTGGCATTCAACTAAATAACTTCATTACAAATCAATCAATGGATAGCAATTATTGACAGACTGCAATCAATCAATTGCAATTTTTCTGTAACAGCAATTAATTAATTGGAATATTTGGGTTATAGTAATCATTGTGACCAAGAAATTGCAATGCAATTAATTTTTGGTTTCCAAGCTGTACTTCAACTTTTTATAATTAGATAGGGCACTGATGCTAAACCGAACAGATTCATAGCATAGCTGTAATTGATAGTTGCACTTCTATCTCAAATTTTAACATGAAAGTGTTCAGATGATGCTTGAAGTATATATTTGTGAATTTATTTGAATCAATTGATAAAATGCTTGTAATACAGTGCACGGTTATGAAGCCCATAATCATGTGGCTACATTGCGATGCAAAATAGCGCGAGTATGATCTTAAAATATCAATTGATTAAAGGGTATATTTTCTGTAGGAAACTATCGAAGTACTGTTGAAATTTATATCACATGTCGCAAGATGAAGGATAATTGAGATGGAGTTCATACGGTACTGGAACACAACCTAGGGTTGGAAAAAATTATTGGCAATTTAATTGGTCTCATTTTTTTGCTGAATATCAATTGACTCAATTGGATCACATGAGCAATCAATTAGTTGACATTAATTGCAATTATTTTTTATCATTGCCAAATCTAGGTAGATCTTTCCGCTGTTGACGGACACTTGATTGATTAACACTTAGAACGTTAGTTCCACAGCACACAGGTCTACGAAAGTGCATTAAAACACTTGCAGAAATAGAATTTGCTATCACAAGCATGCATTTTCTGCACCAGTATGCTCGTTGAACTAATTTGCATGATAAACATGAAAATGTTCTGATAGCAATATCAAGCAATGACTGATAATTAATATTCATTATATTTTTATAATATATATGCGCAATATTTTTCGGTTCAAACACTGTCACTGACCATCGTGACTTTTATTTGACTTTTATCTAAGAGTAAATATGAAGCATTTATATTTACTAGTTAGAGACTTTTAAATTAAAGTTTAAATGAATGGTGTAGATTATTAACAGCAAGCTTCGCATTAGGCTAACATCAAACATTTCTTCGTTTCAAAAACGAGTATACCTACAGAATATCACATCATCGACTGTGTAGACCTATTAATTATACATTATAACTTGCAGTAATCGTTCAATAAATCGCTTTTTTTGCTTGTGAATAATTGCAATTAATTGGAATAGTTGGCAGCTGATCCAATCAATTAATTGAATTGAAGATGGTTCATCAATCAATTAATTGCAATTAATTTCAAATAAATTGATTTTCTCCTTCCCCTGCAGTGGACTACTTTTTGCATTGTTTATTAAGATATTATATTCAGATAATTTCAGAAAAACAGGATAGGGGTTGTGACGCATGACCGTAAGAGAAAACACCGTGGTTCGCAGTTTACGAAAGTGTGTATATTCGCTAAATTGCAAATTTACAATATTAAACAAACTGATACGTCCATTTGATTATTGTAGATAAACAAATATAAACTCGGACGTCACATCTTCCCTCTTCTGGAAAGAAAACCTCGATTTTGCGGGCATCAATGAAAGCAACCATGAATGGAATCACATTACTAAATCACAAATGTATTGTCGATTATTGATATGCTACTTTCAAAATTCATCAGTAGACACAAACATATTAATTTATTTTCATGTACAGTACAATGAATCGGATTCTGCGGCACTGTTCAAAAACGAGATGAATGCACAAACCTTATCAAACAATAGGATAAAAATATAGTATTGACGCAACTGCAACGACACAAAAAAGGCATGATTATATCAGTTGAATGTAGCTGATAAACAAGTTGTCCATACTTTGACATTGACATGGAATGTCTTTTCTTCGACACAACTCACACAGCACTACTACGTACTACACTTTCATACAGTTGAAGAAAATACTAGCTTAAGTCAGAATCAACACAGTACGCCTTAGCTAGTATAATACATGAAGAATACAATCATACCAGTCTATTCATCTAGCGTGAGTCTATAATAAAATCGTGAAGAAATTGAGTCTTTTTCCTGTTTCGTTGTGGGTATCTGCGTATCTCTGTTTGTGTGTTATGTGCATGTGTATGTAATGGTTCACCAGTGCTTCTTGAGTCGCTATCGTCCGTCGACGGTACAGTAGTTATTGGGTCCACCTCATCTGGAATAACATCATCACTCGGATCGTCCTGCATATACCGATGTTTCATATTTCTCTGATTGCATACCGATTTTAGGCCATTTTTGAACGTGATTTCATACGTGAAAGGTCCTCGCACACCACTGACTATTCCTGCCTTTTGAAAGCTACCTTTATTTCCGTTACGTGTCCACACCGGCGAATCTATAACAAAATGTTTCTGAATACCTTTCTTCTTTTTATATTTCTCTCGAAGATTTTGAATGGGACATGTAGGCGAAACATTAATTTCGAGGGATGGTAGTGTCGTATTCATCGTCCTCCCAAATAGTCGGAAATGTGGTGTTTCCCCGGTACTCTCGCTAAGAGGTAGACCGTATGTCGTAAAGAGCTCTTTGGAGTCTTTCTTCCGTCGTACTTTCGGGATGGCTGAGCTTCATTCTCTGAAAACGGCTCCTTAGGGAAGCATGGAACCTTTCCGCTGTTCCATTAGATTGTGGATAATATACCGCTGAGTAATTATGTGAAATTCCGCACCTGGATAAAAACTCTTCAAATTCTACTGACCTGAATGCTCGACCATTGTCTGATATTACCCTTTTTGGCATTCCGAATGTAGCAAACAGTCGTCGGAGTTTCGTAACAATATTTCTGGATGACGCATCCGGTATAATAATGGCGAATGGATATCGCGAGTGTAAATCAATTGCAGTTAGAAGCGTCTTTCCTTCCGTTACCTCACTCGGTCCTGTAATGTCGCAGTCTATAGCATCCCAAGGAGTGTCTTCTTCATCAGCTACGGGTACCATAGGAGCAGGATCAGACTTGCCCAAGCGATTACATGCATCGCAATGTCTTACATGATCTTCAATTTGTTTCGACATACCTGGCCAATACCAAATAGCTCTCGCTGTAGTTTTCATTTTGCTGATACTTAGATGTCCCTGGTGCATTTCAGTTAATAGCTGTTTCCTTAAATCAATAGGAATGATAACAGCATCTCCTCTACAGAGGGTAAACATATCATCTTGCAGCTTTACTGATAGCTCATCTCGAATACTGTAATACGAACTGAGTTTTTTTCTGTCCGTTGGCGAACTCCAATCACTATCGATTGCTCTTTTCAATTGACTAAGTTCCTCATCAATAGTCGAGTGTTGAGCTACCTGTTTAAGGTTTGTAGGCAGGGAACGCAGTAAAAAACATATCAAAGCTTCACATGTTTCATCTTCCGAAATGCTGTTAGATCTCATATTAGCTGGACTACGAGAAAGAGCGTCGGCTAGAATGTTGTCCTGTCCTCGTATAAATTCAAACTTAAACGAGAATCCCTGTAAGCTCAATATCCAACGACGAAGTCTCGACAGTGAATCAATTGGTTTTGAACGTAATTGTAGAAGAGGTTTATGGTCAGTCTGTATTATGAAGTCATTTGCCAGGAGAAAGTATTTGAAACTGTTAACCGCGAAGACAACTGCTAGGCATTCTTTTTCTACCTGTGAGTAGCAGGTTTCAACATCGGTCAACTGTCGTGACGCGTACATTATCACTTTGTCTTGTTGAAGTAATACTGCCCCGAGCCCTCTTCCTGAAGCGTCGGATTGCACTTTTATCGGTAAATCTGGTCTGAAGAAGTGTTTGCATTTCACGTTCCTGATTGCTTCTTTGAGAGTGTAGAATGCATTAAGTGCTTCAGTAGTCCACTCATATTTAGCTGGCTTCAGAAGATCCCATAAAGGTTGTGACAACGTGCTACTATGAGGAATAATACAAGAGCAGACATAAGTCGCTAGTCCTAGAAATGAACGTAGTGTGTTAGGATCTGCAGGAGGATCGACATTTATCACATCATGAATATGTTTATCGGATATTTTCAAACCTTCCTCTGACCATATGTACCCGAGAAATTCGACTGATTTCTGATTGTAAACGCACTTCGACTCATTTAATTTTAAGCCATATGTTTGGAAACGGTCGAGTATTTTATCTACTATGCTCTTCGAGCTTTCGATTGACTCGGCGAAGACAAGAATATCGTCCATAAAGCATATACATCCTGGGATATCGGAAAGTAAATCATACATGAATTTTTGAAAGATATCTGGGAATGCCGATAAACCGAATGGAAGTTTATTGAACCGGAATCTACCAAACGGCGTAGCGAAGGTTAATAAATGCTTTGAACTTTCATGTATTGGTAACTGCCAAAATCCATTTGCGCAATCTAGCTTCGAAAAGAACTTGGAAGACTTGATTTTTGATGCGATTTCTTCGCTCGTTGGCATTTGAATTTCTGGTCGTTTTATAGATTCATTCATATACCTAAAATCTACGCATAATCGAATATCACCTGATTTTTTATAGGCTACCACGATCGGACTACACCACTCGCTTGGATCAGAAACGGTTTCAATGGTACCGTCTTTAACCATTTCCTCTAATTTTGATTTCACTGGTTCATGCAATGCGATCGGCAAGCGGCGAGCCGGGAAAGATTTAGGAACTGCAGATTCCTTCAAATGAATCTTGAAAGGATCAATAGGTTTAGGGTTGGACCTAACCTGGTCATGCGACGTATTCATTACCATTGTATCATTTTTTTGCAATCGATAATTCCTAGTTGCTTGCATAACCGGTAACTCATGAGCACTGGACCTGCTTCCGAACATAATTAAAATTCACCGTTAATCGATTTGGACTTGTAACTAACTGCTGCTGTGCACTTGCCTATGCAATTCAAGGACGCGCCTCCCCATACCGTTAAAGCAAGATCAGCTTTTTTCAGAGTTGACTGCATCTTTAGAAACAAATCAAAACTCAAAAGATTAACCACAGCACCTGTATCTACCACTGCTTCAGTTATAACATCATTTACCGTTACGGTACGGCGAAGTCGTTCCGCAGAATCAGTATTGTCAACAGAAAATATACTAAAATTTTCCTCTGACGTTACAAGGGAAATTTTCTCGGACTTATGGCTATTTCTGTCTGGTACTTTTGACTTACATACTCGGGCATAATGACCAATTTTCAGACGTGTTGTGCATTTAGCAGATATTGCTGGACAATCAGGAGAATTCGCCACATGCTCCGCTGAGCCACAGCGATAACACATTCTTTTTGCATTTGATTTCGACGTAAAAGTCGTATTTTTCTTCTTCAAGGACTGTTTCTATTGATTAGAGGTGTGAGACTGAGATAGTGAACTGCAATTGTGTTTTTGCGAAACTTGACAAACCTGAATTCTGTTATCAGAAGTGTATAGTTTAGAACTGTCGGATCTAGCTGTTTCCCACGCTTCAGCTTTTCTCACAGCTGCATGAAAAAATGTAAGACTAATCGGATCATCAGTTAAAAAACGTTCCACAAGCCTAGAATCTAACAGACCTATCACAAAAACATCTCTCAAAAGACTTTCTTTATCAGAAGTAAAATCACATCTACCAGCTACACGTCTCAATCTACCAGCGTACTCTACAACACTCTCACCAAATCCTTGTACAGCACGAAGAAATTCACGGCGTCGAATAAGAATTGAAGAATTCACTTTGAAATAATCGTTCATCCGATCAATAATGTCGTCAAATTTCGTCTTAGGAGTAGGAAGTCCATCAAGGATATCGCAACCATCTCTTCTCAGGCACATCTCCAGTAAAGCAGGTTTCTGTGACACACTAACGCTTTGAATCGAGCAATAATTGTTAAACTGACGAAAAATGTCCAATCTTCGCGTCGCGGATTGGCAGGAAATTGTGGGTGTCGCATTCCCACTAGAGGATCAGCTGACGTGGCAGAAGTAACGGTAGGAGTAGCCATTGTCTCGATGAATCAGCGATGAGAGAGAGAAGGAATAAAATGTTAGCCCGAAATAGATTAGGCGCGGTATAGCGCTGCCACCATTTTGTGACGCATGACCGTAAGAGAAAACACCGTGGTTCGCAGTTTACGAAAGTGTGTATATTCGCTAAATTGCAAATGTACAATATTAAACAAACTGATACGTCCATTTGATTATTGTAGATAAATATAAACTCGGACGTCACAGGGGTCGCAGCTGCAGACTGATGATCAACTAAACTGTAATGTCGGACATATTATATGTATTGTTTCATCTCTGAAGCTTCTAGTGTTCTGATTGTATCCTTGATCGTTGTAGGCTTATGTATGCACGATTAAGGTTAAGCATCGCCTATGCATTACGTAATAATGATGACGTGATATAACTTCATTTCAGTCTGATAATTCATGCAATATTATGTTTTTTAATTAGTTGAAGTAAATTGTGGACTCTAAGGTCAACGTCTACTCTACCTTACTTGGGGCTTGACTGTGTTGACACAGAGTCAGACTTTATTCTGGCTGTGACCATTTGGTCCGGATGCCCTTCCTGACGACTTCCTATGACACTTTGGCTCGACCTCTGGACCGAAAGATCGCTAGCCAAGCACTTATCCACCATGCCACGTAGACCACCAATATTTAATTTCCAATAATAATCTCTGTACTAGTAAGAGAGGATTCTCTTTCAATGACAACATGAGCGTTATTTTGACTTAGGAAAGATAAAAGTAAAAAGCACAATTATCATTCAATAAATGGACATAGACCGTGCAGTTGCAAACTGCGTGAATATCTAAAGTGTTAATTTATGTACGGTATCCCAAAATACTTCCCACCTGCTTAGTAAATCCTGATTATTAATATGTCCCTAACATGTTTTTATAGGATTTGGGACCCAAATGTGAACACATGTAAATTCAAATGCGACATTGCAAAAGCAAATGCGACATAGCCAGACTAACGTGAACACTTGTTGATCCAAATGCGACAATGCAAAAGCAAATACGACATAGCCAGACAAATGTGCATAGAATAAAAAGCAAATGAGGCAATTCCAAACCAAATACAACTACTTCACAATTTTTAAAATCAGACTCGCAGTAGTGCATGTTGAACTTACACATCATTGCCCTTCCTGACTAATGAATTTTCAGATTGAAATATACGTATTAAATGTGACGGTGATCAAATGCGAAAAGCATTTGTTTTTCAAGAAGTTTCAATTTAACTAAATTCAATATATCTTCACATCAATCTGCCAAAAATAGCTCCTTCAAAGCATCGCGCCAAAACACTGTAACTTTCCGAAAAATACTTATTTATTTACATCAAAATGTCTGACTTTGTCAGACACAAAGGAATTCGACCCTGTAAAAGTTTTCTGAAGTAGTGAAGTAGTTCTGGGCCTTCTGTGCACCATCCTGAGTCACATCACCGATAGCGACTTCCGCAACTGTCGCCAAGTCCGCCATCCTTTCTTGGTGAGATCGAAGGATAAGTTCCGCATGCATCTCGGTCAGTCGTCTCTTTACACTTGCTTTCCACTCGGAAAAAGTGTTTTCAACAATGTTGCTCTTGGTAGTCATTGCCATTTTGATATGCAGCTATGAGGCGCTCTTTATCGGCAGTAGATATACGTGAGCACGACATCTTTTCATCTGACACTTCAATCATGCAACATTTGCTTTGTAAATGTCATGTTTGATCTATAATCATTGACTTATTTTCTATCGCTATGATCCAGAGTTCCAGTTAGATCACATGTCAGATGTCAGATTTGGATTAAAATTGTCGCATTTGGTTTGGAATAATAGGTGTCAGATTTGGTTTGGAATGGTCGTATTTGGGTTAGAATTATTAGTGTCAGATCTGGTTTGGAATAGTCACGTTTGGTTTGGAATAGTTACATTGTGTTTGGAATAAAGATATTTGCTTTTGCTATGTCGTATTTGGATTTGTAAGTTTCACATTTGGGTCGCAAAACCTATATTAGCCATCTTGAGTATTTCATAGCATAATGCATGCAATTTCGAAGGAACAAATGTTAGTCAGAATCTTACCTGCAGTGGAGCATAACATGCTCATATTATTTTGAGATGGAGGGGCACATTTTCTATCGAGCCATGCACTGCAATCTCATACAATGTCTTCAGCTGACTTCAGTGACTTGACTGATTTCTCTGGTGCAATGATTCATGCTTTAGAACATCTGAACAACATTCATGTAGTCATTCACTGTTCACTAATTCAGCAATGCATTAGTTCTATCTTCATTCTCTATTTTGATAAACATGCTTAATTTCTCAACACTTCCTGCAACATATCGATTTTATGCAGCATTCCATCGAGGTGCTTTGCTTTGTGACATCAATAAGGTATAGACCTCTATGGGCATACTGTGGTCTCATCTGTCAGATTTTGTGATGACTAATCGGCCTCGTGGCTTGTTGTCACTTCCACACGCATGTGAGATACACTAATTAGAGCCTATCTTTCGAGTGCGGTCGGGGCACAGAGTTCGGATTGATAGATATCTATGTCATCTTGAGCTGACATGAGACATTTCCAGCATGTATTCGTAACGAATACAAATTCAAAGCAGTCATCTGTGAATGTGTCACAGTGTTGTTGTGTAGTTTACAAATCTAACTCTATGGACTCATCAGAAGGAAAGCGTTCAATAGGCCTATTCAATATTTAATTACATTGGACGTGCGCTGTACCGACATGAAACAGCATCTCTCATTAACGCTACATCATCGTAGCAATGAATTGTAACTGAATTGTGAACGATTAGTCATGAAATGCCCAACGAGCAGTACAGAAAATTCTTGATAAGCTCGTGAGCAACTGGGTTTTTTTATCGCATGAGCCTTACTGTCTTGTCTGAACCTGAAAGATAATTCATTCACAACGATTGGAACAATTTCATAAATAACGCACGAACGTTCTGAAACATTCATCTGCGACATCATCAATGATCAACCGTTGGTTCGCAAAGCATCTGCACGCATACTTTTGGTACTTATAGTTTCAAAGTGAAGTTTTAGCCTAAATCACACTTGTCCACAGTTCGTTCAGAAAACAGAAACCAAGTTCATTGGAAAGCAAACTGTAGACAAGCGTGATTTAGGTTAAAACTTCATTTTGAAACTGTCTTATGTAAGAACTAATGCATTGAGGTAAGAGGCACATATAAAGACATAAGTAATAATCCCTCCTATAATGTTAGATGCCAAAACTTAAACAAACGTGATAAAATCTATCTAGGCCTAAAGTATGCTTGCAGATGCTTTGCGACATGATTGACGCATTGCTTGTTATTTTAGGTCTACAGAAGCTCTGTTTAATTCATACATTGACTTGAATGTTAATCTCATCATAATTTTGCGTGCTATTTAAAATTGATGCTGGCATAGTAAATACTGCTTACTTTAATTTACAAATTTTGTTTCATTTGTGCTTTTATATATAATATATCATGTAATTCTTGCATGGATGCATCCTATACATATTCTTGCTTTTTGCGATAATATGAATCCGGCGTGAAATGTCAATGAAAAATATTTCTTTTTTTCAGAGACAATGATTCTCTCATTTCCCCAAGTAGGCCTATACATGGATTCTACGTAGAGCTGTTTGCAAGTGTGAAGGCAATTATTACTGCACAAGGAATGGCTAAGTGTTACCGAACTGCTTTCAAACTTCCCAGGTACTGTTATTTTAGTCAACTATCCCAGGCAGTGTTACTGTGGTACGTGGCTATAAATTCATGAAGAATAAACCTATTGTTTGACATGTTTGACTTTTCTCTTTAGGTAGGATCCGCCCTGTTGCTTGTAAAAAACAGGTTTTCATTTAATCTCCAGCTAAAATACAGAGCACTGGAGATTAAATGAAAGCCCGTAAATCAAGCAGCAGGGCAGATTTTTTTGGAACCTCCTTCGGGTACACGAGCTCGTTCCGGCTACATGTCGGTAGGAACAACCCGTTTACCGGGCCGAGTTCGTGTTAACGAACGCGTACCGGAGTCGGGCGATCTAACGGAAGGCCCTACTATCATTACTCGTACACGTGTTTGAATTGAAATCCAATCAATCATTTTGATTCCTCGAGATTATTTCCAGTTAATCGAGATATGAAATAATCATTCGATAGATAGGCTATGGAATACATAATTCTTACAAAATTCACACAGTTGACCAAACGGCAGGAGATCATAGTCATTATAGCAGCACAGAAAAAAATCAAGATCCCCTTTCTTTTGAGGTCGATTTCTACTGGCGCTAAAATTATGCAGAAGTTGACGCCCTTTGGCGTCCCGCGCTTTTAAAAGTCGATGTGGATGTTAGCAGAATGGTAGAGCTTGATTTTTGATTTGCTGCTATAAAAATTCATGTAGGCTACAATATAGGATTCTGACAATTTTATTTGAGATAAGCTATGTGTAATTACATGAAAAAGTTGGTATTTTTTTACTATTTAAGAATCAGTTCGCAACATTTATGTCAGATAGAGCACGTTTAGGTAGGCATCTTTAAATATGTAACACTAGCTATACATGCTCCTATGATGCTGTTTTCCTTTTGATTGACTAAACGATTTCCTCTAGAGGGAATGCATAGTTAATGGTCAACATAGGCCCATTAAAATCAATCGGAAGGCCGTGCCCGCGGCCTGTTCCATCCCGGTGATGCTTATAATCACAGGAAAAAGAGAACATGCGTGGTTCGACGCTTTGAAACTGATTTTTTTCATCGTATCAAACTCAATTTTGTCATGCTAAAAAGTTATTTCTGATCTGATTTGGTCGATGGTTTATAAAGATGATAAGCTCCTGAAACTCTCAGTCCATCCCGAAGATGATGCCAATCAGTTGCATTGCTTCAAATGTTGGAGTTTATTTAAGATGAAATTATGCTGATAATGCTCTTCAAGTGAAAGGATTTCTATTTTCCCTCGAAATTAATGTTCATGTTGGCTCATGGTTGAGAATAAGAACAGAGAAGAAGTGTCAATGGTCCTGACGTAGCAGCGTGAAGCAAAGATTGATCAAACGCACTCAAATGAATACCTCCCTAAAGATTACTCCGCGGCAAGCTACCGGAAGCGAAAATCCTGAAGCTTGTTATTTGGGGAGGGGACTTACTGTAAAATCCGGTGCCATAAGAAATTAGGGGCTACTGAACGTTGTTTGTACAAAAAGTCAGGAATGATTGTAAGTTTATCATGTCGGCACCTCTCTTATAGTTATAAGAGTTTTATCTGCAGTTTTTCAAGATCTGATCCAATTTTGTCGAATAAATATCACTAACAGATTAATCTCCAAATATTCATTAGTGAGAGAGGATCGAGGAGTTCGTTGAGTTCTTGGTGGTAGCTTATCTCTCATGGCGCATCAGCAACATAACTGCGCCAATTGCTGGAGCAAAACTCAGGTACCGAGCGTTTAATGCTATAATCGCATTTACACATTTATCTAGATGGCTTCACTACGCACGGCCTCAGTTATATTAAGCTCACATGCACCATTTCAAGAGAATGCATAATGTACTACTGTCTTAAGGAAAATACAGAGCAAGTAATTTGGTAAAATTGAAATTAAACATGCGACATACAGATGTGCATGTACAGACGCTATTACATAACAAATAATTTTCTGAAGGAAATGAAAAAAATGATCTCAAGTTTGACTATAGCTGAAAGAATTAGCGAATCCTATGCTCAGAAGACTCCCTGCCTAGGGGAAGCATAATGCAATTGCAGGATATGATTGTTGGCATTTGAAACGGGCACACTTCACCTCATTTTGGTAACTATGCTGTTGGAGTGTCAGCGATGAACTCGAATGGTCGTGTCATTCTGCAGTTGACATGTCTATACTTAATATGATTAGCTTCTTGATCGGTAAAACCTAAATCACCATTCTATTCAGCGCTTACTTCATAATTAGTTATTCTTGATGTAAATCATCAATTACAAGACAGGTAAGGAATAAAAGGTGGATTAAGCATCAGCATATTGAGCTCTCGAGTATTCTTCAAAATAATTTCAAAAGACTTTGAAACTTGATATTTTACCACGATATAATTTGAGAAAATGATATTTAAAAAACTTGATTTTGCGAAATTTTTAATGCTTTTTTCATATTGTCGAATTTTTCAATTTGATCATGAGACATTTTACCACATTTACATATTTGTTCGATAATTTCTGTTTGAAAGATGTTAATCCATAAAATTGCTGTTCACTATCTGATGAGTGCGGAAACTCGATTATCCCCAGGTTTTCAAATTCGTCTAAAATCTGCAAAAATATATCAATCGTCACCAATTAACTTCGGTTTGACAGGCCTACTTAAGCATATTTTCTACCTACATCAAAACGTTATGCAGATTGGACAGGTACTTTTTGCATTATAGAAGATAACGTGAAGCGCAGAGATGTCAACCGCTTCATTTGACTTCGTCTATTCGACGCATTATTGCTGCTCGTGTGTACATTGTTCTCTCTCAATCTCCCTCTTTTTCTCATCCACTACTGCCATTTAAAATCTTGACGTGACCACTGTCTTGCCACAACCTTTTTTAGTTGAAAAAATGTTAGTGTAAGGGATCTGGGCTGGTCATCATCGCTTCACGAGTTGTCGGGGAATGACTTTGTTGACCTCATCGTGCGCTTAATATCTGGCCTGCAGAGACAGGATACAGTTCAAACATAATGCTGCTATTTCTTAATAGGGATAAGACTTAGCAAATCTGAATGAATGTCAGTAAACAGATGAATAACTCACACGATCACTTAACTAATAGCACTTCAAGTTTTCGTGCTTTTGATTAAATTTAACAGGTTACCAGCAACTTTCAAAACATAGGAAGCTGACATACATGTAATTTTCCTAAATTTTGAATCCTACATTTTCACTTATCGTAATATCTTTATTGCATAAAATGATTGAGATTGATTATATTTTCTCACCTTGGTCTGGAATCTTGTCATGTAAAAGAGCATTCGATCTTGATAACCGTCCCTTTTCCGCGCACGTGATAAAGAAGGTTCGATTCCGCATCTTGTTTGACAGGATTTATAGGATATGATCTCTTCCTCACTTGTTTGACGGAAATGCAATCCTTCACGACGCTACAAAGTCAGGTGAAACTTGAAGACAGCAATTGTAAATTAACTTCGCATTGGCTTTCCGTTGAAAAGTCATTGAGTAACTGCAAAGCGAATATTAACCGAAACAGTCCATCAGAAAATGACTTTGTTTCACGCTGATAATGCCGAATTCCGAGTTTCGACTCGACACCCAAGTGCTGTCAGCTTAAAGCGTGGCGCATCAATACGTTTGGCCAAGACTGCAGTAAGAACAGACGTCGTTGATCGATCCATGGTAGCATAGCAACTTTGCATGAATAGACTTCTGCGTCACGACTGCTGACTCACTCACCTCCTATCCTCCTATATTGTACGCATATGCCAGACTTCAGAAAACTCAGATGGTTCAACAATAATATTGTTGGTAAAATTATGAAATACAATGAAACCCGTACTAAAGAGGGATGGATCTTGACTTCTTGTCTTGATACCTAAATTGACAACTGCCATGATAGTCGATTGTCAATCAAGAAAGTACATAACTAATTTCTACAGTACGAGGAAATCATAGGTACTACATAGACTATAAGCTTTCAATAAGCTGCTTTCACAAGTGTAATATCATTCCGAATACTAAGCTCTACGCATGATCATTTTAATGTTTTTATAAGAGCTTTAAATAGTTCTAAAATTATTTTGATGAAACACATGCATCAACTGGCCATTTAGACGTCACTTTTCCTACGCTATCACGTCTGTCTATATTTGGTGTAGGCCTTTTACAGCAATACAACTGTAATTGTGGGCTATCAACTATTCTCGCGTTTAATATGCATTGATCTGGTGCACAGTAAAATACACCCAAGTTACGTGTGACGAAAATATTTAATTGACTGGGATGAAGCATTTAGCATTTTTATGACAATGGCCAAGATTGGCTTTGTATATCTACTAATCTGCCTCATTCCAAACGAATCAAGCAAAGCAGCAAGAGCTTATAGTCCGGGAGCTAGCGTGAAGTTGTGCACGGAACGAGGTAGTACATAAAACTTTCCCATAGCATAGTACACCTCTAACTTACTGAAAAACTTCGCGTCTGCCGGATCAGATTATTTGCTTTTAGGAAATAGACAGGATAACACAATCCTATGTATTTCCAGTGGTAAAATTGTGACATTTAAGGTGTTCACTCCATTTTTTCGAATTTTTGCTCATAAAAGTTACACAAATTGGTATTTTGTTGAACTGGTTATTATAGAAATCATCCACAGATCATGCATGATCTTTCAAATGAGTTATCATTCAGTGACAGAGGATGAAGTAAAGTGTACAAACAGACACTTTTCGTTAAAGTATATCTAGTGATGCAAATGGAAAATTTTCCCGAAAATTTTCCATTGGAAAATTTTGAAATCTATTTTTCGGTGATTGACATTTTTTCCTTTGTTTTTGAGACTTTTTGTAGTCGTTTGAAAGACTATGCAATATGCAAAGACCGAAAACTTCTCTATCCCTGCATGTTGACTTTTGGAACCATCAACTGCACCTTTTCCATGTCTATTTCAGATCTTTCCAAATGAATTTCAGACATTAGATGGATTTCAGATTTCTCTAGCTGAATTTCAGATATCTGTCACATGCTCAATTTGAAAAATCTTTAATTCAACTGGAGATCTCCAATTCATCTGGATCATATCTGAAATTCATTTGGGCAGATCTGATATCGATTTGGAACTAATGAACCTCTGAACTAGAAATGGGGATGTGTATCCTCAACAAAGATATCGGACAATGCGCCAGAAGTTTGAATCTATCATCGATATTCTTTTACTCATCACAGATATCTTCTGTGTTCAAATATCTCACGAGTTTACAGTCTTTATATATTCCATTATGGTCGCTCATGAATGCTGCGTGGACTGTGCGCTTGTACTTCATCACATGTTCATCAAAACATGGAGAATTTGCATCAGTATGATCAACGCTGCATAATAAAGCTTAACTTTGAAGCTAACAATTAGCAAACTCCAAAATAAAGTACATTATTTTTGCTCCAGATCTTTCACATTGCATGAAATTATACCCCTATTGTAAAGCAAGATTCACGCTATCCCAAACGGTGTATGTGTGATAAATAAAAATGCTAACAATTTAGTAGAAAAGCCACTGGTGGCAAAGGAATGTTCAAAAATCCGGATTGTCACGATCGCTTTAATCGAAATAATGATGAAATCAAGAGTTTTAGACCCAATTTATTGGTACGCAGCTGCCTCGGCACTTGAAGCGCTCAAATTGTACGGTCTATCATTAATTCAAAACTTTCAAAATTTTCCATAATTTTCCAAAATTTTCCAATTTTTCCCATAATTTTCCACGGAAAATTTTCATCACTAAGTATATCAACAATTTTCCTGAAATTTCTATGTTAAAATTTGTAGTTACACCAAAGAAAAGTGTCTGCTTGTACACTTTACTTCATCCTCTGTCACTGAATGATAACTCATTTGAAAGATCATGCATGATCTGTGGATGATTTCTATAATAACCAGTTCAACAAAATACCAATTTGTGTAACTTTTATGAGCAAAAATTCGAAAAAATGGAGTGAACACCTTAAATGTCACAATTTTACCACTGGTAATACGTAGGATTGTGTTATCCTTTCTATTTCCTAAAAGCAAATGATCTGATCCGGCAGACGCGAAGTTTTGCAGCAGGTTAGAGGTGTACTATGCTATGGGAAAGTTTTATGTACTACCTCGTTCCGTGCACAACTTCACGCTAGCTCCCGGACTATTATTAGCCATTCAAAATTATTATGCCGCTTCTGTCTGATCATTTCATGCCGTGAGAAGCCCTTCAAGCTGATGACGCTTGATAAGAACAGAAAAAAATATTGCTTGCTTAGCCAATTTAGTAGGTGCTTGATATGTGCCTAGTAGGCATATGGTAATCATGCCATAGCAAACTTTGCCTAGCCAATTTAGTAGGCGCTTGACATGGACCTACTAGGCATATGGCAATTATACTTTGCTTAATCAATCTAGTAGGTGCTTGATATGTGCCTAGTTGGCATATCGTGGTTTTGCGTGTTACTATGTCGCCTACTAAGTTTGCCGCGCGCGTACCATGACGCTTATCAAGCAAAACATAATTTTTTTACTCGGGATAGGTTTATGTTGCCGGTCAGAAATAATTTTTAGAAATTTCTGTTGATCAGGTAAAGAAAGACTGTGATATAATTTTCCTATTAGTTGAAATTACATGCAATGAAATAATATTTCTGCAGTCTTCTTACGCACAAGAATTCATGGATTATATCAAAATCTATTACTTAATTACTCTCAATTGATAAAGCCAGATAGGCGAAATATTTTTGGCATCATTTATTAATTCTTAAGCCTAGAAAGACCGGAAAAACAATATTTTTTAAATTAATTTTTCAACCAAGAAGAAAATGGCGAAAAATATAAAATATATGCTTTCGCCAAACATTTCGAGTTTCAAACTCATCACACTGATCTCGTTTAGCCCCACTCGATAAGTTTGAAACTCAAAATGTTGGGGTAAAATTGATTTTTTTGATTTATTTTACCGGAAATATAAAACCGGGGTGAAGAACTTGTCTTTAGACAAATGAAGAAGAGGTACATTCCTATGTTGATGATTGATGACGTGGGTGCAGGTGGGTTCCAGTTACGACAGGCGCACATTTTCTGAAAAGCAATTTGATCTAGCATACATCTATATTCAGTTCACCTATCATGACTCAAGATGTATGACGGTCTTTTGCGTGTGTCCAGCAAAACATAAACCAAATGAATTTCTTTCTCAAATATTCTGCTATAACTGACTAGTAGACTTGAAAGACTATAGGGGGAAACTCAGCATCAATCATTGGACATAGGAGTAGAAAGACAACGTTCTCTTTTGGAATTACTTGAACCTCTTTGCTTAAAAGATTTTATTGAAAATCATGTTGAAAAGCATGCTTAAAAATTTGATAAGTAGTATTGAATTGGCCTACACATAATTATAGAGAAAGAAATATGATTTGTTTTACCAGTGATGGATGAAAAGTGAATGAAAACTATTAGTATCGCGTAAGTTGACTACTTTCCTACAGTTGGCGCAAAATTACTTTGGACAAAATCACATTGAGTAGAGTAAGTAAAACGCATGAACACGTTCACTTGAGGAGAGCTTCTGTGCTAATGCATGGCTATGCGGTGCTACCTTATACACTACATACATTTACAGATAATATTGAAGGTAGAAACACAATCCGAGTGAAATATCTGTAGCATCAATCATTAGAAATTGTGAAAAAATATTGAAGAAAAATGAAATAATATATCAAAATTCTTACAAGCTGCGATCAAATTGTCACGTTGCTTTGCTTTCGGATCTCTGATACACACTTTCAGTTCATGATGCGGACTTTGTGGAGTTATCGACAAATTTACTTCAAGTTCTAATTGTGCTTTCTCTTAATTGACAGCTTTTCTGATTAATAGCGAAGCTTTTCTGACTGGTTTAACCTGTATTCAAGCTTATTCAGACTTTTATATCCGTGCGAGCACAAAATTTTGACTCCCGTTGCTTGCCATCATTCCTTGCTGTTAACATGGAATTTGCACTTATGTAACCTTTCTTATTCTACACCTCGGACAAATCTCAAGCTGAGAGCGCTTTCATTTTCCACTGTTCGTTTTTATATTGTTAAGCATTGCTTACTCACACCGAACATTGGTGTATTTTTTGTATTATGTTAGATTTTCTTTTAGCGAAGAGGTGAAACTTTCCCATACCGTTTAATCAATACCTGACAAGCCTGAATATCATTTGTAGCGGCACTAATTCCTCAAGAAATATACGTACGCATATCAAATGGGTAAACATGACTTAAATCATCAACTGCTTATGAATAAGTTAAACCAATTCATCACTCACAAAGGTTCGTGAACAAACGTGCAGTGAGTGAATCATTGGATGTACTGTATTGATTAGGCTAACGAGAGTCAACCACAGAAACCAACGAACCGCAATCCATCCAAAGTAATGTGAATATTTGATTGATTATGCAGCATAAATTTAGGTCTTCGTAGAACCTAAGAGCATTCATCAATGATTTAACGGTGAAGTCTATATATATTCATTGTTATTCAATGTTTTCTAATTTCACATATATATATTATTTTTTTTTATTCAATATATTTCAAAGCGACGATAATTAATTGTCCTCTTTATTGACACGATAGCATCATGACGAATATTTACAAACAAATCATTCAGCTACAGGGCTACCGGTCAACAAATTGGTCGGACACTGTATCATCAACTGCAACAGGGGCTGCACTAAAAGTGACTTGACCAGTAGCTTCTACGATTCAAATTTTGAAGATGCATATATCAAATGAATGAACATATGATGAACATAGACATATGGATATAGACGAATGCGTAAAGTCTTTGCATAAAGCCTTGCTACAAAACATGATGCACTACATCATCATATCTATGTACAGAGTATTTTGATGTGATGCCAGAACAGCCCCCGCGATGAAGGCTCCACAGACTTCATACACCCCCAAACATATATACACTACACAAAAATGGCATCACGATAAGAAAAAGTACATCAAGTAATATTTCTGATGATGACTACAACTCATCGAAACGAGTCATCGAACGATCAGTTTTCTTCGATGCCTTCCAAAAGGCAGAGCTTAGTTACCGGTCGACGTTTGACACTGTCTAGAGATCTTACCTCAGCTGATCTCACCAAACCAGCGTGCCCTGTGTGCACACTGTGAACGATACCGAGCGGCCACTATCCTCTGGGCAATGCTTCATCCATTATGAGCACAATATCACCTTCTTGAATGTTCCGACGTTTCCGCCACCAACGATGTCGAGATTGCAGGAGAGGCAAATACTCCCGAGTGCAGCGCCTCCAAAACCCATCGGCGAGAAATTGAGCGCACTTCCATCTTTTTGTGGGGCTTAAATCTTTCTTTGAAAAAATGTGTTGAGGACAGCAGTGATTTGATCGCAATAACAGAATTTTCGACGGTGTGAGCGCATCGGGATCACGAACATCAGACGATAGGGGTACTAGAGGCCTGTCATTAAGAATTCTTTCTACACTGTAAACCAGCACCTCCTAAAGCGAGCTGAATCACCTCCTAAAGCAAGACACTATTCGTAACTAATAAAAAAATCCTAAAGCATGCGTCTTTTGGAAGGCTAGCCTCTCACCTCCTAAAACATTTTTTCAATGCCATATTCTACTTTTCCCTTATGATAATGCATACTACTATCTTTATTCAGCAATAGACGGGTTGCGCATTGAGATTTATTGCAGACGAAGCTGTCATTATATTCATTCAATATTTATCTCTTGCTTTACAAACAACCCTCTAAAGAAATAAGAACCCTTTAACTCCTGTAGTACTGTTATGCAGGAGAACATGACATTATTGTTGTAAAATTCGAATTCACTTGAAATTTATAAACTTGACACCCGGTACCAAAATGAATACAATCACAAGTCTATTGATGTAACAGATGCAACGAAATCTCATGTATACATGTACGCAGAAAATTTTGGCCTGATCACGTAATTTTCGGTGACAAAAATGCAAATGCTACATAATATAATCAGTGTCGGGACAGTAAAAAATGTCAGAAACATGCAGGATATATATAATTACAGAATTATGTGGATAAAAGCATGTGTGAAATCGTAGATCAACAGTTGCAATAGAGATAAAGTAACAAATAGAGTCTCATGATGCGAATATCGAATAACAATCAAGTCCAAATATGCAAATCAATCTCTATTATTGGTCAAGTAAATTACGATATAAACTAACAGATATTGCAGCTCTAAAACATCATGGAAATCATCAAGGAATTATTATAGAAAGATAGAAACTAAAAAATTCAATTTCTGGCACCAAAAACATTCACAGAGTTTTGCACTGATCTTGGTGCAGATGTGATGCACACGAAGAAGTCCTTCCAGCAGTTTCTACGGTACTGTCGATTATGTTGGAGATTATACGTTAGAAACAAGACTGTACATGTATGTACCGTGATGGTATAGATGCTCCATCCGTCAAAGCACATATTTAATATTTGGACACCATGTATTAGTATTCACTGATATTCCAGTCGAAATGATTGCTGAAAAGAAAAAGCAATTTTCGTTAGGAACTATGGAGTGAAAGAAAGAAATAATTAAATTTAAGATACAAGAACGTCAGATCTACATGTTACATGCAGCAGGCTGAACAAATTATAATTTCTTCAAAAATTCAAAGTTTTTGATTTGACAGATAATTGAAAAAAATAGAATTTCTTATAAACATGCATATACAGAGCATATCGTATTTTTAATTATTTTTATTACGCTATTTATTTTGATATACGCCTAGATAATATAATTTATCAATGCTGAATTGAATACATGTACATGTACTTTGATTGAAACCTCTTGTCGCAGAAAATTGGCTCCTTTCTTAGTTATTCGATTTTCTACAGATTATGGAAATTAACGAGTTTCAGATCTCCAAAAAATAGCGCATATTATGCTAATAATCCATATTCACAAGTATACTTTCTTTTGAAAGTTCTAATGCAATACTGCACATCTTTCTTATTGATTCTCCCACTTCAGACAGAATTCACTGTCTTGCAAACTGCTATGTGTCGACAACAAGTGGCCGTACTTATTAATCAGATGAAAACAATATGAGCGTCACAGATCTCTAACAAACATGCATGAGCTAAGTTGACTTCAAAAATAATAACTGTCATGGGTTATATGGCCCAAGATAATCGTTAGAAAGTTAATAAAAATGAAAAAATGGAATATCTCCTTTTCTACGGTGATTTAATAGCCATTGTGAAGGCGTCTGAAACTGTTCAACGTCAGAGGTTTTGGTTCTATGTGAGTATAGTTCGTTTGAGGAAACCAGCATGATATGCTGATCATGAGATAATTTTATGAAAAAGAATAAAAAAGTTCCATTCAATAGGCGGATGTTTGTTTTGACATCATGCTACGTTGAAAACTTAATAATAATGACTAATATGAATAGAGTATGAAAGAGACTTTCATCGCTAAAATGGATTTACCTTTAAAAGTAGCCAACAAGATGGACTGAATATTTATAGAAGTCGAGCACTTAGCGCCGTACATTAAAAATACGTTTGCATCCAAGAGTGTCTAGACATTGTAGAAAAACTGCGGATATTTGAATACTGACAAGAAGGATAATTATTGGCAGAAGATTCTATACAGAAGTATAGAAGTTTTAATTTGTCAGTAGTCTGTTGGCCCATAGTTCAACATCCGGAATTTCATATATTTTGATGAATATTTATTAAGCGAATTCACAGCTATATGGCAGCAGAATTTCAATAGATTAGATAAAAACGTTTAAAAGTTTGAATGTAAATTTTAAGCATATGTTTACAAAGATGTTTCTTCTTAAATGTCCGAATCAGGAAAGACTGAAGACAATTATTCTACTACATAATGGAAACGAATGTCCTTCAGTGTCGTCTATTGCATTTTTTCGATGTCTATACTAATATCTACTATAGATTGTCATACAGTTGGTGATAAATGGTTACACTATCAGGTTACTTTTAACTAATGTATGCCTCCAATAAACTAAATACAGAATTGATTGTTGCATTTCTACTAAAATTCATTGAAATAAACGAATTTTCGAATATTATGAATTTAATTGACCACACATAAATAATATATGTGTACATCAAAGCATTTAGAACTTTGCATTGAATTCTGTACTTGATATGCCAATTCAATTAACCCTTCACATGCGTGCACCTACTATTTTTCTACCTTAGTTCGGAAACCTTATCGGACACACCACTTATAACAGATGAGTACTTTGAGCAGCTTCTATGAGTACGCACTTGCTTCTCAGAGGCTTTACCGAGTACAGATAACGCGAATGAATGCATGAAATTGACAAATACAATGTATGCCTACCTCGAAAATTTACAGCTTTTTGAAATTTATAATTTGCATTATCCGAAATTAATTTAGTTCCGTTATGAAAAGTGGCATTTTAACTACAGAAGTCTTAGACTTGATTTACGTTAGTGCTATACAGCATGCAGCGCATTACAACTCTTTCGAATATGCTATCAGAGCAACAGGAAACTCACCTCATTTTTAAGAGCTGCCGTTAGTTGATGATCCAGATTGATTAGTATATCTGTCACGATTGACTATCACGAGAAAATGTAGAATGTAGATTTTTGGCCATTTGGTTTCAAGTCTTACTATTTTTCTTTTCCATTTATCCAGTATTTCGATCGACGTTGATGAGAAAGATGTAGTCTCCTGATATGACATCATGATGCCCATATATTTGCAATTTACTACTGCACAACTTCAATAAACAATTTAATTGCAATATTACTGACGGAAAGTCAACTTGCCACTCGAAGTCAAAGCCAGCTACATAACCTCGGAGAGATGAAGCAGAGAATGATTCACTTACATACAGCAACGTGAACTTATGATGTCCTCAATAGGAGCTATTGTTATGCGACTGCGTTCCTGCTGTCTGGCAAGCAGTGACTCACGCTCTCCTCTATGCAGCTGCTTACGTCTAAGGGTTATTGTTCTCTTCAGTATGTTAGCCTACTAATTCAACTTAGCCTTCTGAAATTTTAGTGTGTGGCGCTTTAGGATGTAGATTTCTCCCACTTTAGGAGGTGCCAGATTACAGTGTACCTCAATAAGAAAGGTAGCTAAGCTCTCATCACTAAGAATTTGTCTACCCACTAACGATCTCAGTATCGATTTTGTAGATCTTATCATGCGCTCCCAGACTCCACCTTCATGAGGTGCGGTAGGAGTTACGAAACGCCAATCGATTCCACGCAACAGCAAATTACTGTGAATCTTCTTCTGATCTAGAGCCTTAAGACCTTCCTTCAACTCACGATTAGCTCCTACGAATCCCTTCCCATTATCACTAATAATAACTTCAGGTTGTCCTCGCCGCGCAATGAATCTAGAGAGACAACAAAGGAAAAAATCAGTGCTAAGGCTATGTGACATTTCTATATGCACAGCTCTGCACGAAAGACATGTAAAAATACAGCCATATCTCTTCATCATTTTTCGATTACAGCACACAGCTAATGGAGTGAAATAATCTACACCTACGAATGTGAAGGGAGCTTTATCATTTGACACTCGTTCTAACGGTAAATTTGCCATTTGCTGAGGAAGAGGCTTCACAAGATTGCGCTTACATGTAAAGCATTTACTTATCACGCGTTTCACACTTGAAAGACCTTTCAGAATCCAAAACCGTTCCCTTAAATTATTCAGAACGTGCTGAGGTCGAATATGACCATCTTTTTCATGACACCTACGAATCAATAAGTCAACTACGTGATGACGTGAAGGTAAGATGACTGGATGCATCGTCTCGTAAGATAATTTCGCGTTTTGCAGTCTTCCTCCGACGCATATTAATCCGTTAAGTAATACGGGACAAAGAGATTTGAGATTACTTGTTACTGCTACATTTTCATTCTTCTCTAAACTCTTAAATTCGTCAGGGAATGAATCGTGTTGAACACGTATCAAAATTTCCTTCAACGAACGACAGATCCATTTCAGAAGGCGTCAAATTTGAAATGCGAATATTTCACCTCTACGAAGATACCTGTTCATGCAGTAAGATTTGTACCGAAGGATCCATGCCACGCTCCGTTGGAGTTTATCCATAGAGGAAAAAGAGTTGAATAATCGACTTACCGGATCATTACGTTCAGCAATGGTTAAGGTGCTTTTGACTTCCTCGACATAATCATCACCTGATGTTGGCAGAGGAGTTGGTTGGATTGAGATATCTGACTTTGTACATCGCAAGAAATCAGGACCCGCAGCCCAACGTTCTAGCTTGCTCACTTCGTCCGGATAAATTCCGCGTGAAGCTAGATCAGCCGGATTTTCCTTTGAAGGTATGTATCTCCATTGTTCAGGTTTTGTCACGTCGTGAATGATAGATAATCGGTTCGCGACAAACGACATTTCACGCAAGATAGTCTGATGGAGTCTAAGTGCCAAAGCAGCAGCCGAAAATTCCAAACGAGGGATGCTGATAGTCTTAATTGGAGCAAGACGTGATTTTCCAGCAATTAATGAACAACTTAAATTCGAAGCTGCATCAAAAACTTTTATGTACGACGCCGCCCCATACGCAATTTCAGAAGCGTCTGCGAAATGATGTAATTCATATGTCATATTGGCTTGCTGATCATTATTCTTAATACACCGAGGTACATGAAAGCTGCAAAGACATTGTAAGGACTTCATCCATTTCTCGATTTGTTTTTTCGACTCTTCAGGAATAATATCATCCCATCCGAGTCCTTCACGACACAAATTCTGCAGTATCGTCTTCGGAATTAGCTTACAGGCGCAACCAATCCTAACGGATCATATAAGGAACTAGCCACAGACAAAACTCCTCGCCTTGTCGAAGGAACATCGGCATTACGCTTTGGACATTCCATACCATGCCAAGAGCCTTGTGATTTGGCAATCCATCTTCTATTTTCACGTCGACAACAGACAGCAACCTTTCAGAATCAGGAATTGAGTTCAATATATCAATATTGTTGGAGATGAACACGAAATCCTCCCAAGAGCAATAAGCTTCTTAGTTCGGACGATAATTGTACACCTTTCTCGACGCTGTCAATCGATTTCAGACAATCTTCGACGTAAAAGTTTTGAAAAACCGTAGACACAGTTTCGTCATCGAATCGATCAGAAAAATCCTTTGCAGTTTTCTGCAGCGCGAAAGAACAAGCACTTGGGGAAGATGTAGCTCCGAATAGAACTGACATACAATAAATACATTGAGGCTTATTCAAGTCGCCATTTTCCCACCACAAAAAGCGTAGATAACGCTCATCATCATCTGTTACTCGTACTTGGTGGAACATGCCTTCGATATCGGCCATGAATGCAAAGCGGTCAGAGCGAAATCTAATCAAAGCACCTATCAACGAATTCGTAAAATCAGGACCTTGCAGGAGACAACTGTTCAGAGAAATATTGCGGTCACGAGCCGCGCAGTCAAATACAACTCTGACTTTACCCGGTTTATTGGGATTCAGCACTGCGTGATGAGGGAGATACCATACCTCTTCATCGTTCGCGAGTTCATCAATCGATCCAACTTTTTTCGCATGACCTTTGGAAATGTATTCAACAATGGTTTTACAATATCCTTTGTGCAACTCCTTATTTCGTGATAATTGTCTTTTGAGGGAATTAAGTCGATACAATGCCATGTCAATGTTACTTTGGAGAAGACGGAAGTCGTTGCGCCACGGAAGCGAAATATGGTGCCTTTCTCCATCGTGAAAGGCAGATGACTCAAACTTTCTTAAAGCCTGTCTGTCTTCGAGTGACATTCCTACTTTATTATCATGAACTGAGTCAGTGAAATCTGCTTTCCATAATCTTTCTAACTGCTCACCAAGATCAACCCTTTGAAAGTTAACGTGATTATGATTCGATGACTTTGTCTTGATGGGACCCATTAATGACCATCCAAGGATAGTTTTTAGAGCGTAAGGGTCTCGAGGACCGCCACGACGTTGGTGTTCGACAAAAAATGCCTTAGGCGCGTTCGCTCCAATTAACAAATCGACTTGGGAATTATTAATGCTAGGGAACTTCAAATCACACAAATGCGGATAAGTAGACATTTCCAGATTATCAATCATCGATTCAGTCGATACAGGAAGCTCTTTGACCGAAAGAACCTCATCAATAAGAACAGAATTTCTTCGGCCTGAAGACGAAACTAGTAATGAAGTCGATATAGAGTTCCTCGTTGACGTATTAGTTACAGTCGTTATCTGAATAGACGTATTCGAACCTTTCATATTCAAACGCTTGAGAAGCCGTTCAGTGCAAAAAGTAACTGTCGAACCTTCATCAAGTAAGGTAAACGTTTCAAAACTTTCGTTACGATCTTGCACTACGATAGGTAGGATGCGTAAACAAACTTCTCTTTTATCACCTTTAGCGCAGTTTACTATGATTTCAGCAACGAAGTCAGTAGATGGATTGTCAGACTTACAATCAGTCTCTATTATTTCATTTTCTTGAGGTTGATGCACTAATTCGTGATGCTTTGTTACACACCTGGTGCACTGAGAAGGCTTTCTACAATCTCTGCTGGTATGTCCGTAAATCAAACAATTGAAACACAGACGTTTCTGCTTGATGAAATTAACTCTCTCTGAATACGATTTGGCCTTGAACACTGGACAGTCAGATATGAAATGAACTCCGGAACAAAGATAGCATTTCTTTACTCTATTTGAATCATTCTGCGTTACATGATCATTGTTTGTCATGAATACTTTCCTATTGTCTTTTCTTTCGAAGCTTGCTTTCTTGGGAGAAGTATGAATAGTCTTGCTATCATGCACAAGTCTGCCATACATAGATGCAGAAATTTCAGCTCGATTTTCGACGAATTTATGCAGTTCTGAAAAGTCTGGTTCGACTCCAGCACTTGAAATTTTATGGGAAATTTGGGCCCATTTTGCTCTAAGTGAAGTAGGCAGTCTCATTACAATCTTCCTAATAGTATGACAACTATTCAAATCGCTGAGATAGCCTTTCGATTTCAGAATCATTTCGCAATTTATCATTTCATCGCTCAGAGTAAGTAATGCCTTAGAGTCATCCAACCTTACAAATGGACCTGCTGTTAAATCATCAACATATGACCTGGCAATAACATGAGATGCTCCATACCTAGAGTGAAGTAACTGCAAAGCCTTAGAATACCCTTGGCTACCCAAAACTACGCAATTTTCTATCAAACTCTTGGCCTCACCCCTACAATATTGAATCAGGTAATTCAATCTTACCCCGTCATCCTTACAATCAATCTTACCGTGTCATGAATGCGACGAATTTCTTCGCATCAGAATCGAACGGAGTAATTTCATACTTAGGAAGCGAAGCGGAAGCAGTCAATTCTGCGAGTTTCATGAGTGAGTCGGATAACGAAGAATCCGTATTCAATCGCGGCGAAGTTTGTGTGACACAGGGCACGTCGACATTGTGGATAAACGATGAATTATGTTGATTATCAGTAGAGTTGACTGGAACAACTGGCACTGGCAAATTATCATCCAACAAGGGGATCGTAGAATCAGACAGGTCATCTTGAGAAGCATGACCGGCTAGAAGAATCGAATGTTCAGCATCTGTAGCAGCAATTTCAGCATCTATCTGCTGTCTCTCAATTTCAAGGTTGAGTTCAGTTCTTCTTTTTCCATCTCAGCTAGTTTAGCTGCTTCTTTACGTTTGACTTCCAGTGCAGCCCTTTTTGCTCGAGTCAATATAATTGCTAACGAAACAGACTTGTTTGAAGCACAAGAAGTTATCGAAGCACTTTCGATGTCAGACATATTGTCAACAATGATGCACGAATCACAGGTTTGAATACTTGACAATTTCTTGACTTTCAATATATTTCAAAGCGACGATAATTGATTGTTCTCTTTATTGACACGATAGCATCATGACGAATATTTACAAACAAATCATTCAGCTACAGGGCTACCGGTCAACAAATTGGTCGGACACTGTATCATCAACTGCAACAGGGGCTGCACTAAAAGTGATTTGACCAGTAGCTTCTACGATTCAAATTTTGAAGATGCATATATCAAATGAATGAACATATGATGAACATAGACATATGGATATAGACGAATGCGTAAAGTCTTTGCATAAAGTCTTGCTACAAAACATGATGCACTGCATCATCATATCTATGTACAGAGTATTTTGATGTGATGCCAGAACGTATATTATTTATCATATATCCTTTATATTATCGTCTATTTAAATTTTGTTTTTCTTTCTACAAATAAAGTGTGACAGTCACACTTGACCTCTCCACCTATTTACAAGCTCATATTTCTAATTAAAACAAAATTATCATACTTTTAGCTTGTTCCGAACAATTTTGTGCCAATTGTACATCCGAAGCTGAGTGAGAGTGGTTGCTAGAGTGATGTAAACGATAAATGTACATGCAATTTCGATGGCAATTTTTACCATGATATGAAATGAATACATGCTGTATCAGATTGCCATGCAAAAGACTTGCGTCAGGCATTTCTTGGCCGACGACCACCCACATGATTCTATTTCTATGTTTGTATATTTTCCTTCCTGGTATGCTTCACAACTTGTGAGAGATTCGTTTTTTTTATTTACTGCGTTCTCGATGATCGCAAACAAATATATATGTGTATTTTTAATTGAGGTAGATTACATAAACACATGATTGACTTTATAAAACTACACTGTGCTTTGCTGCTATGTTTAAAAAATAGAAGAGCTTTTTCAAGTTAGATTTTCTTTTATTCTTATATGAGGTCGTATGATTGTGTAACTAGTTTCTGCTATACAGGAAATTACTTACATATCACATTTTCATGGAAACACAAATCATTGTCTTTCATAAACTACAGTGTATTTTCTTTTATTCATGAATCAGACACCTTGCAATGATGGAACATGATAATTAACACAAATCAATCTTTGCCAATGATTGAGAGTGCAGCAGCATATTTGTAAAAGGGAATGATAGGCCCTAAGCAGTCTCAGTAGCTCTCATGTGGTTCTTATTCGCCGATCGGCTGCTTCAATCAGTCATTTATTCAAACAAAAACATGGTACCTTTTGGTAAGACTCTCTGATTGTGCACTTCATCAGGCTAATGATAGAAAAACATATTCTACCAATTTTGTAGCACATTATATTTCGTCCATCAATCAGAAATATAATGTGCTTTCAAAATTTTAACAGTAATAACTATAATATCAGCGCAAATTGTTTTAGAATACAAAGTTGGCTTGATTTACCAGTGCCGGTCGCCTGATGAGAAGGTAATGATAATGGTATTGAGTAAGTGACCACTAAAATGAGAACTAGCGAAAACTCAGAACTAGTCCCAAAACCAAGAAATGATCCTATTTCTTAATAAGAAAGACAGCTTCATCGAACCACCATAAAATTATTTTCAAAAATTATAAATTCAATTCAAAAATTGATAAACAATTCAAGTTTTGACTGTTTAAAGAAATTAGAATTAAAACTGTTGCTCCGAACTAAACCCAAACACTGCGAACCACCATTAAAGAGCATCACTAAATGCTCCAGATTAATCCAAATAAAATGAACAACCGCGCTTACACTCGGAGAAAGCATAAACAAACCGAAACTTTTTACTTCCTTTTTTCTGCAGATTTTTTTCACTTTTAATTTTAGTACATATTTTTATAGTGATAAGATGCAACTGCTTTATTACTAAGGTAAAAGGTTGATTCCAGTTTTGGGACAAAGATATAGTTGTTCTGAGTTTTGGATAATTCTCATTTTTATGGTTGGAGATGGGTAGTCTACTGTAAATCTGCAAATAGCATTCCATGGTTATATTGTATAACCATGGTTATATTCTACATAAATTTTTTCGTTTGTGATTCACCTTCCGATATTTAAGTGAACAGATGTAGGCCTTCTGTGTATTCTGATGAGTCAGAATACGAAGGTGCCGTTAAAGCTTCATGTTTTATAGCAACAATATTTCTTTATATTTAACAAATGGAGAAGTAATATGAAGAGTCAATACGACATGCTCATGCTGGCAATCATCCCAAAGTTTGATCGGCAAGGATCAATTTTCATGATGCTATATTTAAGACGTAGTTCTGTGTTTGGCAGGTGATTTCAACGCACACATTCGGAAGCAAATGTTGGGAGAAGAGAGGAGCGTGGGCAAGTTATGACGAGGAGAGAGAAATTCAGAGGGAAAGAATAGGTGTAATTGGTGGAACGAAACGGTTCGGCCATAGTGCAGACTTTTTACCTGAGATAACATGATAACATGAGATTTCTGAGGTAACATTCAGAAGTGGAGGACATAAGACGGAGATTAATTGGCTGATCATGAGACAAAATCAGAAATGGAGGGTTAAGGACTGCATGGTGATTGCTTGGGAGCATGTAACCACTCAACACAAACCGCAAGTATGGACGTTAAAGTACTCGGAGAGACCAGAAAAGGAGCGGAAAAGAAGAAGAATCATAAGTTGGTGGAAATGCACTAGTAGGGATCACAAATCCCTGACTATTTCTGATCCCGTGATCCCGACCGAGATTAGGGGGTCAATCCCGGGATCCTGAAATTTCTTTGGTGTTCAGTATATTATTGCATTGTAAACCACATGTCATGCATATCAGTATTGTGGATGCAGTGCACATGCGTGTAGGCGCTTATCACTTGCTCACAATGTCGATATATTTGCTGTCTTTGTATTGTTCTAGCATAATTAAATACGTCTGGTAACATGAAAACATAATCTAATTGATCACATTGCATGAATTCGCAACTCAAAAGTGGCAATGATGCAATCTGAATGCATTGTTTATCCAAAAAACATGAAGTACAAAGTACAGGTAAAATGATTGCAAGTTGTCGCTTAGGATAATAAATTGCTAATATAGGCTACATTATTGTATACTTTATAGTACAGTGGACTTGTGCATGCATATCTCCAACAAAACAAGTTAAATGAATGGATTGAAAGTGCTAATGACATATGGCATAATTAAAAAAATAAGATTTGAATATTTTTTTTTCGTACATGAAGCATTATCAAGAGAAATGATTGTATTATCGAATGTGTGAAATTTCCTTCGCTGTGTACCTGAGTTCAATGCATTCACACTTTTATACATGTTTTTAAGACTTCAACAACTAACTACACATTCGATGGCCTTGTACTTTAGATTATGATTAGACCTCATCAGACCAGCATGATTGAAGTGCCTCATGCAGACCTAGATAAAAGGAAGATGAATTATTGATACAAAGATTAGTGGCGGGTTTCACTCTTATAAATATCTTATTCATTTTTTATGATCAGATAATGCACAGTTCTTGGGTTTCCTATTTGTACAGCATATGTTGATCGTAAAGTCGAATGCGAACTGTCACACTTTTGATATGAAAGGTAAATAAATTTGATTAACTGTATTAGGTTTGTATTCACGTTTTTAATCTAGCATTACGAGCTAGGCAGTAAGACGGTGCACATTATTCTATAATCCAGGGAGTCCTTGATTACCTGAGTGATCCAACGGAGATCGAGAAAGAGTGGAAAATGTTTAGAGAAGCATTCATCGAAGCTGCAGAAATGATGGTAGGTAGAACAAACGGCAAGATTGGAGCCCGTCGTGAACAGGAATGGTGGTGGAACGAAGAAGTTGGAGAAGCGAGAAAAGAGAAAAGAGAAGCTTGGAAGGCAGTTGAGAGTGTGCAAGATGACGAATGCAAGAGAGAAGAATCGAGGAGAAAATAGAGATTCTATTGACCGAATGACATGTAGTAAAATTGACATACCAACAATGTATCTTAACATGTAAAATTTAATGATAAACTTTTCCCTTTATTTCCCCCACGTCTTTATCAATAATGATCAAAAAGAATTAAGATAAATGTCATAGAAAACATTTATTAAATGAAAAACATAAGAAAAGAGTGTTAGTAGTCATCGAACTTCAATGTGTCCTCCTCCATTCTCGAGGACGGATTCGAGTCGCTTTTGGTAGGCCACAGCAGTTTCTCGACACATCTCAGTTGTCACTTCTTGAAATACTTGTATGATGCGTTCCTTCAGGTCTTGCATGGATGTTGGCCGTGTATGGTATACCTTGGACTTGACAAAACCGCACAAGAAGAAATCGCAAGGCGTCAGGTCAGGTGAACGCGGTGGCCAGGGCATGTTAGGAGATCCACGTCCCATCCATCTGTTAGGCATCTTCTTGTTCAACCACTCACGCACAGGAAGTCCCCAGTGTGGAGGTGCACCACCCTGCATGAATATGATGCTCCTGCCTCTTCTGTCCGACTGCAGCGCTGGCCAAAATTCCTCCTGTAGCATCTTGAGATACCGATCCTTGTTGACGGAGGTGTCGAAGAAGAACGGTCCGTAGATACCTAATTGGCTGATTTCCGCCCAGACGGTGGTGCGTGGCGAGTGCATAGACTCTTGCTTGATCCAGTGAGGGTTCTGGTTGGCCCAATAACGACAATTGTGGCGATTCACACCACCATCCAGATTGAAGTGAGCTTCATCGGACCAGGTTAGTTCCACTAAATGGCTCGGGTTGGCTTGGATGCGCTGTAGCTCCTGTTCTGCGAACTCCATTCGGTTTTCCAGATCTTCTTCGTGTAATCGCTGCACCACCTGGACCTTGTTCGGATGCCATCTATAGTCATGGAGGATGCGCTGGATAGTGCGGCGACTCACTTGAAGACATTAGATGCACGACGGGTAGATGTGTTTGGGTCTTCCTCGAAGTGCTGCACAACTCGTTCCACATTCTGCTCCGTTCGTTCAGAAGATGACCGGTCCCGCTTGACAGTCACCACACTACCATTGATCAACAGGTTTGTGTGCCACCACTTTATGGTACGAGCATCCGGTGCTCTCGCGTTCTTGCCATACTCTGAATGATAAAGCCTTTGTACCTCCACTGGACTCTTGAGCCATTCCTACCAAGCCGCGCATTTTGCTCGTTCTGCAATCGAATAATCATGCATTCTTCTATGTTCGATTCTTTTCAGATAGTGATTTAATCGTCGAATGGTATTTTATATGACATGGAAGTAACTGAACAATATTCACTTCAAGACTGCGCACAATTCGTTGTGCAGAATACGATTCATGTTAAGTTAATTAACTTGATCTAGATTTTTGATGTCAACAAAATGAGTACATGTCATTCGGTCAATAGAATCAGAATTTTCTGATAATTCTCAGTATAACAGGTATAATCACCATAAATCCTATACTCCAAACTAGTATGAGTCGAAATTTCATGACGATCGGATGAATATTTGAGGAGTAATAAAAGTTTAAAATCCGGCGGTTTACGTGCGCCACCCTGTACTTTAGAAATTTTGAGTGAGTGACAATTGAATGCTGTCTTAAAGTTGTCATGTGTAAGACTATTATGCAAGTTGTAGTCTATTGCGATGACCAGTAGGTAACTGATATATGGCATTGATTCAACCAGCCTATGCGTTCAAAAGATCTTCTGCGGTTAACGGTTGGTTACGGTTAAAATTTCCACGGTTGCGGTTGGCTGCGGTTAAGAAATTAATCTAACCTCACATCACTATTTAGAGTACAGATTACAGACATGTCACACACATGAATGTTATTATTAAATTGTCAAAAATGTGAGATATTATCACCTCAACGCGATAAGTGTCCCTTAAATGTCTGGCCAAAAAAATTCTTGCCCATTTATCGCACAGTGTCATCAAAGTAAATATCGATCGGTGGCTTCAATGTCGTCAGCGTGAATTAGGAAAAGTAGTTCATCTGTTCCATGTCTAAATCTATGTTGCTGTCACACGGCGAGGCATTGCTCATAAAGTAAATGGTTAACCTAAGATATCTATGAACAGCAATGGAAATTTTAGATTACAAGTTATACAGTACTCTTCTGGTTATATATGGTTCACTTATATGGTTTCATTCTCTTACGTACATGTACTTTTCTGGCTGAATCTACACATCAACCCGGAAAATGGTAGCCGTGAGGATCTACCTCAAAATTTTCATATCAAATCGCACAGGACTGACATAATACTCGCACATGGTCAAGTGAAAAAGCTCGCACTGAAAAATCTAGAAGTCTAGAAATCTTCTGATTTACGTTCTCTTTAGTACACTGCTCCTACGGAAACGAGTTAAAGCGTGGTAAAAGAAAGCGTTCTTTAGATCATTTTGAATAATTATTCAATTCGTAGTTGATGTATACAAAACAGTAATCTAAACCAGCGGAGCTGGAGAATAGGCCTATATTAATTTCATTGTTTCAGATGCTGCTGACCAATTCTGTGCATTGGATGCTGTTTGTCTTATCTTAGCATTAATGTTGATTTCTTAAAATGCTCTTATTATCGCCGGAGGCCAAAATTGATTTTCACGTTTTTCTGGAGCTCAATATTTAAGGAGAGGGTACTTTCTTGACAGAGTAATAAACTTAATGGTAATTATTGTAACAGTAAAACCATACGGGACAGTAATTAGTAAGAAGGCGATAATTTGAATATTGTAAGTAATTTGGATCTACAATAGAAGTAGAAATACTTGGTTTAACTCTATTTTACTCTACAATTATTAGAATGTTACATGCGAAAAATTTATCTATCGTCTGAAAGATATTTATACATACATTCTGAATATTATCAATAAAATTTGTAAATTGGTAGGTCAGATGATGGCAATGAATTCATAAATTTCCAAAAATTTCAAAGTTAAGCAATTGACAAAATACAGAAAGGTCTAAAAATTTTCTTTCATATGATATTTTAATTGTTGATATTAGGCTAAGTATAGTGAAAATGAATATATGAAAAAAGGAAGTATTAAATACAGGCGACGTACTCTGCAGCAACGAGTAATTTCGAAAATCATCTATCATATGTTTCATATGTTTATATATCTATCATATGTTTATACCTGTTTTCTCACATAGGCCTTTATTGTTATTCCACCACATTCTTTAGTTAAGTTTTTCTGTACTGTTATTCTTTTCTACTTTGTTAAACCAATCAACTTTTATCTCAAATCTGGGAATATCTTCATTTTCTATTAATCATATTTATGTAAATCATGTAAAGTCCTTGCATGCGAAGTAATTGAATTGGTGTTTTAAAGTGATTTTTACGAGTTTTCAGATTGAGTCTGCTACGAGTATATCATACAAAAGATAGAGTAGTGACAGCACTTGTTTTCACTTTCCCTGTCGACATGTACTTTTCTATACGCGTTTATTTTACTCTTATCTGGTAATTGCAATTTAAATGTTGGATCCGTTCATCATAAGAAGTAAACATGTCCGTTTGAAGGTCCGTGTTAACATAAGGCGGTATGGTGTATGGGCTATGTGAGTAATCCACTCGCACGTGACGTTGAAAGTCAGAAATTGATCTTTGATAGTGCTATTACAATTGCACTGAAAATGGGATGAAGTTCATGTTTTCATTGAATGACCAGAATGATCACTAGATGTAACTGTTTGACCAGTGATCATACCGCTGCGAAAATAACGACTTTAATGGGTGAACGAGGTAAAAGATAACATTGTGCGTAAATTTATTTGATTCTGATTCAGTTTCGTGAAAGGCACGCCATTACATAGATAAATTTTAAGATCTAATGGCGAGTTTTGTTGTCATCATAGCGACCACCGCTGCGCTATTGTGACACTTTCCTATGCGCTCTTTTTACAAACCATTAGTCTATTCTATTAACAATCAGAAATTCCCATTACATATTTCTTAGATCCGAAGGTGTGCATGTTCATGGTCAGACTTATTATTAGTTTTTATTCAACTCTGATTATTTGCATTTAACGTATTTCTGGTAGTCTATTCGCCTAATAAACATTTCTTCGTTTTGATTATTCTCACTCTTTAGTCTTATCCGTATTTACTTCAATAGTCAGTTTATATTTCGATAGGTAAATAGACTTGTTTGTTTTTTTCAGAATTTTCCTATTCGATTCAGATTTCAAGGTAGCGATTTATATCTTTGGACCATTGTAGGAATAATTTTGCAAGATTAATGGTTGTATTATGGATCATTTAGACCAGTGGTTCTCACCGATTTTTTTAGCCGACCCCATTTCCGCCATAGCTCATCTAATCGCGACCCCATGGGCTTTAAAAGAACTATATTTCAAAAACAGTCAATTATCGCTATACATGTTATATTACTGAAACAGACTTGAATTAAGTCGGACTCAAATGATAATTACAACACATAACTATTAACTAATAACAAAAAACATTATTTCGATAAACGCACGATGTGCTCGTAGCGAAGTTCATAAGTTGTTAGAGAACAAACCAAACAGTCAAAAATATGGGCATCAGTAATGCGTGATCAGTACTTAGTCTTTGCTTGCACCATATGTGAGAAACCTGCCTCGCACACGTAGGTAGTACCAAACCGAACAAGAGTTCTGCGGGCTTCATCAATGAGTTTCGGATACTTCTCGTCATCAAGCGTGAACCAAAATGTGACGGTATCACTAGTCTTGAACATTATTTTAGCATCATTGTCCTTTTGAAGTTCTGCAATTTCCAGCGCTATTCTGCCATCGAATTTCGTCGCATCAACCTGGAACGGTGACTTGATATGGTAATATTCGGCCTGCATGTCTGGAAATCTCTCTACAAAATTGTGTTGTAACTTTCCGATGTATGTCAGAAGTTCAGTGATTTGATTCGGAAAATCGTCAAATTCGCACGCTGTTATTGCGATATACTCGACAAACATAGGAAAATTGGAGAAATCCTGTCGCTTTATTTGCTCTTATAGGACATCAAGTTTTCTCATAAAGGTTCTCAGTGAAGAATGAAGGTCAAAGATCGGTTTTCCGCGTCCCTGTAGTTCTGTGTTCACTGAGTTGACGTGATGAAGTATATCGACCAATAGTGCTAATTCGGACAAGAATTGTTGATCACCAAATTTGTCTGCATGTTGATGGCCTTTCTCTGAGAAAAATTGAGAAAATACCTTGATTTTTATCGAGTTACTAATTTTCGCGCGCTGACTAACTTTTTTAGTTTTGAGAACCTTAAGGTGGCATGAATAGAAGAAATGATGCTCTCACCCTGAATCATCAGTATTTCAAATATGAAATCAATCGGGTAGGTGGTTCAAAAGATAGAGCCATTCATGTACAAATACTTTCATTTTCTCCCGTTCATATAATGCGTTTGCATGTGCCTACTGTTGGTCACAGCTGACAGAGGTGAAGCGTCCTTCTCCTTCTAGTGGTTCATGCTCACACACATATAACGAAGGTCACTGGAAAGATTGAACCACTGATGTATCACGGAAGACTTAAGGAAATATTCGATGATCAGAGACCGGTTGCAGAATGCGATAGTTTAAATTTAAAAAGTCTCGCTGAGTTAGCGCAAACAGCAACCAACAGCGTCACACGTACGAACAAAGTTATGAATATACCACATCAGCTGATTTACTTATAGGCCTACATTGTTTGTGTGAGTGAGTAAACTGGTGTCTATGCGGTGATATTTTGAAAGAAATCAACTGGATTGGAGATGCTCGCATAGACACACCATTTGAAGCAGTGCTGCAACACCAGAACTGATAATAATATCAGCTCTTAATTTCATGAGAACGGATCCTCATGCAGCATCGGTCGGGCCTGCAAAGATTATATCATTAGCTACAGAAATTCACCCCGCGACCCCCATCGACCCCAAGCGTATCTCGCAACCCCACGAATTGGTCACTGCGACCCCACTTGGGGTCGCGACCCCGCATTTGAGAACCACTGATTTAGACGCTCTGCTACCAAAAGATGCATGTAAAAGAAATTAATTGTTTTCAGCCAATAGAACTTCGGATTTTCAATTGCGGTACTACCAAGTTCAGCGTTACGAGCGTGATGTTCACAGAAACCCACTGTGTCAGCAAAAATACTCATTGGTCATCCAGAGTTGATTTAATTGGACTTCCACATGAATTGTAGATAATCGATTTTATACCGTAAATCCTCGTGTGGGCGTAAATGCTGTAATCTGATGCGATTGAGGAAATATTATATTGCAATATGATGCGCGCTCTGAATCTGATGCAAGCATCGAATTCTGATGGCTATGGATGACATTTCTCCCATTTCTAGGTACAAATAGAAAACTTTGACTATGTATTGACTATCATGAAGCTAAACAAATGAGGTAGAAGTAATATTGATGAAACTGATCATTTCCAACATGGAGATTTTTAAATTTAAATTTTTAGTCAACTTTCACTGTAAATGTGATGCGATATCAAATTTCATCAAGACATGAACATGCACTTTATTGATTTAGGTACCAAAAACTGCTTAATGTTACGTGTATCAAATATTTTTTCTCAGCATCCAAAAATTTGTAATGGATTGTCAGTAAAATGAATATGTTATAAAAATACAATTTTTTCATTATAAATGCCAGGGAATATACGAAATGGGCAAAATTATTTATAAAAACATTTAAGATCGTTGCAATAATAAGTTATTATCGTTTCACCGAGGAATAGTTCAATAAGACATGTGCTACTCTATATGAAATATTATCTCAAACTTCAAATTATTTCCAGTGGTTGAAATCATACTCTAAATGCATTCAATATTTATTGCATCAACTTTAAATATTTTTGATTTATCGACTGTTTCAATCCAGTTAACATGATGTTGATTCTGAACGTTAGATTTCCTTTACTGTTATGAATAAAGTCATCTGTTATATATTACATATTGTAATGATAAATAAGAAATATTTTGTATTCAATATTGTAATGATAAAATAGAATTATTTCATATCAACCTGATCATTATTTTAATATATACTTGATGTAACTTATTGTAAATGACAACAGTGACAACAGCCAAAATTTATTAGAGGGGGGCATACTAGGTCTATAGTATTTGTAATTCGTTACTCATTACCTATTAAATACTGTATAGAAACGGATGTATTATGTATACGCCCATGTACTCTTGTATATTTATTATGTATTTTCGTGTTTTTATTATTTTTGTTGAATTCTTACATTTGCGTTTCATAATTACAATAATTAGGAACATAATTTTAAATATGAATCATTTTGTCGATATATAGGTAGCTTAGATTTTAGATTCTGAAGTAATACATGTTTTTGGGAATTATCAGTGTAGGTTATATTTTACTGTCTTTTTGAAAAATTGAAATATAGCAGATTTATTATTCAATAGAATTTATTCAGTACTTACATGAACAAATCATCTGACTCACCGTCACTGAATCCTCATCTTTGGTGAGTGTTTACGAGCGTACACTTTCATGTATTCATTGTAGTCTGACCTAATTTCTTTGTGAATAGACATCAGTGCTAAAAGAAATGGCTTCATTGTCGAACGGAGATAGGTTTTTAGTCTCTTCATACAACTGAATGAACGTTCTTACGTTGAATTGGAAATAGGAAATCTTGCGAAGAGTTTTAGAAGTTTTTAGATATTCGGATACAAAGATTTATCACATAAATTTGAAATGTGGATACCACGAGATTGAATAGGCCTATATATAATAAGGCATTTGATAGAGGTCTTTAGTTAGCGAATTCGCTAAGGTTTGACAATGGCCAGCAGTACTGGTCGAAAACTTCAGCATTAAAAAGAAGTTTTCATACTAACAATGAAAATTGGGTGAACTCCGGCAAAAATAACTATATGTTTAATTATGAAGTGCACGTAAATCAGTTACATTCAGTCAGTTGCGATCAATGCAATCAACAATAGTTTATATTTTATACCATTCTATGTTACATGCTAGAAATATATGATCTTTTTGTTGTAACATTAATTTTTGTCTATTGTCAGATGAGAAAAGCAAAGGAATTAGCGATAAAGAACATGCTCGTTTTGAAGACAAATAAGAGGTAAATCAGATGTGTATAATGTACCTGGTAGTACATTTGTCAATTATGTATGCCTACTATATATTTTGAATTTCAGTCTTTAAGTTTGTAAGCCTATTTTATCTGAAATCGATTCGTTAATAGAGACCGAAATCCAATGTTTCGTAACTGTTTTGATATTACTGTTACAGGGTGTATGCGGTCAGATAAAAGTCAGATATATTTTTTGGTCAGATAAAAGTCAGATAAAAGTCAGTTAAATTCACAAAAATGGTCAGATATTTTTTTACATCTACATAGTAGTAATGATGTTGTATTATATTGTCCTTGTCAACCTGTGGGGGGGGGATTCCGCAGGGAAAAGGAAGGCGGCGGAAAAGCTTTCTGAAGTTAAGGAAAGACGAAAGCGAGCTAAGCTGTAGCTTGACAGGGTAACTCAAGAAAAGCAATCTTTGCAAAAGTGATTTTGTTTTTTCTTCTTACTATGTTCTTAAATCTCAGTAAATTTACGATGACCGAATCTGACTTGATTCATGCACAATTGTTTTGTATTTGTTTTTAATTTTCAAGTTATAATCGTGATATAAGCCAAAAACTTTATGTAATTGTTAAGATTATTAGATGCTGACTTACATTATATGCAAATAGTTGTTTTCACTCAAGTCACTATGTACTTATTATATGAAGCAAATTCACATGTATTGTACGATGTGCATACTTGTATAATGTCATATGATGTGATCAACAAAGGTCAGATAATTTTGTAAATCAGTCAGATAAAAGTCAGATAAATTTCCCGATAAAAAACCGCATACAACCTGTGTAATAATAATTTAGCAGTTTGGCTTACATAATAACAAATATTAATGGCTTACATAATAACAAACACTAACTTTGTTATTATGTTTGAAGATGCTGATTAAAACAAATTATACTATGTTGTCAGGGTGCCCGCACATCCGGAAAATACGTGAAATCCGGGAAAAATACGGGAATTTTTTTTCTCGCTCAGCGGGCACCCTGGTTGTCATTATTTTCTCTTGAAATACTTTGACTGGAGTAATCTCTAAAATCTGTTAAACTACAAAGTATTATATTTTTAGTAACTTTTAGTAATTATGTTTATACGTCTACATTTTTAGCATGGTTTACTATTTTTATATGTAGGTTCACTTTTCATCATTCTACTTTCAATTATTGTAGATCTCCACTTGGTAAGTCATACGTTAAAAATGTTCAAACTGGCTACTAAGGGTCATATTAACCACTCGTACCGATAGTCGATAATGCCGATAATCAATAGCAATTGCATTCTTTCAAAAGTAGAAAACCGATCTACCTGAAATCAATCACGTTTCAATATTTCGACAGCTTTATGACCATTGCACTCACAGAGTTGATCACTCAATTGTTGACTTGTTTACTCAAAAAATGCATTTTGGATTTCAGCTACAAAGTCTGACTCACGTATGTTCACAACTTTGGATTTGACACCATTCGCGATTTTATCTTTATAATTAAAATAATTTTTTTGGATCTTATCAGCTTTAAAGACAGGGACAATTTTAACCTTCTCGGAAAAATTATCATTATCACGTTTGATATGATTCCTAAATTTATTGCTTTTCTCCTCGATGTAAGGAACAGGCCAGTACACAATTCGAATCTCAATATAAACATAATCATATGTCATGTTTTATTGGTTTACTGTGGTGAAATCGATTTGAAAATATATTCGATGTTTTAATATGACCCATGTACATGCATTTGTTCCGGTGTTAAATTATTTGCGTTTGAGATGTTCATGTTATAGAATTGTTGTTAAAAAGAGATTCTCGACACAACAGTTCGAGTGTTACATATATTCACACTCATGATTTAGTAACGTCTTTTTGTTTATGACTGAAAGATAAAATCAATATTTAGCTTATGTCTTATTTGTCTGATTTAAGTGCATAAAATATAATATAGAAGATATTAGTGTTAAGTTTGCAAATTGTTAAATGTGTTGCAATGCTTGAAAATGGAATATAAATGAAGTTAAATTTGGTGGTAGGATGGCTCAGTTGGTAAAGCGACCGACACTTTGTCACATAGTACAGAAGGTCGAGGGTTCGAGTCACCGTCTGAGGAGGTACCACCGCTCTCACCATAAGGGTTACCTATAAGATTTATCTTGAGGGTAGCCTGGTGGGAGTTGCCAGTTGTAGAAGGATACCGCATCTCTAGTTTCGGCTAGTATGGCCTTTTGCCTTGGATGCGGCATGAGAGGTTAAAAATATACATTGGAAATTTCAAAACAATTTGGATGCAATTCTGTTGTTCTGGATTTTAATCTTATCACTAATTGAATCATTTTTCTTCATATTACTGTCAGTTATAATGGTAGTTATCGTAAATAAATCAACGCCCGTTAGCGCCAGGTCAAACAGAGCCAGTCAGTAAGGCTTTGGTGAATTTGAATGATTAATAAATTGATGTTCTATCATTGTTTGATAAATAAATCAAGATTCAAGTTATATCAAGGGTAGATACATTTTCTTGCAAAAAATTGATGTCGTACTAGCATACCTCTTTTCTCTTGTATGTTTATGCATAAATAGAAGTTTTCTCATTCCATTTTAGCAATAGCAAATGTGGACCTCGACTCTGACAACGTTGTATCAGAAAGTGATAATTCTCTGGATGAAACTGCAGAATTTCCGATCTTCGATCCCAGGAAAAGAAGAAAAAACTACGATGAATCTAATCTTCTGTCATGTTTCAAGAAAAGCTCAGATAAAAAGAATATAGTGGGTGGCCATCCTGAATCAGCTTGTATCATTAAAGACTCAGATGGAGAGAATGATGTTGATACACATTCTGAATCATCAACGTCTACTTACATCATCAAAGAGTCGGATGACGATAGTAAGATGGACACGCACTCCGAATCATCTACATCTACTTGGTTCTTTAATGGTTCTGATGAAGAAACACTGAAACATTCTCGCCCGAGGTCTACGTCAAATATTACTACGGAAGCTTCTTCTCTTCATACCGAGGAGGTATCTTTTCAGATACAGTCATCTTCAACGTCGAATAGGCCCAATATCTTGGAAGCTTCTTCTCTTCAGACCGAAGTATCTACTCATCAGACCGAGGAAGTAGGTCTATCTTCTCATGTGCAATCATCCTCATCGTCGAGTCAAGTTTCATATCAAGGGAACGTTTCCCGGTGCCCAATGGACACGAAGTTGGAAACAGCTTCAAATTTTTCTTTGGTTGTAACTGGTACAAACCAAAAGGGAAATAAAAGAGTATGGGACAAGATCGACGTATGCTTCTTCTGTAAAATGCATCTAAGGACAGCATCTTTCGCTGAACACCTATATCGAAAGTATAATTCCGAAGATGAAGTCAAGGATGTTATGACTCATCCTAAGAATACAAAACAAAGAAATAATGCGATCCAGGTGATTCTCAACCTGGGTAATTACATCCATAACTGTGAATCCATTCGTTCTGATGGCTTTGTGATTCCTGTAAAACGACCTGCCAGAGATATTGACATAACAAACTGTATCGGGTTATATGTTTCTTGTTCTAACTGCTTCGGATTCTATGCGAAGACTGACTTTTGGCGGCATCGATGTCCTGCGCTGATGAAACCCTCCATGAAGAAATCCACTTTGCCATCGCTGTCATTTGCCAATACTCCAGGATTGAAAGATTTCTACAATCGGTTGTCATATGACGTAATTGGGACGCAAGTTGCTGAAGATGAAACGATAAGAAAATACGTCATATGTGAAGTGAGCAACAGAGGTAGCACGCAATACAAAACAATTTCATCTAATGCCCGATTACTCGCAGAATTTTTGATTCACTGTAATAAAGAGGGTACTAAGCTACCTATGATTGAATGGTTGAAACCAGAAAATTTCGAATCCATGTATTCAAAGCTAACGAATATGTTTTTATATGACGATTCAACACCTACATGTCCGTCAATGAACCGTCCGTCAACTTTACGAAAATTGATTCAAATCTTGACGAAATTGAATTCGATCATTCGGGTCAATTATCTTATTGAGAAACAATTTAGAGAAGCTGAGAAGCAAAAAGCGATGGATGAAATTATTTCTGCAAGACTTCAACCATTGAGTTTCAATGCGTTCAAGACGATGTCATGTTCAAGTTCAGGTGTTCCCCAAAAATTACCTTCGTCTGATGATATGGTCTTATTCAAAGAATTTCTGTCAAGCCGGTTGAATTCCGCATTAATGGTACCAGAAAATAAGCGTTGCATTGCTGAGCTGACTGTCGCACGTTTGATTTTCTTTAATAAACGAAGAGCGGGTGAAGTTTCTAATGTAAAAGTATCCCACTGGAAGCAACGATCTGAATGGAAGAATGGAGCGAAAGATCAGAGACTTTCAGATGATGAGCAGCAGCTTGTGGAAGAAATGGAGCTACTTTATGTTATTGGAAGGGGACGGAAATTTGTACCAATAATTTTTCCCAAAGAGTGTGTAGCGACAACTGAGTGGCTGTGCCAGGACAAAGAAAATAATGATTACATTTTCGCAAACAAAAACGGAAATCCACTGCGAGGAACGGATGTGCTTCGTTCACTTACAAACGAGGCTGGACTGGAGAATTTGCGATCAACGAAGTTTCGCAAGTTTTCTGCAACAACTTTACAGGTAAATTGTTTTTATCAGTCATATTCTTTAGTTAAATTGGCAAATAAAATCATCGTCTTGATGCTGCTTTTCATCATGATCGTACATGATAGATAGATGGATATTAGCAACTTTATCTGTTTTTCAGTGAGAGTATTTTTATTTTATGTAGGCCTACGTGTAAAGTCTCTCAATCAATATCACGGTGTTGATAGTGCAACGAACACTGGTTTCAATATACATGTATCTTTCCCATAGGCTCTTTGCAATGTTTCATGGTTGAAAATTTAATCAATGAAACATGAATACTGCGATTACTTACGGTACTCATTTCTTTGTGCATGTATTCAATTGTGATTAAAATTTCAAATATCTTTGAAGATCTTACTCGGTGTATTAAGGGAGTACAATATAATCTTCGCATTTATAAAGCTCATTGGTCAATGAGTATTTTTTCCTAGTCTGACATAATACATTGAAGGCTATATTTAAATGAATGCTTTATTTGATGTTCTAGGGAATGACGCGATTACTATTAAGATAATTAAAATTCTGTTCGTTGAGTTTCAGTCCGAAGATTATACGGATACGCAATTGCGATTACTTTGTCGACACTTAGGACATTCAGTGGATGTCCACGGCAGGTATTACAGGCTCCCCGATTCGTCGATAACATTGGCCAAAGTCAGTAAAATGTTAATGCATGCAGAAAACAAGTAAGTCAATTGATATCAAAGTCTTCCAAATGCTAAAACGGACATGCTATTTTAACCCTTTCAGCACGAAATCATTAAGATACCTGTCCTAGTGACACGCACAGTGTGTCATGCAATAATTATTCAACGTAACAAAATTTGAAAATTAATCATTGTTCGATGTTACGATGACACACGATGCGTGTCGTTACTATCATTGTCCACTGTTACGGTGACACGCCAGAGGTGTCAAATAGGTATATTTTCTATATTTTATTTGTCCATTTTATGTGATTTCGAGGTGTTATTGCAACAGATAATAGCATTAGATCTTGTCATGATGCACATGTTTTCTCCGGAAGAAAAGACGGAGAAAACTGCTACAAGGAATGCAAATAGGTGTTCTCAAAATCTTTGGGAGTTTTAGAGTTGACTTGACTAATAAGTACAGTACTATGCGATGATAACACCGTAAACAGTTTTCCTTAATTTCTCATTTCACACAGTAATAATTCTCATTACGACCACAGTAAATAATTCTACACATTTTTGCTAATCTTTTTAAAACAACACAATCTATTTCGAGCTTGTATTATACACATTATGGGAACCAAACATATAAGACATATAGGCTTATATGCTTGGTTCCAATTTCCCAATCGAGTGTGCCATGAAAGCTTTTTGAATAAGACTGAATAAGATATACCTCTTATGTTTTCCTAGAAATTGTGCAATTAAAAAAGAACCGATTACCAATTACCAATTACCGATCATATAAATTTATAAATATTTTCGAGCGTATAATTTTTTATGTTTATTGCAATGTATTTGCACATCTTTTATTTACAGTCCACTCAATATTAATCACTCATTTTTCATTTCAATTTTATATTTACTCTTTTAATGTTACTTTACTTTTAATTACTTCTGCTTTTGCACCTCGAATGTAACGGAAAATCAAAAGCCATTTACTGCTATTACTACAAAATATATTCAACGCAATAAACCCATAATACGTTTCGAAAAGTTTCAGGTTTACTCATGATATTTTGAAAAACAAGGAGCAGCACATAGACCAGGTTGTCCAGGGCAATCAGCACATCGGAAGACAGTTTCTTTCCGCTTTCCGGCTTGGTAGCAAACACGGCATCTCTTGTGAGGTCGAGGTTCTCCTTCCCTTGCTGGTATGCGTTCAAGTTTATGTTGTGGATTCCGTTCCTCCAAGCATCGATTGTTTGTTGATCGTGGTACCAGGCGAGGTCTTCCGACAGGATTTCGTCCAATACCTGTTTGTAAGACCAAACGATTGACAGATTTCATGCAGTAATCTAGGTAGTTCATTTTACCATCATTCTTCCTGTAGAGAATCCATGAATTGTAATGCATGATTTGAATTAAGTGCAAGCAGTACTTTACAAACCATGTATAATTTTTCCGATTGATATCGTAATGATGAAGTGCGGCATCCAACCGGTCGACACCGCCCATATGGGCATTGTAATTCAATACAGATCGTGACTTCTTCACCGTTTCGTGGTGTCCACCTTTGACTATGCGGCTGACCTCAACATCTTCAGCAGCAGCAAACGTATCCATCAAGTAAACCGTCTTCTTTCCAGACGACTTTTGATCCACAAGTTTTACGCAAAGAACTTCGCCGTTGCGGGAATAAGCTTGAGACTTAACAGGCAGATTTAAGTGCTTTAAATCGCTCGGAACGCCCCGGTTCGCTTTTACAGTTCCAGTCATAAATGTACCATTGCGAAACAGATATCGGGCTAATCTACAGGAAGTATAAAAGTTATCAAGATAAACGTGGTAACCTTGATTAAACAGGTCGTGTGATAATTGTATCACAATTCGTTCCGTAACTGATAATGTTTCAGCACCACGATGAGACAATCCGACTGCCCGATTTTCAGTACTCAGACCATGAAGCATAATCTTCCAAACGTAACCCGACTCGGATTCTGCCAATACATACGACTTTATTCCATACCTCCTACGCTTGCTTGGGATATATTGTCGTATTCTTAAACGTCCTTTGAACAGCATGAGTGTCTCATCTATAGAAATCTGACGGTTTGGTAGGTATGTATTTTGGCATATATTATTAACTTTTTCCAGAAATGGTCGTACTTTTGCTAAATAATCATTTTCCAAATTTTCTGGGTCTGCAAAGCGAATATAGTTCAAAATTAACTGAAATCTGTCACGGGATAGAGATTCAGGTGACGAGAATATCTCTTGACGAAACACCAAATCGCCACTCCAGTATGATGCAAGCGTAGGCTTCTTGTTCAAAGCCATTAAAAATTGCAATCCAATAAACTTTCTGATTTCATTGACTGTAACTTGTCTGCTGTTTTGTAATTTCTGGCTTTCAGGATTATCAACTAATTCTTGCCAAAGTCTGTTGTTTGTGTAGTCGCATATATCTTGCATTAAGTCGTCAGTGAAAAAGTGATTTAAGAAAAACATATCATCTTCTAATTCATTTGGAATCTCTAAGCGTGGATGTAGTCCTGTAGTTCCAGTAAATTCTGGTCCACGTCTGACGGAATCAGTACCACTTTGGACAGTTCGCCATTCACCAGTGCTGCCACCTGCATCTTCGTCAGAGCTGCTACTTGAGTCGTTATCTCGCAAGTCATTATCTTGTATTTCATCTTCAATCTCACTGCCTGAACTGCCATCTTCGTTTGTATCAAATCCCATCAAATTCAACGCATCTGTCATGGCAGAACGCCGGGGATACCGCCGACCACTTTGCGTGCTCATTATGATATGAATGCGCAATTCGAACAGCAACAACTATCAACAAATTCTGTCGGTGTGAATGATATTCAAAGATCTGTTCAATAAACGAAATCTTACGTAATAATTCGGTGAACCTGTCCTTTGAGAGTGATCATAATTCAGAAACATTCACCGATGGTTTTATGACAGGCTCTGCGTGTCACGGTATAATCGTACTATTGCATTGATTCTAATTCCGTTAATTTGTTAATAGATACATGACACGTACAGCGTGTCGTCCGTACTGAAAGGGTTAACAGAGAAAGCGACAAACGCGGTACGTCTACTAAAAGTGAGTCACGATAATAAGGGCTAGTCAATAAGTCTTGCACATTTGTTTGCAAAATTCGTTCAAAAGCACTTTCAGCGATCACAATAAAATCACTCATCCAAATAAAACATACAGACAGATTGCAGTTATCGATTTCCTACATAAACAGCAAGATCAGTAACACACTATGGTTCTGTATTTCTTCAGAAACAAGTAAAGGAGTCAGATTGTAGTTATGGATTTCCTTGCGACAATCGTTTCATCTTTCCTTCAGAGACAGGTGGAGACGGAGTCATGTTGTCGTTAAAGATTTCCTTGCGGCAGTCGCTTCATCTTTCCTTCAGAGACAGGTGGAAAAGGAGTCAGATTGTAGTTATGAATTTCCTACAGAAACAGCGAGATCATTAACACACTATGGTTCTGTATTTCTTCAGAAACAAGTAGAGGAGTCAGATTGTAGTTACGAATTTCCTTGCGATGATCGTTTAATCTTTCCTTCAGAGACAGGTGATAAAGCAGTCAGATTGTAGTTATGGATCTCCTTTCGATGATCGTTTCATCTTTCCTTCAAAGACAAGTAGAGAGGGAGTCATGTTGTCGTTAAAGATTTCCTCGCGGTGGTCGCTTCATCTTTCCTTCAGAGACAGGTGGAAATGGAGTCATATTGTAGTTATGGATTTCCTACAGAAACAGCAAGATCAGTAACACACTATGGTCCTGTATTTCTTCAGAAACAAGTAGAGGAGTCAGATTGTAGTTTTGGATTTCCTTGTGATAAACGTTTCATCTTTCCGTAATAGTTGAGTCGGAAAGAGTCAGGTTTTTAAAGATCTTAATTATTGTTTTTCTTATGTACAAAATTATTCGATCGCCATCCAGCAATCATCTTCAGGTACAAAAGATTAGAAGTTTAAACTATGAGGAATTTTAAAATGATATTTACAATGAGATGACATGATGATTTACAATGATATGATATGAAGGAATGTAGATATGAACAGGTTGTACTGGATTACATATCTTTACCAGTAGCAAAAATAAATTGACCTGACAGGATGGATGAATTCTATGTTAGATGATGTAGTGAAGAAATGATAAAGTTATTAGTAAAAAAGGAAATCATGGTAGCTGTCAAGTTCTGTTCTACACTCTAAACCAGCACCTCCTAAATCAGACACTGAAGCGAGACACTATTCGTAACTAATAAAAAAATCCTAAAGCAAAGCGTTTTAGGAGGCTAGCGCACTAGTGTTATTGTTCTCTTTAGTATGTCAGCATTCTATTTCACGCAACCTCCTAAAATTCTAGTGTGTCGCGCTTTAGGATGCAGATTTCTACGATTTTAGGAGGTGACAGTTTACAGAGTACTATTTATGGTTGGTTTATATTTGTTAATGATGAATGCTTCACGTAATCTCAAATTTGTGTTGTCATGATCGTGGGCCAGAATGTCAATATTGATGTCCAAATGTTGTACTTTGCACGTTTGAATATGTTTAAACACGGAAGATGAAGGGCTTGTGGTATGTTCCTTGAAGCGGGCGTAGAGAGGTCGTATGGTACTGCCAATATAAATTTGATCACATTTGTTACAGTGGATCTTGTAGATAATGTTTTTTCGGTTGCATAATTCTTTGTTTCTCATTTTACAGTTGGCAAGAGAGCATAGTTGTGTTGTACCTACTTCATTTCGTTTCAGTTGTTGACGAAGTGTTTTATTGCGTCTTGTAAGTCGAACATTAAGTTTGTGTTTTTGGAAAACGCGTTTTATCCGTGAGTCAGTATTATCAGAGATGTATGGAAAAGAGAAATATAGAACATTTTTATTAGTCCATTGATTGCTGCTTCGCTTTAGTTTTGTTGATTTTTTGTGCTGTTGCATTTTTCTCTCCGAAGATTTCATAATTTGTTCGCTATATCCATTTGTACGCAAAAGATCGTCAAAATCCTTCTTGTGCTTCCTGCGTGTTGGTTCTTCTGAGCATCGATCAGAAATTCTCTTCTTTTCGTTTATAATGAAATTAATTTTAGTCTTAGTTAGCATGTGAGAATCAGAGTGTACAAAAATGTTCTTTTTAGCTGCTTTTTTGTAGAATTCAAATCGTGCTTCATTGGATGAAGATATTGTTATTGTAAAGTCGAGAAGACTTAAAGATCTTTGATTTTTTGGATGCTCAAAGCTGAAAAGAACATTTTCCTTGTTTTCGTCAAAAAGATTTCCTTGCGGTCGTCTTTTAATCTTTTCCTCAGAGACAGGTGGAGAAGGAGTCATGTTGTAGTTAAAGATTTCTTTGCGGTGGTCGCTTCATCTTTCCTTCAAAGACAAGTAGAGAAGGAGTCAAGTTGTCGTCAAAGATTTCCTTGTGGTCGTCGCTTCATCTTTCCTTCAGAGACAGGTGGAAAAGGAGTCAGATTGTAGCTATGAATTTCCTACAGAAACAGCGAGATCATTAACACACTATGGTTCTCTATTTCTTCAGAGACAAGTAGAGACGGAGTCAGATTTTAGTTATGGATTTCCTTGCGACAATCGTTTCATCTTTCCTTCAGAGAGAGGTGGAAAAGGAGTCAGATTGTAGTTATGAATTTCCTACAGAAACAGCGAGATCATTAACACACTATGGTTCTGTATTTCTTCAGAAACAAGTTGAGGAGTCAGATTGTAGTTACGAATCATCAACACTGTCCCCTTTACCTTTGTTCAGTAATAGCATGTGACAACCTCCACAAACGCCACTGGGAAAATCATGATTGTCTATGTCAAAGTGTTCAATTAAATGTTTTAGTACGATAGAAATTTCTTTAGCATAAAGATTTCTCGTCGCTTTCCGGTAACAAACGATGCATACTCTCTCCCGTAGTTCTTCGTGTGTTTCATCTAACGCCGTTGCCATTTTGATCGTAAATGAAATCAAAAATTTACCAGTGAGCGACAATTCAATTCCTATGTTATATTTATGCCATAACATACATGTGAATGACTATGGATATCGAATCAAGACACGACACGGTCAAAAAAATTCGAAGGATCCAGGAAACGGAAGATGCCAAAGTTAAACAATTATCCTAGTGGAGAATCCTGTAAATAATTAGGTAATTAAAAGTCACGAACGAATGAATATAAAAATATCTTTGGTATGACTCATCAATCAGTTTCAATCAATCACGAAGCACTAGCAGTTTAATGAAGAAATCGAACAATGCTATTACCGCACGCAACATAACGAGTCAAGACAATAGATATTTTATGGCTTCTATATCTTTATAGAAGTAAAGAATATAATAAATAGAAGTATGAAGCGGAGAATTCTTTACCCTCTAAACCCCTATATCACACTCGCATGTTATATGGTGGCTTTACTAATGACTTTATGTAGCCGGTAATCTGAAACAATGAGCCTTTTCCGAGTCTGCTATAGACGTTGAGAAAAATGATCTTGTTGGTCTATTATGGTGACAAAACATAACATGAGATGTGAAGATAAGACATGTCATAGAAAAAAATACGATGATAGAATAAATGAGATGACAAAAGACGCTCGAGATTTCATTTGATAGCTATAAAGGATAGGTTTTGAAGATCATTATCTACATTTGTAAATTCTTAGATTCTGAGCTTCAATTACTTTTGCAATTTCAATAGCTGCGGGAAATTTCTGATTTAATAAATGAATGAAATTATTTTCTATTTTTGCAAAATAGTGGTAAAACTAGCACGTACTACTCATAAAATAGATATGTCACCTATGCAGACAGTACTTGACAATTCCTTCAAGTATTTTATGGATGCATTACAACAATATATAGTGTTATGACGGCTACTTTGTCTTGGAAATGCGTTGAGTTGAAAAAAAGAGGACACACAACGAAAATAGCCGCCATTTTGAAAATTGGCCATTTAAAAAAAAATCTGAGCATTAAAAAATTTTCCTTTTTGCGATTATACACTTCAAATGGGTCATGGATCATGAAAAAACAGGTTTGGCCGATGGTATATTTTTTGAGTCTGAATGTTGAAATGGGGACACCGTGAGCAATGTCTTCCGACACCTCTAGAGGCTCCAGATCTTCTTGGATATAGGCTTGCCAAGTCTTCCAGGTGGTCGGCGACCATTGGCGGTAATGCACATAAATGAACATCAAATCATTTATCTTGGAAAGACAACGGCAATTTTCTCCTTCTGGTGATTGTTGAATATGCTTTACACTGATATACCTCGTTTCGATCTCCCCATTTTTCTACTTACATAGATGATCATTTTGATATATAGGCCTACATGATGTATTAAGCAGTATTCCATTTTTCAGCTAGATGTCAAGGCGTAAGAAGTACGATAACCCTAAACGGCGCAAAATGATGATTCAGTTACAGGATCTACATGGTGACTGATATGTTGTGTCTGTCTTCAAGACTGTTAGTTGTGGCGTTCATGTTGCAATATGGAATTTGTGAAACTGTATTATTCGACATGTGTTCCCCCTACCCCTTTGCAAGGGACCATGGGGTTGTTAAAATAAAATGAAAATAAAAATTATCTTTCATTTATATCCAAGACCTTGCAATTACATGCATCTATAGCAGTGGCGGCTCTATGGATTTCTGTTAGGTCATGCTCATCAATTTTTTCGCATCATGAGGAAAAAAGTATGTGTGACAGCTATCATACGAGGATTTTTAACCATGCAACTGATGTAGCATAATGTAGCTTAATATCATGCAACTTAAGAAACAGTTGCGAATTCGATGAACAAAATTTTAATCTCATTCCATTTGCATTTGCCCTTTCCTAATTATAATTCAAACATGCAAGCCGCCTACTTTTCACATCAGGTAATTCAGTGAATATGGTGTAGGGCTAGGCATAATTCTAATGATCTACATACTGTATCAGCCAAAATACGCTTAAAATAAAATTCCAGGCGTAGGCTACATGATTTGTATGTTTGAGTACATCCGATGATAATCTGATGCATGCATAGCCTATTATACTATTTGCTCCTAGACATATCTACATATGCAAGCATGTAGAAGACCACGGCTAAATTTAATCACCAGATAATGTATATTAAATAATATTCAAGTTCTAGTTATTTGAAGCATGCATTTAAGATAATAAAAACACCGTCAATCGCACAAAATCACAAGCTGTATTAACATTGGAAGATATTGAATTACTTATAAAGGAAGTCAATTCGATGGGGTTTCAATCGTGCAACTGAGACTCGAGACATCTCATGATCTCACTACACCGATAAAATCAGCAGATTGCCGTCCAATCAGCTACCGTTAGTTGGTTGAAACGAGCTATACGTATCATTTGTGCTTCCCGTCCACGGCATGAGATGGAGTATGAAAATCGTCATCCGCAGATTTTGCTATTGTTCTCCCGTCAGATGATCCGGCCAATAACAAATGAGGTATGCTCGAATTGACTTGCGTTCCCCTGAATTTTTTAGAACAAGTTAGCTACTTGATAAATCTTAATTGAGTATGACCTTAATGTCACAGCAACATGATCTGACATAGTAATCAAATGTTGTCAAATGTAATCAAATGATGTTGGAAGTTTTTTTGTTGATTCAAAACTTTCCCTTTCTTGTGGTTGACATCGTTGATTTGTGTGGAGGAAAATTAGACAAAATACTTCGTCATGCTGAGCATGAAGGGCATGATCGCTAAAGCCGCCACTGATCTATAGTATGTTGATGACACATGTTATATGTTCTGTGTTACCCCATAACCGTGATTTTTAAGTGTTAATGACCATATTATCATAGCCAATTAAAAAAATCTCGTTGAGTTAAATGCAGCATTATTGAAGTCATTGAAATTGTATAACTATTTAGAAATTGACTTTGATAACCTATCAAAATGGTTAAGGCTGCGTGTTTCTGTTTGATGGTTTTATGTTTCTTTTTTTTACTTTGTAGTCAGCAGAAGATGGATCAACCAATCATATTTCGACCAGTTCGTACCTCTTCGCCCATACCTTTCGATGAAAGCGAATCAAGTGAGGCATCAGTTGATATCGATATCGATGATAGTTTTGAATCATCGTCAGACGAATTATATAGTGGTGGGAACATTTCAGCATCTGCTTTCGAAAGTGAAATAGCTTCACTTCAGTCAAGACATCGTTTATAATTATCTGATGCCACAGTGAAAGTCTTCCTCTCGTTCATTGCGTCAATACTACCACTACCAAATAGGTGTCCTTCCTATTCCTTTACCATTTGCAAACATGTTGCAGAACATCGTTTCCAGAAATCCTAATATAACTGTCAAACCTCCTCAAAGCAGCAGTTTAGTTGATATCATTGGTGGAGAACGACTACCTTGCCTGGAGGATAGAACTTTGTATTTTGCAATCAATACGGATGGAATCTCTCCGATTAATTCAAGGGATCTTCATGTATGGCCGGTTATTCTCTCGCTTATCAACTTGGAAACAAAGATCAGGAGGGAGATGTGCAATTTGGTAATGGTCTCCTTGTTTGTTGGACCTTTTAAGCCACAATGGTCCGAGATATTGCCGCATATTATTACACAACTTGAGGCTGGTGTAGATATAGAAGGCGAACATTACGATTGTAAGGTTATCTGCCTTATAGCTGATATGCCGGCCAAAAGCAGCATCATTAACATTCAAAGTCACAACGCAAAGTGAGTTTTCTTAATCCCATTGTTGTACGTTGAGACATTCGTTTACTTTCATTCGTCAACTAGCTCCTCACAGTGTACATGTACATGCGCAAATGATGGTTGGAATCCAAGAACCGAACCGGTTCCGGCTCTAAGTTTTGAAGATCGGCCGGCTAACCGGTTATATTATTTAGGCCTATTTATACAGTTGAAGACATTCATTCTAGAATAAAAGATTTTGTGTGTGGTGAATCATAAGAATTACAAAATTTTGAGAGTGTATAAACGTTACTTAATGTGATAATTTCCTTATGTTGTGCGATACAAAAAATTGCGAATCATCCCTTTCATGCCTAAAGCTACTAACTTTATTAACGTCTGCATGGAATGTAATTTCAAACTCTGCTTTATCTAAAACAAAGTTTTTTGAATCTGACATTCTAGCCTTAAAGAATTTTTCAAGAATTGTGTATTCTTGTGTATCTCTATTGTTAATTTATTCCACTATCTTGAATAATTTCATTGCATGGAATAGTGTATATAGCCATTAAATTAGGAGATTTGATAGGAGATTAGGAGATTTGTTCCACAAGTATTGAAGACTTAGCTACTTATATCCTCGGTGAGATATTAAGCTACTTTTTTTGGCAACATGCCTTCACTGTTCATTAAATAAATTATAAATGGATGTGTCTAGCATTAAACAGTATTTGAGGTAGATTTTAAGCGTAAATTTATTTCGGCTATATGGATATAGCCGAAATATGTTTACGCTTAAAATCTACATCAAATACTGTTTAATACTTGACACTTCCATTTATAATTTATCTTAAGCAACTTTTTGTGGCGGTTAAGAAGCTTATCTTATATAAGATATATACATCTCATCATGTGACTATTTGTGCACTTTCGAGGGAAAGAGATTAATTAATTATTAACTTGCTATTGTGAGCGATAAAGTGTTCTGAAAAAGGCGGTTGATCTATATAGTAGTAGTACTAGGATTAAGAATTTCAGAACTTACCTTTTGGTGGGATTAAAATCCAAGCTGCAAATGGTTGATGGATTTATGGAAGACAAGTTCCTAACTTTTTACATCCTACATGAATAATGAAACGTATTAGAGTTGTCAGTGAGGCAATTATTACTTGGATAATACTGTACTTCCCCTGCATATTATGCAGCATGGTAAATAACGAACTAACTAATCATACAGTGTAATGACATTTTGACATCTTCCATCTGTGTATATTAATGTATCTCGTGAATCTTTCATATTTGGTTGCCGTATCTGCCTTGTGGAAGGAGCGTACAATCAGACCTACAGAAAAGTTGTGTTTCCTTGCTTAGAACATAATCCTCCCCGTTCTTCTTCTACTCATCGTCGTGATGTTATGGCTGCTGAACAAACTGGTGTTCCATCTAATGGTGTTAAAGGCTACAGTCATATGAACAAAATTTTGTGTATTCCTGAGGATATCCCTTTCGATCCGATGCATCTCATTTACCTTGGAGTAAATAAGTAATTTCTATCAACAATTCTGAAATATAAGCTGGTCGACGTCGAAAAATTATCCACTCTTGTAGATGGTGTCAAAGTTCCTCATTACTTCCGGAGACAACCGAGGAGACTAAATACTGAATTGAAGTTATGGAAAGCTCAGGAACACCGAATGTTTGTATTGTACTATGCTCCATGCATTTTTCTCAGCTGGCTCGATTCTTCATATAATGGACATTCAGAAACGGTCTTTATTTTGTACCTTATTCTATGATCAGGTATATATCTAATGCGCAAAGAGGGAATCAGGGATCAGGACATACAGGATGCTGGTATTTGTATAACTGCTTTCCAATCTGGCCTCACTGAGCTATTTGGTGAATCTGTCAAAACACTAACATTGCACTCACTGAAGCATTTGCCTGATCAGGTCCGCAAGTATGGTCCGTTGCATTCAGTTTCTGCGATGCCTTTCGAAAATTTGAATAGGCAGTTGAAGAAAAGTGTCACTGGAACTCGGGGAAGTGCTGCCCAAATGGTATATCGCTATTTAACTGCACAGTCAAGTAAATCACCGAGGACTCCCTGCCCTACTGTGACCATCCTGGGTAAGTTTCTTCCTTGCAAACGATTTATGGTTAACAATAATGTCTTTCACACAGCTGATCACGCAAAAAATCTCAAATCTTCCTCCTGTTACGCTTTTTTATCTGATGGAAAAGTGACATAATAAAAGTTCCACCTGCAGAATTTCAGCATCATTCAATTGTTTTTAAGCATTTCTGTTCTATGTATGGCGTGAAAATTGTGAACTCATATGAGCATGAATGAACGACATGTCCTATTTGGAAATTAACACCAGAACTCACAGAAAAAAGTTTACTTATAACTACAAGTCAAAGTCCTTCTCGCACTTTCGCTGTATAGGGCAGCTCTCATCTCTGTTTCTATTTCATTCGAGCCAGACGGCTGCAAAGCAGTGAGCTTTTCAGCAGGTAGCTAATCTACTGGTAAAGTCTTCTGTTTAGCTTCCACTACCGTTCTTAAGTGCTGAATGTTAAACAAGAACGATTAGGAAGTGCATCCGGGCTAAGAAGTATCACATTGCCCTTGAAGCCTGACTATGTCAGCACCGTCTAAGCTCCCAGTAGGGGGGAGTAGTGACGTTAAAGATTCATTTTTCCTGATTAAGCAAACAATTGTGATTTACTTTGATATGATTTCATGAAAAAATGATGTTGAAAATATCTCATTCTTATTTCACAAAGCAGAAAATATAAACCAATCCACCGGTGAATTGACCGGCTTGGGAGTTCTGGTGTTAACCCTTTGTTCTACTCAAAACTACATATTTTTAAAAGACGGAAAACCTTCCTATCTATACATGGTGGAAGATAGGAAACAATTCATTTTTCCTTAATGAAGATATCAAACCATATTTATGCACTGTGTGATTGAAGATACCTTGGATATTTTTTGTCATCATAGAAATGTTTGATTTCCTACTTTTGATGTATTTTGCAGTCAGGGATCGCAATTTTCCGGCTTTTCCGTTTTTTATTGAAACTATTCTAATACAAATATGAAAAATCCATGCATTCAAAGCTGAGATATTACGGCTTTTCGGTTTTTGATGATATCTAATTGCGATCCCTTTTTGCAGTCTTAACAATTTCCAGTGTCTTTGGCTCGCAAATGTCGAACGATATGTTAACGTTTCGGAGGTCGAACTCATACGTGCTCAGTTGAGGCCGGAGTTGAATTATTACAGCGTCCGAACTAATAATTTTTTTCGTCGATTTTGTTCAACTTTTGGAATATTATTGATACGGTGTGTCCTGATTTCTTGAATCAAAAATATAGATCTCTTATGATTCAGGCGTTTTTCAATCGAAGCTAAAAGGAAGAAGACTAACCTTAGTGTCCCTCAGCGGAAATAAGTAAGGTACAATTATATCCATCAATAACCGATTAAGATACTACATTAATCATGGTTAACTTATTAAGTTGACCAGGAAATACTGAAGAAACTTCATAATCTACGGAACTAGCAGGAGAAAATCTAGTAAGTCGACGTGAATGTACAGGTGACACTTAATAAGTGTCTGAGTTGGTCGTCATTGGTAAGTACTCAGCAAGTTTTTAGTCTGTTGACGTCCGACGACTTAGTAGGTTAATCTAGTTTTTATTTCTCGGGTGATGCTTCCTATATTTGTCTTTATGCATGTATGTTATCAAGCATGCGTGATCCATTAATGTATTATTGAGATTAAATATGTACTAGCCATGATTCCCCTTTCTATGTTATTTCCATGCTACAACTCCTATCAAACTGAGGTGACCAACTTTTCAAAGAAACAAAGAAGAGAATCTATTCATAAGGATGATGAGTTCCTCTCTAAATAAGCATGTATGGACCAACTCTAATGACAGAAATCTAATATCACTGCCACCACAGTATTTTAATTACCTATGAAGCTTGAATCCATGGTCCATAATTTTTGAAACTATTTTTAATTTGTATTAAAATTAAAATTTATATTTGAATTTTAATACAAACATGATGCTCACCCTAATAAGCTTAACCTCTTTCGTTTCATCTGATGCGGTTTTAGTAGGTGAAAGCTCAGGCGCATAAATCTTATCAATAATAGCAGTATTTTTAATTCTAAAATTCTACCAGCATCGCAATATGCTTACAAAAAAGTTAGAAAAGACAATAACTTTGCATACATGCACCTTGAATACGCGCATGCATGCATGGAAACCAATATAATGTTCCATAAAGTTTCATTCTACTTGCTTATTGTCAAAAGCGCGTTTCATCTTCTCTCAGTAGGTGTGACACGCAGAATGAATCAAACTGATTGAAACATGACTCCTGCCAGAATATCGTTCAAGCTATGGACAGTCACTGGACAAGCAATCACGAAATGAATAAGTAGTAGCTAAAAAGTACATATACAGAAAAATTACTAATATGAGAAGTAGTGCATCGACAACTTGAATAAAAAGAAAGGACCATTGTTTGATCGATATTCTAGCAGGAATCATGTTTCAATCAGTTTGATTCATTCTGCGTGTCACACCTACTGAGAGCAGACGAAACGCAGTTGTGACAATAAACAAGTAAAATGAAACTTCTGGCGTATTTTTCATCTGCAAGATCACAGCGGGGCGCAATTGCTTTATTATGCTGTAATCCTATACAAATAATATAAATCTCCAATACAAGAAACATAGCAATTATCAAATATTCTTCAATTGCAATATTTTGCATCATTTTTCACTTAAATGAAGTTTATCTGCCTATATGCAGAACGTCTATGTTCTATCATCAACTTATCATTTATCGCATATTTATCATTTATTTCCCGTTTGTTGCAGATCAACTTCAATTACATTTCCCAATGGATGAGAAAGAAATATGGAGAATGATTTCTTAAAACTTTTCATCGAAGCAAGTGTTCAAAAGACTTAAAATATAGAGAAGATATTAAAAATCATTGGCTGTTTTTTGAATTAATGGCGTTTTGTGAATGATCATGAAATTAGTCAAAAAATAATGCTCCATAGTGTGTGCTCCATAATTCCCAAACTATTTTTTTGAAATCTGGGCCAGACTTTCACCGGCATGTCAAGGGGATCTAAAGTAAAAAGTGCAAATACCTCATGCATGTTGTTGTCTTTATATTGACATTATCACAATTGCTAAACTAAACTGATTATTCTTTACAATCATGATCACATAAAGCGTCAGTATGTCGCGGAAAGGGTTAGACACGCTGTAGCAATAGGAGCTGCCATGAACGCTGAATTTCCCAAAATTTTATGGGACAGGATTTCCAGAAGATCGATAGGACAGGATTTCCCGAAAATCGATAGGACAGGATTTCCCACAAGTCTATGAGACAAATTAGTCCAAGAGGCAATGGGATCAAAGTTCCCCAAAATTCAATGGGACAAAACTTTCCCACAGTGCCATAGAATAGAGTTCCATAGCAATAGCACTACCCGCTATAGGAAAATTACAATAATTCCGTAGTACGTTTCCTACAGGAGTGCCATACATTTTGGTTAATCGGGAAGAAGCACTGCACAAGACATTTTAATGCATCAAAATTTCAAAGCATGTGAGTGGCTGACCGGCCGTGAGAAACACAGGAAACCGTTGGCCTTGCCTCCTTTTTTCTCGAGATAATGTGGTCTCAGCTCCTTGAGTAAAGTGGTTCAGCGACATGAGCAATCACTTCTAATGTGCACATTCACGTGGCCTTAAATAATGTTAGGGATGTTATTAGAAATTCATTTAAATTCATGAAAATTAATTTTGTAACATAAAAGTGTTTTGTACAGAAATGGTATTCCAATGCCGAGTGAAGGCCTATGGTCTGGGGGCACGCGACGTCACTGTCAAATAGGCTCTACCAAATCCCGGTGTATCCGTGGGAAAGTAGTGTACAACATCGTAGCAGTCAAGCTACCGATTGACAATGTCAAGGTTGCGCAACTGCTCGTGCAACAGTCACATAGTCTTGCGATCGGTTGTACGATTGACTCAACCATCGAACAATGCAATTGTTAGGTCGTGCAACTATCGCACGACCATGCGAGGGGTCGCACGACTGATCACACGACTGATCGTACAACAGTCTCCTTCGAGCATACGACTGTTGTGCGACTAGATTTTTCACTGCGACTATTTGTGCGACTGACATTGGATCGCTTCTGAGCGCACGGTCGCAAGGTCGCATCTGTCGCACGACTATTGTGATACCCCCTTTAGCAAAATGATAGCAATGATCGCTGGCCCCAGACGAGGGATTGTCGGCAGACTCAACAGCACCTGTTGACAAACGATAGCATTATTCACACAGTCTTGTCAGATGCCGGCTGCCGCTGCTATGAACCTTGTCCGATAAATGGATCAAAAAGATTTCGCAGTCATTGAGAAGAAAAGGTCAAACCACAGAATTTCACGCACATTCGCCTCACACGCTGAATAATCAAATTGATTGATCAATAAGGTTTTTAATCCCGGGATTAGTTAACCAGGATTCCGGGATTCGCTAGCATCTGTTTTTAGGCAGTTAAGCTGTATGAAGATGAAGTAACAAGGAAGTAACAATGAAGATTAACGTGTTTCATTGTTGCAAATTGCAACACTGTTATATTTGAAACTTCCTTTTTCATTATAATATTAGACTTCAACTATCAACTTAACTATCAAGAATACCACAGACACGATAGTCTTGTAATTACATATAAGTGTGCATTACTTATTCATACATTTTATCATATACTAGAAATAATTTTAGCGTATGTTTGTGCAGTATGCCAAAAATTTACTTTCATTGATATTGATTAACAAATAAAACTGTTCAGGCAGCCGAGAGAAAGAAAGAGCATTATGCATGACAAGCGTATTAATATTTAATGAATTTTTAAAGCGATTATTACAGAATATCGATCTTTTACCAGACATCACAAAAGTCGCGGTATTTGCATTTCGATTTGAAAATCACATACCACAGTTTCAACATTGTGACTTGGAAAAGCACTGAAATAAGAGAAGCTATGAAATATTCTTCAAAAAAAAGATTCGTCATGAAAGTAAGGAATGCGACACACTGTCTTTGCTTTCACAGAAATATACTTCACATGTCTAGTTGAAATGTGGTCAGTGACTCAAAAGGACAGATTAAGCCTGATTAATAACGAAATAAACTTCAAGGAGTACCGTGTACATCTCGGGATCATTGTAGTCCGTGAAGATAATGCCGTGGTCCAGATCCGGATCGTGGTTCGGAGTTTGGGAACCTCTCCTCAGAATGTTTAGAAGAAGAAAACTGCTTTCTAATGGACCTCTTTTTATAGATCTTACTTCGGATAATTTATGATCACCAGTGACGAACTAGAGTGGGCAACTTGATTCTTTATTAGCTTACTGGGCCTACACAGCAGTTAGCCTATTACTTAGCATTCACAACGCATTTGATACTGATTGCACATCATTTTCTGGCTATCGTAGAATTGCTTTTCCACTAATGACATGAAAGCTAACCTTTCTCTTATCACCACATTAGGCTCAGCAGCAAAGCATCAATCCACATTTTTCCTGCAAACTCTGTATACTAAGAATAAGCATTTATATCGGTAATTAGCAGAGCATCTGAAATAATCCAAATTTGTGAGACATGCATGCTTTTCATAGCGTCCATCAACCATGAGATGAAAAATAAAGAACGTATTTGAACAGGATAAGAAACCTACTCTTACTTCGGTTTTCCCACATATGGGTTCTCCCTCCGAAAATATGAAAGTAGAAAAGCCAAAATCTCCAAATTGCTGACTTAATAGAATTTCATATTATATGCATAGACATTAGAGTTGATGGCCACTCATATCCTGTTGCAAGTAGTTTTACAGACATCATTCCTTGTTCCTGTCCCCAAATCGGACGGACAGAAACGAAGACACGAAAGTAAACAAGGTCGAGTAAATAAATAAATTTGGAAATTCATACAATTTTCACAAATCTCACCTTGTTTGAATTGCTGTGGAGGAGTTGCATCGATAGCTATGGTAATGAAACTGATAGTGTGGATACAGACTATGGTGTGCTGAGCATAAATTTGGCTTTTTTGGGTAATCGGCTGATTTCTGTGGCTTTTTTGGCTCTTTTGGAAATGATCATTAACCCAGCAAATAACTCTCCAAAATGTTTGTTACTGAAAGTGGATCGAGGGAAGTTCATGAAGTTTAGAAGCGAGAAGATCAGCGGACAAACCTGTAAAAACAATTGCAGCTGCAAAGATGATAGATGAAGATGGTTGATGGTATTGTAGTAATGATGATTGATAAAACCGAATATAAGTGATTTCTTGACGACGCCATCCACTGAATTCTGTTGGCATAATTCTCATGGAACACCGGCTTGCCATGGAAGCGATATTTCCTATGGGATGGGAATAATAATATGCACTCGTACATGTGCATATCGAATGAATCTTGACACCCCATATCATATGGACTATAGATTGAACTAGGTGATAGCTTTCTAGTAGTCCATGTACTCAATGAATTCGGGCTGAGGCTGATAAAGGAAGATTAAGGTAGACTGCTTTAGGAGTAGAAGCTCATCATCAGAATTTCATGAGACGGAGCTTATACATTGTTTCATTGGAGAATATAATTGAATTTCGCATTTAAACGTCTCTAAATTTTCCTTCCCTTAACCCCTGGAGGGTGTCCTGAAATGCCATCTGATCGGGATGCTCGATGAAAGGGGAAGTCCATCCTGCTGCCTTACCGCGACAAGGGGGTGAACACCACATGGTGGCCAAAGCAGGTACTGGGACCGAGTCACGGCGGGATGACCGTACGCACAAGTGCCACCGGCTTCGGGCGTATGAGCGTGTGGGTAGGGCAGTTTTCTTTAGGAGGAACAAAACTGTCCTTGGTGGACCTTCGGGAAAATTCCACCTAAAAGTAGGGGATGGGTCTCAGCAATGCCGACGGTCAAGGTTATTTGGGCGGATGAGCGTCATGAGTCTAAGAATATCCTATTGGCTACAAGCTGGCTGCAGTCATTTTACATCGCGACTGGTAAAGAAAGTTGACGTCGGACGAGTTTTCGGTTGTTGAAATGGCAAGTGCATACGGTCAATGGTGTCCTCAATAAGGAAGTAAGGAATTTTCTTCTCCAAAACTTGAGGCGGCAGAGGAATCAAAGCACTAGACGCGTTCCATTCCACCTTACAAGGTTAGCCAAAGAAGGATCGTCATTGCATCATAATATCAAGAACAACCCTGACTGACACGGATAGATGGAATTCGTTAGTCCTAACAGACAATCCATCTAGGAGACGGTTACTCCAAAATCACAACCCTCGCCAACCCGCAGTGCCAAGCGTGGCGAGTAAGGCAACCCCCTTCATATGATGAATTTAAGCACAACGAATAGGCCCTCAGTACCGAGCAGTTCTGGAGTCACCCTTCAAAGCAGCAACAGGAATGATGAGAGAACAGAGGGTGCTTGCTAAGAATCACTGGGTTAAAAGATGCTGCAAAGGAAATAAGACGACAAACATCTCTGTTGCGACATACAATTGTCGATCGTTAATAGACCAACCAAGTGGAGATTTTCGACTACACGAACTTGAAAGAGCCCTAGAATCTGTAAATGTAGATATTCTAGGCCTATGCGAAACCAGGAGAAATGGAGAAGAAATGATGAAGACCGAAGGAGGTAATGTTTTATGCTGGAGTGGATCAAGAGGCGCGAGAGGTACGGGATTCTGGGTGAGCAGGATGTGTAAAGACAATATCGTAGATTACTATTCGAAGTCTGATAGGATATCAGTTCTGATCCTAAGAATAAACAGAAGAACAGCCATAAAGTTAATTCAAGTTTATGCACCTACTTCCAACAGCGAGGATGAAGAAGTAGAGAGCTTCTACGACGATATTCAGGCAGTAATCGACGATGATAGATGTGGCAAGCCGATCGTAATGGGCGATTTCAACGCGAAAATTGGAGAAAAACAGGACAACGAACAATGCATCGGGAACTACGGTTATGGCAGAAGAAACATGCGAGGGGAAAGACTGATAGAATTTTCTGCTGCGACTAACTTGAAGATAACCAACTCCCTCTTTAAAAAAAGTCCAAATAGAAAATGGACTTGGGAATCACCCAATGAACAACCAAAAATGAAATTGACTTCATCCGCTGTAGAGATCCCGATCTAGATGTTAGAATTATTAACCGATTCGACTTTGACTCTGACCATCGTCTTTTAAGAGCAAAAATGAAAATAAATGAGAAACGAGAAAGATAAAAAAAGATGAGGAAACTCGCTCCAGGTAACTTCATACTGGACAGGAGAAGAGAATTTCAATTGAAACTCTCCAATAGATTTGAGAGTCTTCACATTGAAGATACAGATGACCTAAATGTTGAATATTCGAAGTTCACCTGCGCTATAAAAGAAACAACAAAATCATTGAAAATTGAGAAAATGTCGAAAACAAAAAAGATAACAGACGGCGCAGTCAATCTGATTAATAAACGAGAGGAACTGCGGAAGAGAAGAAGAGAAAGTAACGAAGCACAGGTTGAGTTTACCATTGCCAGAAAATTGACTAAACAAAAGATCAAGCAAGACATTTCTGAATTCAACGAAAAGCTAATAGAAGAGGTCATGAAGAGGAACAAATCGTTGAAAAAAGCACAAGGGCTAATGAATCCAGGCAGAAAAATGATAAGATGTATCTCAAAGAATGGAAATGACGTTACAAATAGACGTGAAATACTAGAAGAAATAACCAACTTCTATAGAGAGCTTTACAAAAACGATTTTGCAAATGTGATAATAGATGTAGAAATTAAAGAAGAAGAGAATGAAAATCCGACACCTGAAATTTTGAAAGGTGAAGTACAACTAGCAATAAGGGAAATGAAGAATAATAGATCACCGGGAGAAGACGAAATAATGTGCGAAATGTTAAAAGCTGGAGGGGAAACCTTGATTGAGATGCTGAAAAAAATCTTTAACCGAATTTTGAATTGTGGCTAGATACCCCATGAGTGGAGAAACGCAGATGTAGTAGTGATTTACAAAAAAGGCTGCAGTAAGAATATAAAGAACTACCGACCAATAAACCTTCTAAGTCATCTGTACAAAGTCTTCACCAGAGTTTTACAACGCTGGATTAAACAGAATTTAGAATAGACAACCAAGAGAGCAAGCTGGTTTCCGGAAAGGCTACTCAACAATTGACCATCCACACTCGATAAATCAACTGATTGAGTAGTATACAGAGTATAACAGGACTCTCTATCCACTTATGATCGACTATGAAAAAGCTTTTGACTCTGTTAGCCACACAGCGATGCTAACTGCAGTAAGAAAGCAGGGAGTAAGAGGGAAAATCTGAAGAATTTTAAATGAGATATATAGTGATGCAACAGCTTCCATAAAGTTGGAAACAAGAGGCCCTAATTTCCTCATTGAACGTGGCGTTCGCCAAGGAGATCCCATATCCCCAGTCCTCTTTACGGCAACATTAGAAGACATATTCAGATCATGTCACTTCCCTACAGACGCAGGAATAAACATCGACGGTGAACGTCTCATGAACTTGAGATTTGCAGATGATATTGCCATTTTTGAGGATGACGCGTCTTCCATGCAAATAATTGTAGATGAGCTAAATAAGCAGGGAAAATGTCGGTTTAAAGATAAACAACGAGAAAACAAAAATTTTGACAAAGGCCAAAAGAGTTTAATCCACATCAATGGACACGTCATAGATTATGTCGACGATTTTGTTTACCTTGGACGTACAGAATATCTCCTTTCAAGCCCGCCAAGAACAAAAAATCCTAAGAAGAACACAAAATGCGTGGAAGTCCTTTTGGAAACTCAAGCCCTACTTAACATCACGAGGTATAGAGATGAAGAACAAAAAACGTTTGTTCGATATGTGCATTCTGCCTGTCCTGACATACGGATCCCAAACCTGGTCTCTAACACGATCACAAGAGAATAAACTCAGAACAACACAACGAGCGATGGAACGAAGGATGATTGGAGTCATTCTGAAAGACAAGGTTAGAAACGAAGAAGTAAGGAGACGAACAGGATTAAAGGACGTTGTGATAGAAGCGAAACATCTCAAATGGAAGTTGGCTGGTCATGTCATCAGGCGACCCGATAACAGATGGAGCCATAGAACGACAGTACGGATACCAAGAGAAGGGAAAAGAAACCGTGGAGGACAGAGAAAGAGATGGAGAGACGAACTCCCAAGGAACTGGCGACTGGCGGCGAACGATCGTGCGAAATGGATTCGTATCACAAGGGAGGCCATTTTCCGCAAGGATGATAACGGCTAACGTAACACGTAAGACGTAAGTAAATTTTCCTTCATTCAATGGTCACGAAATCTTGGCGCTCCATGCGCACCACGGACGTCTGCAGTATTACTCTGGTATAAACTATTCGGCAGCTCATACAGGCATCATTATTAATAATTAGTTACTGAATAATTAATACTGATACATAAAGAATTCACCAGAAATAAGTGCAGGCGAATCTCGCTAATAGAAAGGGATCCTTCAATCTCATTTTTTAACAAAATTCAACATAGCCTTACATAGAGTAAGCATACAAATATTAAGAGGAGTAGCAGCTCAGTATTAATTACATGTAAATCCCCAATGTGTAGGCCTATATAGTTTCGATTTTATAAAATAAACTCGAGTTGAACACAACTAAGTATTGATACCAAATGTGAGATATGCAAATTTTTGCAGATTTGAAGAAATTACCACGAAATTGACTGATCAAAACACGAATACAGAAGGAATAATGGTATTTTACAGATCGTCAGTGTCATGACAGCCTTGGAGAGGTAACGTTTGTTAAATTAGCAATTCGATGGGTTGCGATTACTTTCAAGCTCAACCTCAAAAGTATTTTCTAAATTGTGATCAAATCACACTCAACCTGCCACTAGTAGAACAACATATCATAATCAAAGACATTGATCAGAATTTACTGACATGAAAAGATGTAAATGTATCCGCCATATTTACTATTCAGATTCAAGAAATGAAACATAAATTTTGTGAATCATAAAATCATGCCGATGACGATGGAATTAAAAACTTCAAATTTCAGCTAGAAAATCACAATAAGATCTCGACCTTTTCATGAAGACTTGCATTATAGTGCGGTTCATGAAATTCCCATGATAATCAGTTTAAGCTCCGCTTAATTAAGATGCTTGTTAATAAATGTTCATTCCATATGATAGCCAACATGCTTCATACCACTTGTGTATTTGATTCACGTTAAAAGTATACAAACACATGAATAAATTGCAAAAGTTTAGCTTCATAAAAAAGAGATCAAATAATTTATTGGACCGCAGGAACACAATCTCCGCAAAAAACTGAGTATTTCGATATATAAATTTTCCCTGTATGCATGCTGACACTTTTTCACATGTCGACATTCTACCTAGATACTACTGAGCCTAACTGAAACATTTCAATCCTCGGTAATGACAATCCATCGTTAATCGCAGGCTAATTTCAGACCGTGACCGATACAAATTTGCTATTGATAGCGAGGTTTGACATTACTAAGGGTCAGTAATGGGCAAAAGACCGTTCCAGGACACCCCATTTTTCAATTTTTTTGCACCTTTAAAAACGACTAAATTTATCAATTTATGTCATTATTTCAGGTTTTAAGACCTAAATTCTTGAATTTAGACCGTTCCAGGACACCCCATTTTTCAATTTTTTTGCACCTTTAAAAACGACTAAATTTATCAATTTATGTCATTATTCCAGGTTTTTAAGACCTAAATTCATGAATTTAGACCGTTCCAGGACACCATAAAATTCAAAAAAATAGTATCTTTAAAAACGACATAAATTCATGAATTTGAACCCTTTTTCAGGTTTTTAAGACCTAAATACATGAATTTAGTCCATTCAAAAAGTACCATTTTTTGAAAAAATGGTATTTTTAAAAACGACATAAATTCGTGAATTTGAACCCTTTTTCAGGTTCTGAAGAAAAAAATCGTTTTTAAAAATACCCAATTTTTCACATTTTTCGAAATCTCAAATTTGTGATTATGACATTTTTCACCCCCCTTAAAATCATGACTGTTCCAGGACACCAAAAAAATCATAAAAGTTAAGAATCTCAAATTTGAGAATTACAATTTTTACCTTGAAAATCATGACCGTTCAAGGACACCGAAAATCATAAAAAAAGAATTTTTAAAAACGTCTTTTAAATCCATTTTTCAGGTTTTTAAAATATATCATGTGTCTAAAAATATTTCTTTAAAAATGGAAGAAACAAAAATGGAAGAAACAAAAGTGGAAGAAACCGCAAGAATATATCCTTCGTTATCATATGAACGTAGTTCTACTACCCCCCTCCCTTCTGACTTCTAGGGGTCCCTTCTGACTTCTAGGGGTCCCAATAAGAAATTTTTTTATTATAAAATGAGCAACATAAATGAGTTTTTAAAATTATATGGAACACAAACAACAACGAATTTTGATCTAAAGAAAATCGCAAATCAATTGAGAATAAAGAATTTTCACATATTGATGAGAGACGAATTACAATTGATAAAAAATAAGCCAACAATAACTATAAATTTCATAACAAATCTTCATACGTCATATCAAAAAGGTGTACATTGGTCTGCATGTATGTCTAATAAAAATGGAGATAATTACTATTTCGACCGCCCGGAGGCTGAGAACTATTGGTTCGACTCTTATGGACTTCCACCTACAAACGAAGTTAAAAAATTACTTGGCAATGGAACTTATAATACATTTCAAATTCAAAAACCAGGAACAACTTACTGTGGTCAATTATGTCTTTATGTTTTGTATAAATTACAAAAGGAGTACCATTTCTTGATATTATATTAGAATTGAACAAAGGAATTTCATTCCCGAAACTTTAGTTCCAATAATAATAATGATAATGATAATTAAAAATCACTTCGTTGTAATTCATTTTGAAAAAATCGGCCTCTGATATCTTCATCATCTAAGTCTTTAATTTCATAAGTAATCGGATAAGTTTGATTAATTTTAGAAACTTCAAATATTTCTTTAGTCCGGTAGCCAACGAAGCCTTTTTCAAATTTATTCTTATACTTAAATATTCTAACTCTATCTCCAATTTTAAATTTCGGCTTACGTTTCTGTAAATTCGGATTACTCTCATTCGAATAATTATTTTCGAATATTTTTTTTCTTATGAAATCTGGATCGTCAGAAGCATTCTTTGGGGTTTCTTCAATACCTGAATGAACATTATTATTGTACTGCTCTACAATTCCTGGTAATATCTTCAACCATTTCTGATTTCTTTGCTCAGTAAATTTCTTGAATAATTTATTTTTTATTGAATCTTTCTATCACTACGGCCTTCCCTGCATTTTCAGTTGAATAAGCAGTTTCAAATAGTGGCTGAACGTTTCGGTTATAAAATTCCGACCCTTTATCAACAAACAATTTCTTTGGCTTTCTCTTAGTTTCTTGAAAGATTTTTTCAAACGCATATTTAACTGACAGACCACTTTTGTTTTTTAAAGGCTTTACCCAAGCGTATCGTGTATATAAATCCATAACGGTCAATGCGTACTTAAACCCTCCTTCATTCGGCATGTGAATAAGATCATCACTCCAAATATCATCTTTATTAAATACTTTTACTTTCAATAAATATTTAGGCCTTCTGTATTCCTTGTGGATTTCGGACGCGTAGGTTCGAGCGTTGCTCTCAGACAGCTTTGTTGTCGTTTCATTTAAACCCTGACCGAATCATATTTTAGCTTGTAAATCTTTCTTAACAAACATTCTTTCAATTTTTTCTCTAAATGTAGGATTTTGAATACTATCTAATTCTTGAATCATCTTCTTATCAACTGCATGTCGAGATCTTTGGTCATGATTTCGATATGCTAAATCATGTCTTTAAGCGGCGGCATCTACTCTATTTATTGGTTCTTCAACTGGTTTCGGATTATTATTCTCATCTAGTCTTATATCTAATCGAGTTCCTGGACCGGTATATGAATGACCAGAAAGATGTTTTTCTTTCGAATATTTACTCCAAATAAATCCAGGAAAGTTTTCTATGTTTTTTGTATGTCGTTACCTTCATAAATTTTACAATTTGAGGTTTTATGTCCTTTTTAGAGATAATTCAATAAATCTAAATTAGCAATTTTTAATTTAATTAAATTTTCGGAATTTGTAGAATTCATTTTAAAAGATAAAATAAAAGTTTTACCGAATCGGACCAAAGGTCCTCAGTTCATTACCTTATCATACTAGGACTTAAATATATTCCAGAACCATCTTTTGTTTCTTTAATTTCAATTAAATCATCAACATTGCGGAGAATATTTTTAAGAACTCGTTTTCCTTCATCAACCAAATTTAATTTACTAATAAAATTATCTACTATTCCTTCACCCCTAGCAACTTTCTCTAACTCTCTATTATGACGTTTTTGTTCTTCTAATGCTGCCTTCTCTGATTTATTTTTATTTACTGCTTGGACAAAACCAGCTGTCCCGCCTGCAACACTTCCTGCTGCTGCTATGCCACCTATTATTAGTGGAATTAATGGGAGAATCCCGCTAAAATTCCGCTATGAAACTAAAAAAACCGATGAAGCTGTACATGGGACATCGGAGAAGTCTTCCAGGGTTCGCCCGTGACAGATATAAAATATTTATTTAATGAATCGGTACACGGGACATCAAAGATGTCTACCAGGGCTTCGCCCGTTGAACATAATGAAACCGATGAAACTTTTTATAATGTATTAACCAACTTTTATAATATATTTAGAAAATATTTCAAATGTTATATGAATGTAGAAGTACTTTCTACAAAAAATGGACCTGATGGAATTCCTGAAGAAATAATACAAGGACATTTTACAAATTCACAAGAAATTCATAATGTAAATGATATAAAACCCATATTTGAACAAATGATACTTAAATTAGAAAATTGTATAATTGAAGCCCAGTTACGTGAATCTGGTTGGAGATTTGTTAAAATACTATCTAAGAAAATAGTAATTGATAAATATAAAAATAATACTGGTGGTAGTTATGTTCCTTTGCCTTTCAGTTCACCACAAATAATCAACATAAAAAATGAAGATGATTATTGTTTTCTGTGGAGTATTATAGCACATTTACATCCTGCAGAATATCATAAAGAAAGACTAAGTCATTATAATAAAGAAGAATACATAAAGGAATTTGATCTCTCTGATGGCTTAGATGAATTTCCATATGATTATAATAGGTTAAAAAAGTTTCATAAAAAGACTAAAAATTTAATAGAAGTAAATGTTTTTGAATTAAATGTGAATTATGTTTCTATTAGTAATATTACTCCATTTTACTCAGATTCAAAAAAATTTTATTTGAATAATAGAAATTTATGTCAATCAGAAATAGTTTATAATGATAGAGGAAATTACATGCATCATAATATTTTTTACCAAGGAAATATAATATGTACTGAAAAATTTCAAATTGTTAAAACATTATCACCAATAATGATTAATCATAATAATTATAAAGGACGTAATTATAATTATGATTATGATTCCGATTATTTATCTGTATTTTTAGAATATCAACAAAAATTACAAAATTTAAATGAAAGTTTACAAAAATGTAAAACAGATTATCAACAACAAACAAAAATATTAGTACAAGAATATGGCCATAAATATCAAAATAAGATAGAAACGATTCAAGAATCAAATAAAGACAATAAAGAATTAAATAATGAAGAAAATGAAACCAATCAAAAAATAAATGAATGTTTTAAACAATGTCAGCAACAATATAAAGAACAATATGACAAAGAATATATTTATCAGCTACAAATATTAAATCAAAATTTTCATCGAAATACATTTAATCTTACAAAAGAAATTGATGAAACACATGAAATATATAAAGATAAATTTGAAAAATTAAAACAAACAAAGCAACCAGCACAAGCGAATATATTATATTATCAGGGTCATTTTATATTGTGTAAAGATGTTTCTATATTTACAAAAACTTCAGATAATACAAATTTTCCTTGTCTTCAATGTATGACAAGTTTTAGAACTTTAGAAGAAATGAATAGACATTTGGAGAATTGTCAACAAAATGAAGCAGTCAGAAACACATTTCCAAAAGATGATTATTTAGAATATAATAAATGGTATTTTAAAAATAAAGTACCCTTTACTATTTATTGTGATTTTGAAGCATATAATTTTAATATGACACAAAATCGAACCGAAGGTTCTAGGGCTTCGCCCAATTCTCATAAATGTAAATATGAAAAAAGTGCACCTGAACAAAGTAAAGAAAAATATTTATTTGAACAAAAACCATTATGTTGGGGAATGTACATTCATTCAAATTATCCTGAATTATTTAAATCAGAATATTTTCAATACTATGGTGAAGATAGTTCAGAAATGTTTACAAAGAAAGTAGAAGAATTACAAAATTATTTTTCACAATTGTTTGAAATAAATATACCAATGATGCCATTAACAGAAAAAGAAAACTTAAATTTTATTAATGAAACAAAATGTTTTTACTGTGAAAAAGAATTGGGTAATGATAAGCGAAGCGACGGCTCTGCCGACAAAGTAAAAGATCATGATCATCTAAATGGATTATATAGAGGTGCAGCACATAATTCTTGTAATCTTAATGCTAATAAATTTAAATATAACTTTGTTCCTTTATATTTCTACAATGGTTCTAAATATGATTTCCATTTAATAATGAAAGATTTATTTTCATCTGAAAAATTACAACAACAACAAAATAAATGTACTATGTAAAACAGAAGACGAATATTTTTCAATGCAATTAGGTTGTATTAGAATTTTAGATGCATGTAGATTTTTTACTCCTTATTCATTAGATGTTATGGGGAAAACTTTGAAACCTGAACAATGTAAAATATTAAATAAATATAATTTAAAACCTTTAAAAGGAATATTTCCGTATGAATATATAACTGGAGATTTTAATTCTGTGAATAAAATTATGGAAGAAAAACAACTTCCTCCAATAAATAAATTTAAATCAACATTAAAACAATCACAATTATCTGAAGAAAACTATGCTGAAGCTGCAAAAAATTGGAGAGAGTTAAATTGTAGAACAATGTACGATTATACAATGAAATATCTACAGATAGATGTATTAATACTAGCTGATCTTTTCGAAAACTTTCGTGACATGTGTTTAGAATATTACGGAATAGATCCATGTTATTGTTATTCTACACCAGGTTTAACACGGTTAGCAGGATTAAAACATACTGGTGTTCAAGCCGATGGCTCTAGGACAAAGTCCGTTAAACTTAAACATTATAAAGAAAATACATATGATAAATTATTTTTTGAATCTGGAATTAGAGATGGAGTTTCATCAGTTTTAGGTAATCGCTATGTACAGTGTTACAATAAAAAAGTAAATCCTGATGATTATGGAATAATGAAACCTTTATCTCCAGAAGAAAGTGATCAGTTTATAAAATTGTTTAATCAAAATATAGAAGGACTTATATCAAATGAAGATAGTCAAGCAGCAGTTGATGAAATCATGAGAGAAAACTATTTGTTATATTATGATTTTAATAGCTTATATTCTTCTTGCATGATACAAGAATTACCAACAGGTGAAATGTCATGGTGTAATATTTTAGATTATCAAAAAACATATGATGGAAATTATAATCATGGTTATATATATGAAGTTGATTTAGTATACCCTGATGAAATAAAAGATAAAACAAAATATTTTCCTTTCTGTCCCGAAAACAAAATTCCCAATATAGAAGATTTTTCAGATTATCAAAAATCTATAATGCCTAAAAAATACAGACCAACAAAAAAACTTATGTTAACACAAAGTAATAAAGGAAAGTATGTTGTTGAACGAAGAATACTAGATTGGTATTTAGAACATGGAATGATTCTCACCAAAATACATCGAAAACTATTTTATCAAAAATCTAAATGGTTAAAAAATTATATAGAGTTCAATATTGAAAAACGTAAAATATCTAAAAGAAATAAAGATGATTTTGGAAACGTGTTCTTCAAATTAATGAATAATGCATTTTATGGTAAGACTTTAGAAAATGTGCGTAATAGACAAAATATTGAAATAGTTTATGATAAAGATAGGTTTCAAAATTTAACAAGGAAACCTACATATAAAAGAACTACTAGATTTAGTGATGAACTATGTGCTGTACATTTGCGACGAATCAGCGTAAAACATGATAAGTTTAATTTTATTGGATTCCCTATATTCGAATTAGCTAAACTATTTATGTATAGATTTATATATGATTATTTAGCACTTGCTTATGGCAAAAACTATAAATTACACTTTACAGATACCGATTCTGTTTTCTTAGAATTAACAATACCGTATAATTCTTCACTTGATGAAGAAATTAATAAAATAAAAGATATCATCCATCCTTCAGAATTATGTAAAGTAAAAGATGAATTAGAAGGAAATGAAGATTTCATAACAGAAGCTATATTTTTGAAATCTAAATGCTATTGTTATGATACAACTAATAATATTAAAACACATAAAACATTAAAAGGAATTTCAAAGGCATCAGTGGCTAATCAAATAACATTTCAAGATTATAAAAATGTATTATTTAATAATGAAATAAGAACAGCATGTAATTATAGACTTAATTCAAAGAAACATAAAATGTATTTAAAAGAAGAACATAAATTAGCATTAGATCCATTTGATGATAAAAGAAAAATTTTACCTGATGGAATAACTACTTCACCTTTTTAAAGTTTATTTATTATTATTTAAATCCGTCTAAAAAAATGTTATTATTTAAATCAGTCTAAAATAAAAATTTTATTATTTATTACTCAGTATAAAAATTTTTTATTACTCAGTAAACAAATCTTCTATCGACTTTCAGTCGGGGCGAAGCCTAGACAGAGAACAATTGTTCGATAACTCTATCATGAATTTTTTATCAATATTAATTGTGATAAATCCATAATCTTTTCACCAAGCATTGTTACACGATTGTTTAAATTCATCTTTATTTCTTACACATAAATCTCTTAACAAATCACTTAAGTTTCTTGCATTTATTTCAAATAGTATAAATATATTTGCATTCTTTCTAATAACACTTCCGTCTAATGAATACATACTTTGTGTTAAATAAAAAACACTACAGTTATTATGTCTACCTCTTGTGAAATAATTTCTCTGAACTGACTGATTTCTATCATTAACACAATCATCAAAAATTACACAATGCTTCATTGTTTTATCTAGTTTACTAGGATCTTGCATATTAACACTATCATCTATTAGTTGTATTTTTATATGCTTATTTTTATTGGTTTCTACTAACTGATTATTTTTTGCTGCTTCTTCACACCTCGAACTTATTTCTTCTTCATTTTCAGATTCTGTTTTTTAAGACTATTTTCAAATCCATATTTTAAAAATTGATAGACGGGTTGTTCTGCTGTTGTTGTATAAATTATAAGATTGTTATAATCCAAAAAATTTGTAGTCGTTAAAATTTTAAATAATAGATATGTTTTTCCACATCCTGATCTTCCACAAATAACTGACAAAACTTTATTAGATAAATTTGGATGATGATTAAATTTAAGTTTTTTTTATTTAATGGTAGTACTTCACTCATTTTTTAATAAAAAAATTTTATTTTTAATTTTTTAATTTTTTGTTTCTAAAGAAGAAGAATAAGAAGAATAATAAGAAGAATAATAATAAGAAGGAAAAAATTAAACTTCTCTAGCTTCGCGTGGGAGTTTATACCTCTCGAACTGGAGTTTATACCTCTCGAACCAAAAGATCTATCATAATCTCTTCACCTCCAGAATTTATTTCTTGTCCTTTTCCTGTCAGTGATTCTCATGTTTATGTTGTTAATAGTTTTTCTTGTAATAGGGAAATATATTAATGTTTGTGGAATTACATTTAATCTATAAACAATGGGTACAGTAAAAGCTGGAAAACTGAATATTAAATTCGACAATTTACCATTTATATATCCTCCTTCAATAATGTCACAATGTACAACAATTGAATTTATTTCAGTTATTTTGGAATCTTCTCACCTAAATGATAACCTTGACTATAGGTTTGTTTATTAAATCCTAATAGCTTTGACAATGATCTATCATGATTAAAATCAACTTGATGATTTTCGTCTAAAGTAAGAGAAAATTTATTAACTGCCGGTTCAACTGCAAAATGTAATTGTTTCTTATCTTTAAATGGTATACCTAAATATCTCTTAATTTCATTTGATATTGATTCAACTTCGTAAGAACCAGGAAGAAAAATTAGTATTTTCCATGTTTTGCCTTTATCAGTAGAATATCTAAATTGGTCATTCACATCTTTGATAACGTTTTGAATAGTGTTAAATGTGGAGAAATTAGTCAATGCAATTTGATAATTTTTATTTTGTTCCAAATGTAGAATGGGTTCTAAATTACAAGTGTGTGATGAAGTAGTTGTTATAATTTTTAACGTCGTACTAAATTTTGATGAACCCAAAATCTCTGTCAAATTTTCTAAATGATTATTAATTTTGTCTAAATCTGCTGAACACATTTTTTAGTTAAAATTTTGAATAAATGTCTTTTATCAAATATTTTTTTTATAAAAAATTAAAAACAACAGCATATTTCGGCTACGGGCGAAGCCCTGGAAGACATCTCCGATGTCCCGTTATACTTTTATAATCCTCTTCATTTAGAATCTTCTTTTCTAACAGTCTTTTCAATATAGCATGAATTTCATTGAAACTAGAATTATGTCCTTCTTTTATTGCAGATATTAAAATATATTTAATCTATTTAGTAATTCTTGTGGATCATCTGGTAAAAATACAGTTGTTTCTGTTTTAAAACCCTTTCCTACTTTAACTCCCGTTGATAATAAATTTTCTAATTGTTTATAACGTCTAAGAGATTTTACTGCACCAACTCTATCTAACATAGCTTTATATTTTATGAGATCTTCTACAGCATAATTATTTAAATCTGCTCCTCTTAAAAGATCAACAAAATTTCTATCTAAATTAAAAGCATATTTATCTGGTGAAAAAATTAGACCTCGAAAAGGTTGTGGAAACATTTCTTTTTGTCCGAGATAAAATCTAGGTATTGTTTTCCATCTATAAATGAAATAGAATGTTCAAATTGCATAGATTTTGGTAATTTCTTATTAATGTTTGATTCTAGTAATCCATAGTCATCTAATATAGTTTGGTGCTCTGGATCTGTTATATCAATTTGTTTATCATTATTTGTAAGTTCTTTTTCAAGAGTTTTAAATGGTTTCATAGCTTTTTCAAAATCAGTTTTTACTTGTTCGGTTTGCTGCATTTTTTCAAACATATCAGATTGAATACCAGCTTTTATCATTCTATGTTGAAGATGATTTTCTTTCATAATATTTCTTTGTTTTATTAGCTCTTCTAATTGTTTCATTCTTTTAAAATTATCAGCTCTAATTTTATCCATTTTTAAAATATAATATTTGAATTTTGTGGTAACATTGGAATACAGCAAAAACATTTTACTGAACAAATTATTTTTTTATTGCTTTGTTGTCTGACATCTTTTCGTTTAAAGTTTTCTCGTTTTAAGTTAGTGTTTAATAAAGTTTTGCATAAATTTTCGCTTAAAGTTTTTAGCTCTTCTAAAAAAATTTTATCATTTTCTTCATTAGAAATTTTACCATCACCAGAAATTTTGCCATCCCGTTTATTCTTATCATCAACTTTTTCTGACTATAATTGAAATGATATTTGATTTACTTCATTAGCTATTTGATCAAATTTTTCAATCTCATCTAACGTAATAACATTATCATCACATACTCTTTGAAAGTAGTAATGTAGTTTATCATAGACTTCTTTAATATATAAATGCTTAGTTTTTAATGATTTTCGTTTCTTAGTTATTAAAGATTTATCTAACATTGTAACAAGTGAAGTTGCAAAAACACCCGTACCTGTTGAAGCTGTAGCAACTACTGGAATTACTAAAACACCTGAAGATATAACAATTGTTAAAGCACCTAAACTTATTGTTAAGAATATGCCAATTCCTTGTGTTACATTCTTAACTTTACTCCATCTCTTTCTTAATTTTTTATAATGCTCTAATCTTAATAATAATTGAGATTCCTTATCTTTCATATAACGTACTCTATCTTTGTGTTTTTCTTTATTCAATTCACTTATTTTTAACTGTGATAACGAAGGATATATTCGTGCGGTTTCTTCCACTTTTGTTTCATCCACTTTTGTTTCTTCCATTTTTAAAGAAATATTTTTAGACACATAAGTTTAGTTATCTCATATTTTAAAAACCTGAAAAATGGATTTAAAAGACGTTATTAAAAATACTAACTTTTGTGATTTTTTCGGTGTCCTTGAACGGTCATGATTTTGGGGGTGAAAATTGTAATTCACAAATTTGAGATTCTTAACTTTTATGATTTTTTCGGTGTCCTGGAACGGTCATGATTTTAAGGGGGGGTGAAAAATGTCATAATCACAAATTTGAGATTTTGAAAAATTTGAAAAATTGGGTATTTTTAAAAACGGTTTTTTTTCTTCATAACCTGAAAAAGGGTTCAAATTCACGAATTTATGTCGTTTTTAAAAATACCATTTTTTCAAAAAATGGTACTTTTTGAATGGACTAAATTCATGTATTTAGGTCTTAAAAACCTGAAAAAGGGTTCAAATTCATGAATTTATGTCGTTTTTAAAGATTCTATTTTTTTGAATTTTTATGGTGTCCTGGAACGGTCTAAATTCATGAATTTAGGTCTTAAAAACCTGAAATAATGACATAAATTGATAAATTTAGTCGTTTTTAAAGGTGCAAAAAAATTGAAAAATGGGGTGTCCTGGAACGGTCTTTTGCCCATTACTAGGGTCATTTAAAATTGAACATTGTTTTGGCGTAGAAAGAACGATTGAACGAGTGTTTTATGCCATGAACGAACAGAACGTGGGTGATAACTCATTTGAGTGGTGAACGAGCGAACGGGTCTGAAAGCCTATTGAACGGAAGATCGAACGAACGCGGAAAAATATGACCCTTCAAATGTCATCAAATGACCTTTTACATGTGACCTTTAGAACTAAAGCATGACTGAAACATGTAATTTATTAAGACCCCGGTATGCCGCGTTATTTTGTGACATCTAATCATACAATTTCATCCTGCCTCTGCCAAATCAGCAATTCAATTATTGCACGATAAGTGATAACTGTATGTGTGTGGCAGACAATGTTTTTCATTTCAGCAAACAGAGCATGAATTATCTTTTGCATCACGGAGATCAACAGTTTTCTAAAACCAATGTTGCATTTATGCTTTAAATGCTGGATTAGTGATGATCATAATTGTTGGCCTGCCAAGGCACTTCGAACTTCTTGCGGACGATTTTTAAATCTTACTTTAATTTGTAAAAATCGAGAGCTGCATATTGACCAACAATGGTACATAGTATAAATGCTAGCACAAATGCAATCGAGATCCAGTGGCAATTTCTCAGGGTATTATTAAGGTAAACAGTGTTTACTGTCAAATTATCATGTTAAACCAAATTTTACCGTTTCATTCTTAATGATAGACCAATTTGTTACAAAAGCAAATTTTAGAAATTTAATTCTTATCATAGGTAATTATTATTATTTTTACTACTATATTTGAAGCTTATTAGCAACACATCACACAGTGGCGAAATCTACATGGTGAAAGAAGATTCAATATTGAAAAGACAAACACACATCTGATGTGATTATGTATTGCCATGGAAACATCAGTTGTTGATAAATGTCATCCGGTAATATCTCGAGTTGGCAGAGACATCAGGGTAAAGACTCCTCTAAAACATTACCTAGTGTTACGGGAATGCTATATCTGTCTTATCTCCTAATGATTTGTTTTGTTCTATCGATAAAGACAAGATGCATGTTTTGCCAAACCAATTGCATACTGAATTGCTTGTTCTGTATAAAACCTATGAGTTTGTTGGTATGACAGCATGTGCAGCAAAGTTTGAACCTGCTGATACATGATTTTTCTGATTTTTTCCCACGACTGAAAAGTTACTCAAACCACTCACCACGCTTAACGTGTCTTGTTGTTCTTCATCATCCTTCTCTACTCGCAAAAGAATTATAAGATTTTCTAGGACGAGTATGTCCGATGAGAGATTGCGTAGCTTGTCTTTTCTTTCGATTGAAAAAGAACTCATACCTGTATCATAAAAAGTTGCCTTGAAAAATGGCATTCAGATGTTATGGATCGACATTTTTGCAATGTCAGAAAGAAGAAAAGAATTGAAAAAAATGAATGTTGATTTGGAATGCTGCTTTTACTTTATTTGGAAGGTACAAGTGTACGGATGCTGTATATGCTCGCATGCATTTTGAAAAGATATGATAAAAGGCGAACAATTACGGTACATAATAGTTGGACCTGCGGTTTGCCTATTGATTCTAAGTTTAATAGGCTTAGGTATTTACCTGGGAATAAGAAACAATAATCGCCGTTGTCGAGATAAATTTAATTCTGATGACAATCTTTGCAAGGAGATGTGAAAAAAACCCGCCATCGATGTATACGGAAGTGAATGCTCGACTAAGTGCCAATATGACTTCAGTAACAACATGCAAAAATCAAAATCATAAATTCAAAGCATATGACTGCAGTAATAGTCTTGAGACAATTACAGCAATTTGTTCAAAAGTCAAAAGGTTTATTTTCAAATGTTTGGATAAACGCATGAATGAAAAGGACAAAAAATATAAAAGAGTATATTTTGACAGCAACGAGGATCATATTGGAGAAGTTCCATCGTAAATCAGAAATCATTGCCGGTAAGTACAAAGAAAAGGAAGGAGAGTATAGAAAATGAGCCATCTTTAGCAATGCCGTCGTAGTCGTAGTCGGAGTCTCGGAGTCCTATCATTTTTGCTGGAGTCGGAGTCCTATCAAATGATAGGACTCCGGACTCCGGCCTATAACTAGACCCGAAGTAAAATACAAACAAATTATCTATTCTCGTGTATTGATTGCTGTCACTGTCAACTTTCTTCGTCAAACAAAAGTACAGAGACAGCAGTACATGCAAAGCTTGTAATAGTTGAGGGAATGAACCGTGAAAGTGAAAAAGGATTGTCTTTTCATTCGGTGATTTAGTAGAGAAGACAAGCCTTCCTGGCCTCGATCACACTTGCGCATCAAAGGTCACATCAGAGACAAAAATGGAATATTAGTTTGTTTGAGAACATTATCTCTTACTATCACGTTAATCGCATGTGATGGGTACTCCAAAGCGCATATTGAAATCGAAAGTGTAGTCATATTTTTGAAGAAGGGGGTATTTTCCTGTCTGGTAGAGACTCGAGAAAAACCGTGTGAAGCACACATATCAGCAAGATGGGAGGAGCCGAGTCGCATGCATCAAACTTAAAGCGACATTTGATAGAATCATCGAAACTGATTGATAATTGATACAGGAATGATCACTAAACATAAGTTCAGGTAAGCCTATAATGAACTATGATGTAGGTTACCAGTTTTTTCAAAAAACTACGCTTATATGCTTGTCACCCGGAGTCGGAGTCCTATCAAAAGCCGAAGTCCTATCAAAATGATAGGACTCCGCATCCCTGGCCTCCATATACGAGCATGATTTGCAGGTAGGCCTATACATGTCAAAACGCCTGCATTTTCAGTAAAAACAACTTGTCAGAACACGTCCTCAATTATTTATCTTTCATTAAATGAGAAGAACGGTCAGACATACATAACATGGACATAGATTCGTTGATGTATTTATAAAGAAAATCAGAAGTAAACAAAGAAAACTAAATATTCTCACATGCAATGATCGAAAAATCAACAACTTAAATTTTGGGTCTTCTCGGTTTATTCACTTCAGCATAATTTTGTGGCAAAGGCGGCTTCTTTCCTGCATTTTTGTTCATAATTCAACTCAGAAGACAGAAGAGTTCCCTTGAACATGCCAAGTAAATTCAAATTATAGAAATCTCGTCTGATGCAAGAACATAAAAATCAATCCTAGAAATCTTGACCATCCTTGATATTTAAACCTATATCAATCGTGGATAAATGACTTTCGTAACTTGCATGCTGTGAACCAATTAGAACATAGCCTGATTGGAATAAACTAATTAGAGTTATGGTCGATGCCAAAATTTGATATCGGCTTATTAAAAAAACAACTTGTTTACCCCCTTCACGTCGACAGGGTTTCTGGGAAATGACGGAGACGTGTAGGCTACTACACGTCCAAGACTTCAAGGATCAACTGCCGACTTTTGTGATGTATTTGTCCAAAATACTTTATTTATTCAACAACCAGTGATGAAACCATACCCAACATGATCAAATTACGGAACTGATTAACATTCTTTATTAAGGGTCATCTGAACAGCCAACATTATATTCAACTTTTTTAAGAAGAGTTCATACCAGAGCTTCGACGAAGAAAATTGAGGAGTATCCATTTCCAACAAGGCGGAGCACCTGCTCACTCCGCCACAAACTCCGGTAGAGAAGTAGGTTTGTCCGGTTTTGTTTATGGTGTATTCCAAAATTTTGACATAAATGCATCATAGCCAGAAATTCACTCATGAATCTATCGCCGACTGCGTCCCTGCGTTACATTGAGAGGACTTTAGGTAGATCCCTACGACAAATAATGTAATATATATAATGTTTCAGTATCTTACAATTTAGTCAATCAGTTCCATAATTTGATCATGTTGGGTATGGTTCATCACTCGTTGTTGAATAAATAAAGGAAACATACATGATTTTTTTGACGCACTGCAGACTCTTTTGATGCCACTTACATCAGACATCCAAAAATTATGTTAATGGGGTGTGCTCAGCTTTAATGGCTCCTTACATGTATTTCCCAAATTGAAGATTAAATTTCCCAAATTGGTTATATTTAAAGACATATAGGCCTATTACATTTTGTAAAAATAGTATTGACGACTAAAAGTATTGAAACAAGGATTAGTACACATCAATCCAATGTCATTCACAGTACGGAAACTATGAGTCAGTGTTGTAGTATACATTCTCGGAAAAGAACAAACTTAGTTACAAAACCTGTTCTACATATCAAAAATATAGAAAAACAAGGAATGGATTCACAAGCTGAGGTATGTAGTTCCTTATCAGAGTGACTGAAGAATTGAACGTTGGAGCGCTTCCATCCATGAAGTACAAGATGAATTTTTAAACTATGATGCACTACTGTTGACTTTGGAATATCAAGTTCATCGGATAGTCTCCTCACAGAAGTTTTCGCATCATCTTTCACGACAATCTCCACATGATCGATCATGTCTCCCCATTCAGTTGGTCTTCCACTCCTCGGTCTGTCAAACACACTTCTAGTCTCCAGTAAATTCTTATTCCAAGCCTTTATTACGAGATGTTCTGGTGGTTCAATATTACAGTACTTCGCACGGTCTGTCTCTAACAAGCTTCATTAAATGTTTATCTTGCTCACTAGCGGTGTAAAACGAAGCAGCATGAATTTCTATTCAGCCGTGTAGTCAATTGCATCAACCATCTTCAATGGACGAAATAAGTAATAAAGAAAAATGCAATCGCACAGTGTACTTCAAGGATTCAAAATTTTAGATATCTACGTGGCTGAATTTGAAAATCAGTATAGACATTCATAACGTTGTCCGAATTGACGTAAGCGAAAACCGCAGTAATGCAAATAACAAAGAAAAATATTTCTGCATCAGAATATATAATCGAGAACATTGCAACGGTAGTAACATAATATTTTAAAATCAAAAAACAAAAGCATTGTGATCTTTTCAAACTTTCAAACATGACACGTTTCTTCTTAAAAGATTTCCATTTAACTCAATGAATTTTGTCTGGAGGGCCATAAAATGAGCAGCAAATCGCTTATGGTGCCTGTAAACCATAACATGAGAATTCTTGTTCGGCACATTAAAATGAAGCGCTCGAGGCTCCGTTAGATTGCATAGTGAGTCAACCAATGAGTGTTCTCCCAGTTGAACGTTCCACTGACACGGCAAACGATGAACAAAACTAGGTTTCGATTTGACGATAGCATTAATAATATCTTGATCAGCGTTTGAGGTTGACTTGGTAATTGGTAGCCAACGACGCACTGTCTGTCTCCAAACCGCATCCCATCCGAAAGCGCGAATACGAGAAAGGTACAGTAGCATCAATCCCGTATTGAAACCTCGACCCTGCAGGTAGTATGATAAAGCAATTAACACATATTCGATTGATCTTCAGTTGATGCAGACCTACAATGCATCAGCTCAGCTTAGTAAAGTTGCTGTGGGAATGGGTTTTGGCTAGCGGGAATTCCCACATGCAGGAATGGTCAATTTCCTGGCTGCTGCCATTTTCACGTATGGTGCTGGCGCCAGCACTGGCACCAGCAAAATTTTCATTTCAAATATTTTGCACATTTTTATACGTAAATATTCATTTATTTTGTTACGTCGAATTTGGCCGAAACAGCACGCTTAAGCAATAAGTATTGACGTTCAATAATCACTCAATGATTTTTTTAACATCCTAAAAGATAGTTATCATGAGTAATGGTCAAAAGACCGTTCCAGGACACCATAAAATTCAAAAAAATAGTATCTTTAAAAACGACATAAATTCATGAATTTAGACCCTTTTTCAGGTTTTTAAGACCAAAATTCATGAATTTAGTCGTTTTTAAAGATACCGATTTTTCAAAAAATGGTACTTTTTAAATGGTCTAAATTCATGAATTTTGGTCATTTTTCAGGTTATGAAGAAAAAAACCGTTTTTAAAAATACCCAATTTTCAAATTTTTCAAAATCTCAAATTTGAGAATTACAATTTTCACCCTTAAAATTATGACCGTTCCAGGACACCGAAAATCATAAAAGTTAAGAATCTCAAAATTTGTGAATTACAATTTTCTCGCTTAAATCATGACCGTTCCAGGACACCGAAAATCATAAAAGTTGAGAATTTCAAATTTGAGAATTACAATTTTTTCTCTCTCTCTTAAATCATATCCTATAACAATATTCATCTATAGTGTATAACGTCTTTGTCCTTTTGTAGCGTGACATTGATCAGCTGAAAGGCAAAAGCATTTTTTAAGATATTGTTTCAAAGTTTCACTTGAAATTTACGGGATAATAGTTCTAGTTTCTAACTGTAACTACTGTGGATATTTCTTAGATTTATGATTTCAGAAATGTCTACACTGTAGATCGCTGGATACGAAAATTACATACAAACACATACCAAGTTTACATACAATTTGAAACCAACATTTGATACGAGATTCTGGTATATATAAAGAAATCTGGTATGTTTTTCATACGAATGGCCATTTACTTTCGTATGTGATTGGTATGTAAACGATACGAACTATGCTAACTGTGATTGGCTGTTTTACGTTGAAATACGAATTCTTGGTATGTTTTATATACGAGACCCGATGCAAATTGGTATGTGTTTCGTATGTCTTTCGTATGAATAGCTTTGTGTCATATGGCAAAAAATATGTTATACTACATACTACTTACAAATAACTTTTTCCAGTAATACCAGCCGTGAATATTTCTTTGTGAAAGTGTGGTATTTAACTAGATTAAATTTGTTGTGGAATTAAAGCCGCATGTCATCTTTGCAACTTGTCTTATAGCATTCACAAGACTCATAATTAGCTCATTTCCTTGAACTAAATTGATAAACATCATTTCAATAAAACGATAACTTTTCAGCAACCATGTTGACTTATATATCTCAAACATAACTATTTTTGCGTTCATGAATTATAATGTGTCTTTATTTTGGATTGATAATAAGCTTAGTTCCAAAATTACATAATGCATAATTGTTGATGGTCAAATACTTATTGATTATTTATGAAATGCCTCGGACTTACATGTATAAAAATCGAATTCAGTATTGTTAGTTTGACTATAAAATGTCATTATCTCACTACTTACAAAGCAGTAGTAGCATTAGTGTGATCTTTATTGACAAAAAGCCTTAAATCAACATACTTTGGACATGATTGATGCTTTATTTTAACATTGTGCTGGTATGGCTTTAGTATGTAAAGCATACCACACTTGAAATAACATGCGAAAAGCATACCAATATATACCAAGATCATACAGAAATATACCAAAAAAATATCTTGGTATGCATCCTTCGTATGTGATTGGTATTGAGCGATTTACAGTGTACGTCCCATTGTTCGAAAAACGAACATGCAAAGCATAAATGTTCATTACGTATACTAAAACATTATCAACTCTTCTGCAAATGATACAATAATAATCTTTTTAGTCTACTGTTGCTATTACTATGATTCATTGCTACCTCTAACTCTAATTACCGACATAAGCTTAGATTATTTGAAGCAAATGTGACTTACTGAAAAGTTCGTGACTGTCGACAACTCTTGCAGCAGCTGCAATTGTAAGAAGGCGTAGACGAGACAAATGACTGCTGCTACGCGTTAGCACTGTTTATCAACTGCCTTGAACAGAGAGTCGAAATGAATCGATCAATGACGTAGTTGAATGCGGTTGATGAAACCCATCTGTTCGAAAAACGAACAATGGGCCGTTATGGGTTAAATCATCAACATTGTGGAGAATATTTTTAAGAACTCGTTTTCCTTCATCAACTAATTTTAGTTTACTAATAAAATTATCTACTACTCCTTCACCCCTAGCAACTTTCTCTAACTCTCTATTATGACGTTTTTGTTCTTCTAATGCTGCTTTCTCTGATTTATTTTTATTTACTGCTTGGACAATACCAGCTGTCCCACCTGCAACACTTCCTGCTGCTGCTATGCCACCTATTATTAGAGGAATATTGCGTAATTTTAATTCAACAGTTTTATTATTATTACTTTTCGCTTGCGACATTTTTAATAAAAAAATTTTAAGTTACGCAAATTTTTAATCTATTGTAGTTATGAAAAATTTTAAGTTATCAAAAATTTTAATCTATTCTAGTTATGAAAAAAATTAATTAATCCTAGCCATCTTTCCATTAAGAATTTCAATAGAAAATTTTACATCTTCTAGCAATAAACCATAAGCCATCAATGAAGTTGTGGAATCTTTCTTTTCAATATTAATTGTTACATCACAACCAGTCTTGATAATATCTTCAGATTGTGCACTTAAATCGAAACAGAAAACAGGATATAAATGTCTCCAATCTCCAGGAGTTAATTGTGGTTCAACTCCAAATTCTATACAAAGATTTCGATAAGAATCATATCCTTCCATAAATTGATTATTGGTATCATCGAATCTTAATGGATCAATTGGATATCGGGTTTGATTTAATGAAACTTGTAAACTTCGAATTGTATTAATATGAAAAATATTGTTGTTCTTATCAAAACTTGGAGAATTATTTCTTTGAAATGTTAGTAATAAATATCTTGGAGTATTCGAAGTTCTAGTAAAATGCCAGTTAAATCTTTGTTCGGAAAAAGTTACTGAACTAGCAGTACGCTTTAGAAAATTTACTGGAATTGGTTTGTTAGTATTTAATCTTTTTGCAATAGCTGTTTCAACCTCTAAACTAGGAGTAATATGCTTAATCCACCATTCAAGTCTATCAATTTTTAAATATGCTTTTTTTCCAGTTTTACCAAAAAAGATTAATTCATTATTTGCTGTACGATGAATTATTAATTTAAATTTTAATTGATGTGACATTTTGTCATAATCTAAATATCCGAATAATGGAGACAATGACCAATTAACTGTCTGTTTACTTTTCTTGTTAAATTCACGTCTTTCTTTGTATGCATCATTATTTGTTTTATTTAAATGTTTTGCAATATTTTCTACATCTTTCGCAATTCCTGCGGCATTTGTTCCAGCGTGAGTTAAATCATCAACAATTATACCATCATTAGTATCAGGAAACCAACCTTCGATTTCATACTTTTTATTATTTTCACCAATTGTTACAAATCTAAGCATTGTATCAATTACACCTGGAGAAACACTTATTGTTTCTATATTTTGAGTTGCAACATCTAAACGCATTTGTGTAAATAATCTTGGAAAGAAATTATTCTCTAGTGCAATATTATCGGTATCTGGTAATGGTGTTGTAAAATTGGCATCACTATATAAAGAATATTCACAGTGTAAAAATGAATCAGGTAAATATAAATAACTCTGCTGATTATCAACTTCAAAAATTAAATCACCTTCAGTATTTACTCTACTGGAAGATCCGGGATTCATAGCAATTCTTATATAGTCATTCTTTTTTTGATTGTAACTGACGAACGAAGGATCGTCTAATCTAAATTTATTTTCGATAAGCGAAGACATTTTTATAAAAAATAATTTGACTTTTTGTTTTTCTCACACACAGAAAAAATTTTACTGAAGAAATTTTGCTAAAAAATTTTACTAAAAAAATTTTTACTAAAATATAATTTTAGAATTTTGCTAGACCAGCTCCGCTGCTCACGCCATTACCTCTTATTTCTTCAATTGAACGTTTTATGGCTACGCCTGATTTTTTCTCCTCTTTACTATCAGACGGAGCTCCGATCCTCAAGGTTTCATCCCCCACAGCTATGTTAACAATTTTGCTTTTTGTTTCCTCTGAAAGTTTTTCTAATTTTTTTAGCTCTTCAGAATCATTCCTAAGTTTACGAATAGCTTCTAGTTGTTTTAATTCGTTTTGAGACTTAACAGCATTTGATATTGCACTAGCTGTACTACCTATAGCAGCTGCTCCTTTTGCAGCAGATGTAATCAAATCTTTATTATTTTTAATTAAGTTAACGATACTTCCAATACCAGAAAATATACCGGCTCCTTCTTTTTGAATTGTTTCTACACTGTCACAATGGTAAACAGATTTCATAGATCGCTCATGAGCAATTTTTTGATTTGAAGGAAAATGTTTAAGATTGTGTTTATAAATCATAGGCATTTTTTAAGATTAAATTTGACTTTTGGGAAAAATATTTACGTTAAGATTTACGTGTGTGAATGTCCAACAACTTCGTGATAACTTTACTAATTTCCGTTGCACTTTATCTATTGCGTCAAGTAGCGTGTGATATACTTTAATTTCTTTTCTATTAACTTGCATTTTCTGCTGATTAATCTTCAATGCCGTTTTAAGTGCATTTAACTTAATTTTAAGAACATCTAATTGTCTTTTAACAGCATCTAACTGTTCTTTATTTTCTTTAGAGTTTTCTTGTAAATTTTTCTTTAATTCATTTTCTAAATTGATTTTAAGAGTTTTCATTTTATCAACTTTTTGATTAAGTGAGTTTACTTCATTTATTATTCTATTCATCTTTTTCATTTGTTGAGTAATTTTAGAACTCAATTCATCAACATTTTTTTTGGAATGTAGTTTGTAACTGCTTTAAATTATTTTTAATTCTTTCAGGTAGATTTTCTATTTCATCTTCTAATTGTTCTTTTAACATTTTTATCTGATGTTTATATTTAATGACTGCAGATTTTAACTTTATAGAAAGTAATATTAAAATTTTTGATTGTTCTGAAATCTTTTTAAAACGTTTTGCTATATCTACTTCTAGCTCTCTATCCTTTTTATCAAGTTTTAATAATTTTTCGTTTAATGATTTGTCATTAAGTTTTAGCAACTTTAATTCATTCATCAGTGGAACCAAAATCTCGTTTATATATTTTTCCTTTAAGTCATTGATTTGTGTATCAACATATTGTTTATTTGTTAACTCTGTGTTTTGTTGCGGAAGAATAGGAAGATGCAATGGACCAGATAAAACGTCTCCAGTTTTCATGATATAATTTTCTATTTCTATTTCTAATTCACGATTATTCGGGATATATGCACCTCCACCAACACTTGGTAACATCATTTTTAAAACAATAAAAAAGTATTTTTTTATAAAATGAGAAAAAAATGAAATGTTTTCTAATAAAAATAAAAAAATAAAATTTTTTCTAATAAAAATAAAAAAATGGATAAGGCAAATTTAAAAAAAATTATATTCGTCCGCATCATCCTGTTCTTCTTATTCGACGAGATCAACGGGATTTGAAAATAAATGTTTTGATAATAATAATAATCCATGTATAGATGTAAATATTTTATTCGAATTACAAGCAGAAATATTCAGAGAACAAACAAAAGGTTTACCTTCTATAGAAACTAACTATTGTATATTTCCAGGTGATCCATTTATAAAATTTATGGAGATTGTAAGCAAATATAATGATGTGGCTTATGTTGAATTAAATAAAGAAAATATGGTTATAGTAGGTCATAATAATGTTTATGGTTTTATTAGAGCAGTGTTACCAATTAGTAATACTGATTGGATAGAAATTAAAATTATCAATTATATCAATATTAAAGAATTAGTTAAAAAATTAAAATCTTTTTCCAAAGAAAAAATAAGATTATTTGTTGATGAACAAAATCAATATAATATTGACATCGAAAGTAAAAAACATAATGAAGAATTATTATGCCAAGTTTATTATAGAGACACAATTTATAAACAAGAAACATTAGAAATGCCGCAAAGATATGATGATGATACATATATAGGATTATATTCAAACTTAAATATTAATTTATTAAAATCTTACATAAATGGTTTAGCTCAACAAGAGAAAATTTATATGTGGACAACACCTTATACTATTAACAATGACCATAATCATAATCATAATATTTTTAAAGAATCCAATAATAATAATTTTAAAGAATCTTATAATAATAATAATGATAATAATATAGATGATGATAATATAAATGATGATTCTGAAACATCTGAAAAAGGTGTAAATGGCAAAAAAGATTATAAAAATGTTAGTAATTATAAAAATGTAAGTGAAGAAAAATTTATATCTCATACTGATGTACATGATATTGATACTACATATAATCAAAATTTATCCAAATTTCATTTTCTTACAATTGAAAATAATAATGATGGTATAGTTGAAGATACTGTTAGACAACTATGTGTCGGGTCTACAAAATTTAAATTAGGATTTATATCTAATCAATTTGAAATTTTATCATCTTTAATAAAAACTAAAAGTGATTCAGATTATGGTGGTGTTATTAAATTTTCTAATAAAGATCAAAAACCAGTTTTTTTTCCATTATATTATCATCAAATCATAAATATAATTTAGAATTAGATATTCCCATCAGGGAATGGTATCCTATCAGGGAATGGCATCCTATACCAAAAAGTGTAACTTATGATGTTGAAGAATCAATTTATGATGATGATGAAGAATCAATTGATGATGATGATGAAGAATCAATAGTTAGTGAAAAAAAATTTTAATTATCTTTTAATAAAACGTTATATGATAAAACTTAATATGATAAAACTTAATATGACAAAGAAAATAAGATAACTTAACAACGTGAAATATATAATAATATATAATAACTCTCAAGACCTTGATATTAGAATGTCTATATCTAAAATTAAAACACAATTTTTTCTTTAAAAAATAAAAAAATGGAAAATACCAAGTTTTATTGTGTCTTATGTAAAAGACAGTTGCAAACAAAAAGAAGTTATCAATCTCATTTAAATAGTAAATTGCATTTACAAAATGTAGATCGAGTTGATGAAGGAAATATATTAAAATTAAATAATTATATAAACTATCTAGAAACATTACCTACTGATATAAAAGTTAAAAAAATGTTTGATGATTATTTACATTCAGAATATAAAAAAGTTTTTAATAGTGAAGATGAACATGTACGAACCGAAGGTTCTAGGGCTTCGACCGCACGAGATGGAAGATATTTATTTAGCGATACTGATGAATTTAACGAAATAGATGAATTTGATGAAACTAAAAAAACCGATGAAGCTGTACATGGGACATCGGAGAAGTCTTCCAGGGTTCGCCCGTGACAGATATAAAATATTTATTTAATGAATCGGTACACGGGACATCAAAGATGTCTTCCAGGGCTTCGCCCGTTGAACATAATGAAACCGATGAAACTTTTTATAATGTATTAACCAACTTTTATAATATATTTAGAAAATATTTCAAATGTTATATGAATGTAGAAGTACTTTCTACAAAAAATGGACCTGATGGAATTCCTGAAGAAATAATACAAGGACATTTTACAAATTCACAAGAAATTCATAATGTAAATGATATAAAACCCATATTTGAACAAATGATACTTAAATTAGAAAATTGTATAATTGAAGCCCAGTTACGTGAATCTGGTTGGAGATTTGTTAAAATACTATCTAAGAAAATAGTAATTGATAAATATAAAAATAATACTGGTGGTAGTTATGTTCCTTTGCCTTTCAGTTCACCACAAATAATCAACATAAAAAATGAAGATGATTATTGTTTTCTGTGGAGTATTATAGCACATTTACATCCTGCAGAATATCATAAAGAAAGACTAAGTCATTATAATAAAGAAGAATACATAAAGGAATTTGATCTCTCTGATGGCTTAGATGAATTTCCATATGATTATAATAGGTTAAAAAAGTTTCATAAAAAGACTAAAAATTTAATAGAAGTAAAATTTTTTGAATTAAATGTGAATTATGTTTCTATTAGTAATATTACTCCATTTTACTCAGATTCAAAAAAATTTTATTTGAATAATAGAAATTTATGTCAATCAGAAATAGTTTATAATGATAGAGGAAATTACATGCATCATAATATTTTTTACCAAGGAAATATAATATGTACTGAAAAATTTCAAATTGTTAAAACATTATCACCAATAATGATTAATCATAATAATTATAAAGGACGTAATTATAATTATGATTATGATTCCGATTATTTATCTGTATTTTTAGAATATCAACAAAAATTACAAAATTTAAATGAAAGTTTACAAAAATGTAAAACAGATTATCAACAACAAACAAAAATATTAGTACAAGAATATGGCCATAAATATCAAAATAAGATAGAAACGATTCAAGAATCAAATAAAGACAATAAAGAATTAAATAATGAAGAAAATGAAACCAATCAAAAAATAAATGAATGTTTTAAAAAATGTCAACAACAATATAAAGAACAATATGACAAAGAATATATTTATCAGCTACAAATATTAAATCAAAATTTTCATCGAAATACATTTAATCTTACAAAAGAAATTGATGAAACACATGAAATATATAAAGATAAATTTGAAAAATTAAAACAAACAAAGCAACCAGCACAAGCGAATATATTATATTATCAGGGTCATTTTATATTGTGTAAAGATGTTTCTATATTTACAAAAACTTCAGATAATACAAATTTTCCTTGTCTTCAATGTATGACAAGTTTTAGAACTTTAGAAGAAATGAATAGACATTTGGAGAATTGTCAACAAAATGAAGCAGTCAGAAACACATTTCCAAAAGATGATTATTTAGAATATAATAAATGGTATTTTAAAAATAAAGTACCCTTTACTATTTATTGTGATTTTGAAGCATATAATTTTAATATGACACAAAATCGAACCGAAGGTTCTAGGGCTTCGCCCGATTCTCATAAATGTAAATATGAAAAAAGTGCACCTGAACAAAGTAAAGAAAAATATTTATTTGAACAAAAACCATTATGTTGGGGAATGTAAATTCATTCAAATTATCCTGAATTATTTAAATCAGAATATTTTCAATACTACGGTGAAGATAGTTCAGAAATGTTTACAAAGAAAGTAGAAGAATTACAAAATTATTTTTCACAATTGTTTGAAATAAATATACCAATGATGCCACTAACAGAAAAAGAAAACTTAAATTTTATTAATGAAACAAAATGTTTTTACTGTGGAAAAGAATTGGGTAATGATAAGCGAAGCGACGGCTCTGCCGACAAAGTAAAAGATCATGATCATCTAAATGGATTATATAGAGGTGCAGCACATAATTCTTGTAATCTTAATGCTAATAAATTTAAATATAACTTTGTTCCTTTATATTTCTACAATGGTTCTAAATATGATTTCCATTTAATAATGAAAGATTTATTTTCATCTGAAAAATTACAACAACAACAAAATAAATATACTATGTAAAACAGAAGAAGAATATTTTTCAATGCAATTAGGTTGTATTAGAATTTTAGATGCATTTAGATTTTTTACTCCTTATTCATTAGATGTTATGGGGAAAACTTTGAAACCTGAACAATGTAAAATATTAAATAAATATAATTTAAAACCTTTAAAAGGAATATTTCCGTATGAATATATAACTGGAGATCTTAATTCTGTGAATAAAATTATGGAAGAAAAACAACTTCCTCCAATAAATAAATTTAAATCAACATTAAAACAATCACAATTATCTGAAGAAAACTATGCTGAAGCTGCAAAAAATTGGAGAGAGTTAAATTGTAGAACAATGTATGATTATACAATGAAATATCTACGGGTAGATGTATTAATACTAGCTGATCTTTTCGAAAACTTTCGTGATATGTGTTTAGAATATTACGGAATAGATCCATGTTATTGTTATTCTACACCAGGTTTAACACGGTTAGCAGGATTAAAACATACTGGTGTTCAAGCCGATGGCTCTAGGACAAAGTCCGTTAAACTTAAACATTATAAAGAAAATACATATGATAAATTATTTTTTGAATCTGGAATTAGAGATGGAGTTTCATCAGTTTTAGGTAATCGCTATGTACAGTGTTACAATAAAAAAGTAAATCCTGATGATTATGGAATAATGAAACCTTTATCTCCAGAAGAAAGTGATCAGTTTATAAAATTGTTTAATCAAAATATAGAAGGACTTATATCAAATGAAGATAGTCAAGCAGCAGTTGATGAAATCATGAGAGAAAACTATTTGTTATATTATGATTTTAATAGCTTATATTCTTCTTGCATGATACAAGAATTACCAACAGGTGAAATGTCATGGTGTAATATTTTAGATTATCAAAAAACATATGATGGAAATTATAATCATGGTTATATATATGAAGTTGATTTAGTATACCTGATGAAATAAAAGATAAAACAAAATATTTTCCTTTCTGTCCCGAAAACAAAATTCCCAATATAGAAGATTTTTCAGATTATCAAAAATCTATAATGCCTAAAAAATACAGACCAACAAAAAAACTTATGTTAACACAAAGTAATAAAGGAAAGTATGTTGTTGAAGGAAGAATACTAGATTGGTATTTAGAACATGGAATGATTCTCACCAAAATACATCGAAAACTATTTTATCAAAAATCTAAATGGTTAAAAAATTATATAGAGTTCAATATTGAAAAACGTAAAATATCTAAAAGAAATAAAGATGATTTTGGAAACGTGTTCTTCAAATTAATGAATAATGCATTTTATGGTAAGACTTTAGAAAATGTGCGTAATAGACAAAATATTGAAATAGTTTATGATAAAGATAGGTTTCAAAATTTAACAAGGAAACCTACATATAAAAGAACTACTAGATTTAGTGATGAACTATGTGCTGTATATTTGCGTCGAATCAGCGTAAAACATGATAAGTTTAATTTTATTGGATTCCCTATATTCGAATTAGCTAAACTATTTATGTATAGATTTATATATGATTATTTAGCACTTGCTTATGGCAAAAACTATAAATTACACTTTACAGATACCGATTCTGTTTTCTTAGAATTAACAATACCGTATAATTCTTCACTTGATGAACAAATTAATAAAATAAAAGATATCATCCATCCTTCAGAATTATGTAAAGTAAAAGATGAATTAGAAGGAAATGAAGATTTCATAACAGAAGCTATATTTTTAAAATCTAAATGTTATTGTTATGATACAACTAATAATATTAAAACACATAAAACATTAAAAGGAATTTCAAAGGCATCAGTGGCTAATCAAATAACATTTCAGGATTATAAAAATGTATTATTTAATAATGAAATAAGAACAGCATGTAATTATAGACTTAATTCAAAGAAACATAAAATGTATTTAAAAGAAGAACATAAATTAGCATTAGATCCATTTGATGATAAAAGAAAAATTTTACCTGATGGAATAACTACTTCACCTTTTTAAAGTTTACTTATTATTATTTAAATCCGTCTAAAAAAATGTTATTATTTAAATCAGTCTAAAATAAAAATTTTATTATTTATTACTCAGTATAAAAATTTTTTATTACTCAGTAAACAAATCTTCTATCGACTTTCAGTCGGGGCGAAGCCCCTCGAGGCGAAGCCTTGTCAGAGAACAATTGTTCGATAACTCTATCATGAATTTTTTATCAATATTAATTGTGATAAATCCATAATCTTTTCAACAAGCATTGTTACACGATTGTTTAAATTCATCTTTATTTCTTACACATAAATCTCTTAACAAATCACTTAAGTTTCTTGCATTTATTTCAAATAGTATAAATATATTTGCATTCTTTCTAATAACACTTCCGTCTAATGAATACATACTTTGTGTTAAATAAAAAACACTACAGTTATTATGTCTACCTCTTGTGAAATAATTTCTCTGAACTGACTGATTTCTATCATTAACACAATCATCAAAAATTACACAATGTTTCATTGTTTTATCTAGTTTACTAGGATCTTGCATATTACCACTATCATCTATTAATTGTATCTTTATATGCTTATTTTTATTGGATTCAACAGTAATGGTCAAAAGACCGTTCCAGGACAGGACACCCATAAAAATAAAAAAAATTGGTATCTTTAAAAACGACATAAATTCATGAATTTAGTCCCTCTTTCAGGTTTTTAAGACCTGAATTCATGAATTTAGTCCATTCAAAAAGTACCATTTTTTCAAAAAATGGTATTTTTAAAAACAACATAAATTCATGAATTTGAACCCTTTTTCAGGTTATGAAGACCTAAATTCATAAATTTGGGTGTTTTTAAAAATACCCAGTTTTTCAAATTTTTCAAAATCTCAAAATTTGAGAATTACAATCGGGCGAAGCCCTAGAACCTTCGGTTCGATTTTCACCCTTAAAATCATGACCGTTCCAGGACATCGAAAATCATAAAAGTTGAGAATTTCAAAATTTGAGAATTACAATCGGGCGAAGCCCTAGAACCTTCGGTTCGATTTTCATTGCTTAAATCATGACCGTTCCGGGACACCGGAAATCATAAAAGTTAAGAATCTCAAATTTGAGAATTACAATCGGGCGAAGCCCTAGAACCTTCGGTTCTATTTTCATTGCTTAAATCATGACCGTTCTAGGACACCGAAAATCATAAAAGTTGAGAATTTCAAATTCATGAATTTTATCCATCTTTCAGGTTTTTAAAATATATCATGTGACTAAAAATATTTCTTTAAAAATGGAAGAAACAAAAATGGAAGGAACTTCAGAAATGAATGAAACAAAAATGGAAGGAACAAAAGTGGAAGGAACTTCAGAAATGGAAGAAACAAAAGTGGAAGGAACCGCAAGAATATATCCTTCGTTATCTCAATTAAAAATAAGTGAATTAAATATAGAAAAACACAAGGATAGAGTAAGGTATATGAAAGATAAGGAATCTCAATTATTATTAAGATTAGAGCATTATAAAAAATTAAGAAGGAGATGGACTAAAGTTAAGAATGTAACACAAGGAATTGGCATATTCTTAACAATAAGTTTAAGTGCTTTAACAATTGTTATATCTTCAGGTGTTTTAGTAATTCCAGTAGTTGCTACAGCTTTAACAGGTACGGGTGTTTTTACAACTTCACTTGTTACAATGTTAGATAAATCTTTAATAACTAAGAAACGAAAATCATTAAAAACTAAGCATTTACATATTAAAGAAGTCTATGATAAACTACATTACTACTTTCAAAGAGTATGTGATGATAATGTTATTACGTTAGATGAGATTGGTAAATTTGATCAAATAGCTAATGAAGTAAATAAAATATCATTTAAATTACAGTCAGAAAAAGTTGGTGATAAGAATAAACAGGGTGGCAAAATTTCTAGTGATGGTAAAATATCTAATGAAGAAAATGATAAAATTTTTTTAGAAGAGCTAAAAACTTTAAGCGAAAATTTAAGCAAAACTTTATTAAACAAAACTTTATTAAACAAAACTTTATTAAACAAAACTTAAAACAGGAAAACTTTAAACGAGAAACCTTTGAACGAAAAGATATCAGACAACAAAGCAATAAAAAAATAATTTGTTCAGTAAAATGTTTTTGCTGTATTCCAATGTTACCGCAAAATTCAAATATTATATTTTAAAAAAATATTATACCCCTATGTTGTATATTTTTATCACTCGGTAAACAAATCTTCGATCGACTTTCAGTGAGAGAACAATTGTTCGATAACTCTATCATGAATTTTTTTATCAATATTAATTGTAATGAATCCATAATCTTTTGCCCAAGCATTATTACACGATTGTTTAAATTCATCTTTATCTCTTATACATAAATCTCTTAGCAAATCACTTAAGTTTCTTGCATTTATTTCAAATAGTATAAATATATTTGCATTCTTTCTAATAACACTTCCGTCTAATGAATACATACTTTGTGTTAAATAAAAAACACTACAGTTATTATGTCTACCTCTTGTGAAATAATTTCTCTGAACTGACTGATTTCTATCATTAACACAATCATCAAAAATTACACAATGTTTCATTGTTTTATCTAGTTTACTAGGATCTTGCATATTAACACTATCATCTATTAGTTGTATTTTTATATGCTTATTTTTATTGGTTTCTACTAACTGATTATTTGTTGTTGCTTCCTCACACCATGAACTTATTTCTTCTTCATATTCAGATTTTTCGTATTCTTCGAATAGGGAAGCAATTGCTGTTTTTTTAAGATTATTTTCAAATCCATATTTTAAAAATTGATAGACAGGTTGTTCTGCTGTTGTTGTATAAATTATAAGATTGTTATAATCCAAAAAATTTGGAGTTGTTAAAATTCTAAATAATAGATATGTTTTTCCACAACCCGATCTTCCACAAATAACTGACAAAACTTTATTAGATAAATTTGGATGATGATTAAATTTAAGTTTTTTTTTATTTAATGGGGGCACTTCACTCATTTTTTAATAAAAATTTTTTATTTTAATTTTTTAATTTTTTGTTTTTAAAGAAGAAGAAGAAGAAGAAAATTAAACTTTTCTAGCTTCGCGTGGGAGTTTATACCTCTCGAACCAAAAGATCTATCATAATCTCTTCACCTCCAAAATTTATTTCTTGTCCTTTCTCATCAGTGATTCTAATGTTAATGTTGTTAATAGTTTTTCTTGTAATAGGGAAATATATTAATGTTTGTGGAATTACATTTAATCTATAACCAATGGGAACAGTAAAAGCTGGAAAACTGAATATTAAATTTGATAATTTACCATTTATATAACCTCCTTCAATAATGTCACAATGTACAACAATTGAATTTATTTCAGTTATTTTTGGAATCTTCTCACTTAAATGATAACCTTGACTATAAGTTTGTTTATTAAATCCTAATAGCTTTGACAATGATCTATCATGATTAAAATCAACTTGATGATTTTCGTCTAAAGTAAGAGAAAATTTATTAACTGCCGGTTCAACTGCAAAATGTAATTGTTTCTTATCTTTAAATGGTATCCCTAAATGTCTCTTAATTTCATTTGATATTGATTCAACTTCGTAAGAACCAGGAAGAAAAGTTAGTATTTTCCATGTTTTTTCCTTTATCAGTAGAATATCTAAATTGATCATTTACATCTTTGATAACGTTTTGAATAGTGTTAAATGTAGAGAAACTAGTCAATGCAATTTGATAATTTTTATTTTGTTCCAAATGTAGAATGGGTTCTAAATTACAAGTGTGTGATGAAGTAGTTGTTATAATTTTTAACGTCGTACTAAATTTTGATGAACCCAAAATCTCTGTCAAATTTTCTAAATGTTTATTAATTTAGTCTAAATCTGCTGAACACATTTTTAAACTAAAAAATTAAATAAATATTATAGATAAAAATCGTAGATAAAAATCATAAATAAAAATCATAGATAAAAATCATAAATAAAAATCATAGATAAAAATTAGAAACAACATATTTCAGCTACACTTTTATAATCTTCTTCATTTAGAATCTTCTTTTCTAACAGTCTTTTCAAAATAGCATGAATTTCATTGAAACTAGAATTATGTCCTTCTTTTATTGCAGATATTAAAATATTTAATCTATTTAGTAATTCTTGTGGATCATCTGGTAAGAATACAGTTGTTTCAGTTTTAAAACCTTTTCCTATTTTAACTCCCGTTGATAATAAATTTTCTAATTGTTTATAACGTCTAAGAGTTTTTACTACACCTACTCTATCTAATATAGTTTTATATTTTATGAGATCTTCTACAGCATAATTTTTTAAATCTGCTCCTCTTAAAAGATCAACAAAATTTCTATCTAAACTAATAGGTTTTTTATCTGGAGTAAAAATTAATCCCCGTAAAGGTTGTGGAAATATTTCTTTACCACCAAGATAAAATCTTGCAAATAATTTTTTATCTAAAAAGAAAGTAGAATGTTCGAATACATAGATTTTGGTAATTTTTTATCTATGTTTGCCTCTAACAAACCATAGTCATCTAATAGTGTTTTAAGTATAGGATCCGCTATATCAACACGTTTTTCATTAAGTTCTTTTTCAAGAGTTTTAAATGGTTCGACAGTTTTTTCATAATCAGTTTTTACTTCTTCAGTTAATTTTAATTGTTCAAACATATCAGATTGAATACCAGCTTTTGTCATTCTATGTTGAAGATGATTTTCTTTCATAATATTTCTTTGTTTTATTAATTCGTCTAATTGTTTTATTCTTTTAAAATTATCAGCTCTAACTTTATCCATTTTTATATGTTAATTTTATATTATTATTTTATATTATTATTTTATGTTATATTATTTTATGTTATATTATTTTATGTTATATTATTTTATGTTATATTATTTTATAATATTTTATATTGTTATATTTAGAAAATAGAAATTAGAAAATTAAAAAGGTAAAGTAGTTATTCCATCAGGTAAAATTTTTCTTTTATCATCAAATGGATCTAATGCTAAATTATGTTCTTCTTTTAAATACATTTTATGTTTCTTTGAATTAAGTCTATAATTATATGCTGTTTTTATTTCATTATTAAATAATGCATTTTTATAATCTTGAAATGTTATTTGATTAGCCACTGATGCCTTTGAAATTCCTTTTAATGTTTTATGTGTTTTAATATTATTAGTTGTATCATAACAGTAACATTTAGATTTTAAAAATATAGCTTCTGTTATGAAATCTTCATTTCCTTCTAATTCATCTTTTACTTTACATAAATCAGAAGGATGAATAATATCTTTTATTTTATTAATTTCTTTATCAAGTGAAGAACCATATGGTACTGTTAATTCTAAGAAAATCGAATCGGTATCTGTAAAGTGTAATTTATAGTTTTTGCCATAAGCAGGTGCTAAATAATCATATATAAAACTATACATAAATAGTTTAGCTAATTCTAATATAGTGAAACCAATGAAATTAAACTTATCATGTTTTACAATGCTTCTTCTTAGATGAACAGCACAAAGTTCATCACTGAATCTAGTAGTTCTTTTATATGTAGGTTTCCTTGTTAAATTTTGAAATCTATCTCTATCATAAACTATTTCAATATTTTGTCTATTACGCACATTTTCTAAAGTCTTACCATAAAATGCATTATTCATTAATTTGAAGAAAACGTTTCCAAAATCATCTTTATTTCTTTTAGCTATTTTACGTTTTTCAATATTGAACTTTATATAATTTTTTAACCATTTAGATTTTCTATACTCTAGTTTTCCATGTATTTTGGTGAGAATCATACCATGATCTAAATACCAATCTAGTATTCTTCCTTCAACAACATACTTTCCTTTATTACCTTGTGTTAACATAAGTTTTTTTGTTGGTCTGTATTTTTTCGGAATTATAGATTTTTGATAATCTGAAAAATCTTCTATATTGGGAATTTTGTTTTCTGGACAGAAAGGATAATATTTTGTTGCTTCTTTTATATAATCAGGGTATACTAAATCAACTTCATATACATAACCAAAATTATTTTCACCATCATACGTTCTTTGATAATCTAGATTATTACACCATGTCATTTCACCTGTTGGTAATTCTTGTATCATGCAAGAAGAATATAAGCTATTAAAATCATAATATAATAAATAGTTTTCTCTCATGATTTCATCAACTGCTGCTTGACTATCTTCAGTTGATATAAGTCCTTCTATATTTTGATTAAACAATTTTATAAACTGATCGCTTTCTTCTGGAGATAAAGGTTTCATTATTCCATATTCTTGTGGATTTACTTTCTTATTATAACATTTAACATATCTATTACCTAAAACTGATGAAACACCACCTCTAATTCCAGATTCAAAAAATAATAATTTATCATATGTATTTTCTTTATAATGTTTAAGTCTAACATTTGTATGTTTTAATCCTGCTAACCATGTTAAACCTGGTGTAGAATAACAATAACATGGATCTATTCCGTAATATTCTAAACACATATCACGAAAGTTTTCGAAAAGATCAGCTAGTATTAATACATCTATCTGAAGATATTTCATTGTATAATCATACATTGTTTTACAATTTAACTCTCTCCAATTCTTTTCAGCTTCTGCATAGTCTTCGTCAGATAATTGTGATTGTTTTAATGTTGATTTAAATTTATTTATTGGAGGAAGTTGTTTTTCTTCCATAATTTTATTCACAGAATTAAAATCTCCAGTTATATCAGTCTTCGACTGTGAGCCGCAGGCTATATACTCATACGGAAATATTCCTTTTAAAGGTTTTAAATTATATTTATTTAATATTTTACATTGTTCAGATTTCAAAGTTTTCCCCATAACATCTAATGAATAAGGAGTAAAAAATCTAAATGCATCTAAAATTCTAATACAACCTAATTGCATTGAAAAATATTCTTCTTCTGTTTTACATAGTACATTTATTTTTTGTTGTTGTAATTTTTCAGATGAAAATAAATCTTTCATTACTAGATGGAAATCATATTTAGAACCATTGTAGAAATATAAAGGAACAAAGTTATATTTAAATTTATTAGCATTAAGATTACAAGAATTATGTGCTGCACCTCTATATAATCCATTTAGATGATCATGATCTTTTACCTTATCAAGATATCTACCTTTGCCAGTTTTATATTTATTTGTAAAACCTTTTCCACAGTAATAACAATTTATTTCATCATCAAATTCTTTTCTTTTTTCATCCGTTAATGGTATCATTCGTTTATTTGTTTCAAGCAGTTGCGAAAAACGTTCTTGTAATTCTTCTACTTTCTTTGTAAACATTTCTGAACTATCTTCACCATAGTATTGAAAATATTCTGATTTAAATAAATTAGGATAATTTGAATGAATGTACATTCCCCAACATAATGGTTTTTGTTCAAATAAATATTTTTCTTTACTTTTTCCAGGTGCACTTTTTCCAGGTGCACTTTTTTCAGAATTATAATTTTCAGAATTATAATTTTCAGAATCAGGTGAAGCCCTGGAACTTTCCGTTTGATTTTGTGTCATATTAACATTATATGCTTCAAAATCACAATAAATAGTAAAGGGTACTTTATTTTTAAAATACCATTTATTATATTCTAAATAATCATCTTTAGGAAAAGTATTTTGAACTGCTTCGTTTTGTTGACAATTCTCCAAATGTCTATTCATTTCTTCTAAAGTTCTAAAACTTGTCATACATTGAAGACAAGGAAAATTTTTATTATCTGAAGTTTTTGTAAATATAGAAACATCTTTACACAATATAAAATGACCCTGATAATATAATATATTCGCTTGTGCTGGTTGTTTTGACTGTTCTAGTTTTTCAAATTCATCTTTATATATTTCATGTGTTTCATCAATTTCTTTTGTAATATTAAATGTATTTTGATAATAATTTTGATTTTATATTTGTAGCTGATAAATATATTCTTTATCATATTGTTCTTTATATTGTTGTAGACATTTTTTTAAACATTCATTTAATCGGAGCGAAGCTCCTCTGGCTTTAGCCGATTCTTTATTTTCTTCATTATTTAATTCTTTATTATTTAATTTTTTATTATTTTCTTCATTTAATTTTTGAATTGTTTCTATCTTATTTTGATATTTATGGTGATATTCTTGTAGTAACATTTGTGTTTGTTGTTGATAATCTATTTTACATTTTTGTAAACTTTTATTTAAATTTTCCAATTTTTGTTGATATTCTGAAGATAAAGATGAATATTTGTAATTATAATCATCAGTACGTCCTTTATAATTATTATGATTAATCATTATTGGTGATAGTGTTTTAACAAGTTCAAATTTTTCAGTACATATTATATTTCCTTGGTAAAAAATATTATGATGCATGTAATTTCCTCTATCATTATATACTATTTCTGATTGGCATAAATTTTTATTATTCAAATAAAATTTTTTTGAATCTGAGTAAAGTGGAGTAATTTTACCAATAGAAACATAATTCACATTTAATTCAAAAACATTTACTTCTATTAAATTTTTATTCTTTTTATGAAACTTTATTAACCTATTATAATCATATGGAAATTCATGTAAACCATCCGAAAGATCAAATTCCTTTATATATTCTTCTTTATTATAATGACTTAGTCTTTCTTTATGATATTTTGCAGGATGTAAATGTGCTATAATACTCCACAGAAAACAATAATCATCTTCATTTTTTATGTTGATTAATTGAGGTGAACTGAAAGGTAAAGGAACATAACTACCACCAGTATTATTTTTATATTTATCAATTACTATTTTCTTAGATAGTATTTTAACAAATCTCCAACCAGATTCACGTAACTGGGCTTCAATTATACAATTTTCTAATTTAAGTATCATCGATTGAAATATGGGTTGTATATTATTTACATTATGAATTTCTTGTGACTTTGTAAAATGTCCTTGTATTATTTCTTTAGGAATTCCATCAGATCCATTTTTTGTATAAAGTACTTCTACATTCATATAACATTTGAAAGATTTCTTAAATATATTAGAAAAGTTGGTTAGAATATCAGAAAAAGTTTTATCGGTTTCATTATATTCAACCGATTCATTAAATAAATATTTTATATCTGTTACGGCTTCATCAAATTCATCTATTTCGTTAAATTCATCTATTTCGTTAAATTCATCAGTATCGCTAAATAAATATCTTCCATCTGATACGGGCGAAGCCCTAGAACCTTCGGTTTGTACATGTTCATCTTCACTATTAAAAACTTTTTTATATTCCGAATGTGAATAATCATCAAACATTTTTTTAACTTTTATATCAGTAGGCAATGTTTCTAGATAGTTTTTATAACTATTTAATTTTAATATATTTCCTTCATCAACTCGTTCTACATTTTGTAAATGCATTTTACTTTGTAGATGAGATTGATAACTTCTTTTTGTTTGTAATTTTTTTTCACATAAGACACAATAAAATTTTTTCATTTTTTATTTTTTAAAGAAAAATTTTGTGTTTTAGTTTTTTTTAAAAAAAATTTTTGTTTTAATTTTTAGAGAAAAAAAATTCTAAAATATATATAATGGAAAATATTATAAATATATATATCTGCAATCGGGCGAAGCCCTAGAACCTTCGGTTCGATTATGATAAATTTGTTTAATTATGATAAATTTGTTTAAATATTAAGTATTTCACTAACACCATTTATTAATGGTTTTATATCATTAAAAGTTTTTTTGGCTTCAACAAATGTAGATTTGGCATCAGAAAATGTAGATTTAACATCAGATATTATTGGTGTTGCTTTTCTTAAAGCGTTTCTAACATCATTTATTGCAATTTTTAAATAGTTTAATGTTTCATTATCTTGTAATCTTTTTGGTATTGGTATACCAAATTTTGCATTTAAATAATGATCAAAATAAAAATAAAATGTATCAGGAATAATTTTTAGTGGTACTTTTGCTTCGGATTCTAAAAAGATAATTATTTGTTCTATAACTTGATTTGATAAATGTTTTGTATTTGCATACATTCTAATATCAAAATCTTGAGAGTTATTATAGATTTCATGTTCGGTATCTACTAATATATTTAAATCTTTATCATATACTTGCATATGTCCACTTATGGTGTCAACACGTATTATTCCATATTTATGTTGTGTATAATATGATAAAGGCATATTCATTTTATAATTTTTATTAATATCATTAAAGAATGCTGCATTATTTTGTGTAGTTGTAAAAAATGTTTGAATGTTTTCTCTAATCTTATTATCTACATCACAAGCTTTATGAGCTAATACAACTATTTCAATATTTTGATGTCTTCCTTTTGTAAATATTTCTGACATATTTTTTTGTTTTGATAAACTTGCAACATCATCTAAAATTAATAAAGATTTATTTTCAGGTGTACCAGCAAAACTTTCCATATCTTGTAACTCATCTAATTGTTTATCATTATAGACGTTTGTAAAAGTTGGCCATTCAGAAGTATGCATACAAAAAATATGTACTTTTGTTTCATCCTTATAATGTTCGTTAATATATTTTTTAATAAACGTAGTCTTACCACTTCCAGTTTTACCGTAAACAATGAAATGTAAATTTTCTTGATACATTTTACCTTGTTTATTATTAGTTTTATCCTTAATCTTATCCTCCTCAGTCTTCCATCCTTTAAAAGTTTTTTTTTCTTGGTTATAAAAAATTATTCTCTTTTGTTCCTCTGTTAGAAAGTAACCCCATTGATTTCCAATACATATAACAAGATGATAAATAAAAAATATTAAAATACATGCTAACAATATTTTTATACAATGAAATTTTAAAAAATTCCAAAGACGTGTAAGATCTGATTGTGGTATTTTTTTATTAAGAGATGAATTAGGGGGTAGTGTTTCTAAATATCTTTTATTATATATTTTTTTATCTATATTATTATATGTATTTTTATCTATATTTTTATCTATATTTTTATCTATATTATTATATATATTATTACCTATAGTATTATATCTAGGATTATATCTAGGATTATCTACAATATTATTAATATCATTTAGATTAGGATCTTGAGGAGTTAGTGTATCTTGAAACTCAGTGTTATTTATATAATTATTTATCATTTCATTTATTGCATTAAGAGATTTATGACGACTTAGATTACTTTTATCACTTTTATTACTTTTATTACTTTTAATTATAACCGGTGAATATAAATCTTCCAAATTTTCGCTTTTATTCATTTATTATTTTTTAAATAAAAAATTTAGGAGTTATTATTTGTTGATTCCGGACTAGCATTCTTACACTCTAATGAGTGTTTTTAACCTCTGTAGAACCTCCGGAATGTGTCGGAATTTTTGTTCCTATACTCAAAAGAAGTGTTTTTATACCTCTCCTCTCTTCCGGAATGCTTAAGAATATTTTAATAAAATAATATTTTATTCTTTATAAAAAAAATAATATTTTACTATATATAAGATTATTTTAGTAGAAATACAACTATTTTAGTAGAAATACAACTATTTTAGTAGAAATACAACTATTTTAATATATAAGACTATTTTAATATATAAGACTATTTTAATATATAAGACTATTTTAATAGAAATACTAATAAAAAGTATTTATACGTTGATGAAGATTTGGAATATTTTGATTTGGAATATTTTGATTTGGAATATTTTGATTTGGAATATTTTGATTTAAATCTTTATTAAGTTTTGGACATAGTGTTACATGTCTTGGAAAATTTTTCTTTAATATAATTTTTTGACAACCTCTACATTTTACTTTTTCCTTTAAACAATCCTTACACTTATATTTACTATCATAAAACTCTGTCTTAGGTTTAGTATTTTGACAACTTGTACATTGTCTTGTAGAACTTATACAAGAATTATAATGATTAGTAATTCCTTGAATTGTAAAATATTTATTACAATTACGACATAACTGATCTTTCATTTTATCTTTTTTTTCTTTATTAACCTCTTCTGTTTGTTCACATATTTTTAAATGACGTGCAAAATTTTTGGACGTTATATTTTTATTACAACCAGAACATTTTTTCGTATCCCCTTTCACAGATTTATTATTTGGATTTACATGATTATTTTGAGTAAGGGGATTATTTGGATTTACATGATTATTTGGATTTACATGATTATTTTGAGTAAGGGGATTATTTGGATTTACATGATTATTTTGAGTAAAAGGATTATTTTTTGTATCTAAATGATTATTTTGAGTAAAAGGATTATTATTATTTTGCCTAGGTGTATTTTTTCTAGCGGTATAAAGATTTTGCCCCTGATCTGAAATAAATAAATGTTTTAATTTTTGCAATGGTTGTTCCAGTTGATTATTATTAGGTTGATTATTGTTAGATTGATTATTATAAAAGTTACTTCGATTAATTTTCCCACATGATGTATTTTTCATATGAGTAAACAACATAGTTGGGTTTAAAAAATCTACTCCACAAACTTGACAAATTTCAGTCATTTCCATTTTTATTTTTATTAGAAAAAAATTCCCTTTTTTATTGTTAAAAAATGATGTTACCAAATGTTGGTGGAGGTGCATATATCCCGAATAATCGTGAATTAGAAATAGAGATAGAAAATTATATTATGAAAACTGGAGACGTTTTATCTGGTCCATTGCATCTTTCTATTCTTCCGCAACAAAATACAGAGTTAACAAATAAACAATATGTTGATACACAAATCAATGACTTAAAGGAAAAATATATAAACGATGTTATGGTTCCACTGATGAACGAATTAAAGTTGCTTAAACTTAATGACAAATCATTAAACGAAAAATTATTAAAACTTGATAAAAAGGATAGAGAGCTAGAAGCAGATATAGCAAAACTTTTTAAAAAGATTTCAGAACAATCGAAAATTTTAATATTACTTTCTTTAAATTTAAAATCTGCAGTCATTAAAAATAAACATCAGATACAACTATTGAAAGAACAATTAGAAGATGAAATAGAAAAACTACCTGAAAGAATTAAAAAAAATTTAAAGCAGTTGCAAACTACATTCCAAAAAAGTGTTGATGAATTGAGTTCTAAAATTACTCAACAAATGAAAAAGATGAATAGAATAATAAATGAAGTAAACTCACTTAATCAAAAAGTTGATAAAATGAAAACTCTTAAAATCAATTTAGAAAATGAATTAAAGAAAAATTTACAAGAAAACTCTAAAGAAAATAAAGAACAGTTAGATTCTGTTAAAAGACAATTAGATGTTCTTAAAATTAAGTTAAATGCTCTTAAAACGGCATTGAAGATTAATCAGCAGAAAATGCAAGTTAATAGAAAAGAAATTAAAGTACATCACACGCTACTTGACGCAATAGATAAAGTGCAACAGTCAATTAATAAAGTTATCTCGAAGTTGTTGTCCATTCACAAACGTAAATCTTAAACGAGTATTGTAAATATTAACTTAAATATTTTTTACCTACAAAAAATAAGAATCATAAAAAATATAAATATAATTTTAAAAATATAAAAGTATAAATATAATTTTTAAAAAAATTTAAAAATATAATTTTTAAAAAAAATTTAAAATATAAAAGTATATAATTTTAAAAATGGATAAAATTAGAGCTAATAATTTTAAAAGAATTAAACAATTAGAAGAGTTAATAAAAGAAAGAAATATTATGAAAGAAAATCATAGAATAAAAAGAATGATTGATGCAGGTTTGGTTCCTGATAAAGTTAAACCAAAAACGCAATCTGCAAAAGTTAAGAACAAAAAATAAACATTTTTTATAATGGACATCGGAGATGTCTTCCAGGGCTTCGCCCGTATTTATATTTTTCCTAAAAGTCAAATTTATTACTAAAAAATGCCTATAATTTATAAACACAATCTTAAACATTTTGCTTCAAATCAAAAAATTGCTCATGAACCACGTATGAATCCTGTTTATCATTATGATAATAGAGAAACCGTTCAAAAAGAAGGGGCTGGCATCTTTTCTGGTATTGGAAGTATCGTTAACTTAATTAAAAATAATAAAGATTTGATTACATCTGCTGCAAAAGGAGCAGCTGCTATAGGTAGTACAGCTAGTGCAATATCAAATGCTGTTAAATCACAAAACGAATTAAAACAACTAGAAGCTATTCGTAAACTCAAGAATGATTCTGACGAACTAAAAAAATTAAAAAAACTTTCAGATGAAACAAAGAACAAAATTGCTAACATAGCTGTTGATGGTGATAGTAAACATAATGAAAATAAAAATAATGAAAAAACAATTGAAGAAATAAGAGGTAATGGCGTGAGCAGCAACCTTCGGTCTAACCAGCAAAGCTGTAGCGGAGCTGGTCTAGCAAAATTCTAAAATTATATTTTAGTAAAATTTTTTTTTCTATCTGTGAGAAAAACAAAAAGTCAAATTATTTATTATAAAAATGTCTTCGCTTATCGAAAATAAATTTAGATTAGACGATCCTCCGTTCGTCAGTTACAATCAAAAAAAGAATGACTATATAAGAATTGCTATGAATCCCGGATCTTCCAGTAGAGTAAATACTGGAGGTGATTTAATTTTTGAAGTTGATAATCAGCAGAGTTATTTATATTTACCTGATTCATTTTTACACTGTGAATATTCTTTATATAGTGATGCCAATTTTACAACACCATTACCAGATACCGATAATATTGCACTAGAGAATAATTTCTTTCCAAAATTATTTACACAAATGCGTTTAGATGTTGCAACTCAAAATATAGAAACAATAAGTGATTCTCCAGGTGTAATTGATACAATGCTTAGATTTGTATTAATTGGTGAAAATAATGAAAAGCATGAAATCGAAGGTTGGTTTCCTGATACTAATGATGGCATAATTATTGAGGATTTAACTCACGCTGGAACAGATGCCGCAGGAATTGCGAAAGATGTAGAAAATATTGCAAAACATTTAAATAAAACAAACAATAGTGCATATAAAGAAAGACGTGAATTTAACAAGAAAAGTAAACAGACAGTAAATTGGTCATTGTCTCCATTATTCGGATATTTAGATTATGTTAAAATATCATATCAGTTAAAATTTAAATTAATAATTCATCGTACAGCAAATAATGAATTAATCTTTTTTGGTAAGACTGGAAAAAAAGCATATTTAAAAATTGATAGACTTGAATGGTGGATTAAGCATATTACTCCTAGTTTAGAGATTGAAACAGCTATTGCTAAAAGATTAAATACTAACAAACCAATTCCAGTTAATTTTCTAAAGAGAACTGCTAGTTCAGTAACTTTTTCCGAACAAAGATTTAACTGGCATTTTACTAGAACTGCGAATACTCCAAGATATTTATTACTAACATTTCAAAGAAATAATTCTCCAAGTTTTGATAAGAACAATAATATTTTTCATATTAATACAATTCGAAGTTTACAAGTTTCATTAAATCAAACTCGATATCCAATTGATCCATTAAGATTCGATGATACCAATAATCAATTTATGGAAGGATATGATTCTTATCGAAATCTTTGTATAGAATTTGGAGTTGAACCACAATTAACTCCTGGAGATTGGAGACATTTATATCCAATTTTCTGTTTCGATTTAAGTGCACAATCTGAAGATATTATTAAAAATGGTTGTGATGCAACAATTACTATTGAAAAGAAAGATTCCACAACTTCATTGATGGCTTATGGTTTATTGCTAGAAGATGTAAAATATTCTATTGAAATTCTTAATGGAAAGATGACTAGAATAAATTAATTAAAATTTTTTCATAACTAGAATAGATTAAAAATTCTTAACTTAAAAATTTTTCATAACTAGAATAGATTAAAAATTTTGGTAACTTAAAATTTTTGGTAACTTGAATAGATTAAAAATTTTGATAACTTAAAATTTTTCATAACTAGAATAGATTTAAATTTTTGATAACTTAAAATTTTTTTATTAAAAATTTCGCAAGCGAAAAGTAATATTAATAATAAAACTGTTGAATTAAAATTACGTAATATTGTTGACAAAAATACCCCTAAAACTATTACTATTAATAAAAAAAAGTATTACATAAGTAAACCAATGATAGAGAATATTCAATTACAAGAAGAAAAGAATGGCGGGATTCTCCCATTAATTCCACTAATAATAGGTGGCATAGCAGCAGCAGGAAGTGTTGCAGGTGGGACAGCTGGTATTGTCCAAGCAGTAAATAAAAATAAATCAGAGAAGGCAGCATTAGAAGAACAAAAACGTCATAACAGAGAGTTAGAGAAAGTTGCTAGGGGTGAAGGGACATCGGTTCATGGGTCAACGGAGATGTCTTCCAGGGCTTCGCCCGAAGGAAAAGGAGTAGTAGATAATTTTATTAGTAGATTAAAATTAGTTGATGAAGGAAAACGAGTTCTTAAAAATATTCTCCACAATGTTCATGATTTAATTGAAATTAAAGAAACTAAAGATGGTTCTGGAATATATCTAAGTCCGAGTATGATAAGGTAATAACCTCAGAACCTTTTTCGGTAAAACAATTATTTTATTTTATCTTTTTAATTTTTTTTATCTTTTAAAATGAATTCTACAAATTCCGAAAATTTAACTAAATTAAAAGTTTCTAATTTAGATTTATTGAATTATCTATTAAACAAAAATAAAAACTCAAATTGTAAAATTTATGAAGGTAACGACAACAAACAAAGTTTGGCTACTACCTACGGTGGTGACATACAAAAAACATTAGAAAACTTTCCTGGATTTATTTGGAGTAAATATTCGAAAGAAAAACATCTTCCTGGTCATTCATATACTGGTCCAGGAACTCGATTAGATATAAGACTAGATGAGAATAATAATCCGAAACCAGGTGAAGAACCAATAAATAGAGTAGATGCCGCCGCTTATAGACATGATTTAGCTTATCGAAATCATGATCTAAGTTCTCGACATGCAGCTGATAAGAAGATGATTCAAGAATTAGATAGTATTCAGAATCCTACATTTAGAGAAAGAATTGAAAGAATGTTTGTTAAGAAAGCTTTACAAGCTAAAATATTATTCGGACAGGGTTTAAATGAAACGACAGCTAAGCTGTCTGAGAGCAACGCTCGAACTAATAACTCTGAGAGCAACGCTCGAACCTACGCGTCCGAAATCCACAAGGAATATAGAAGCCGAAATATCTATTGAAAGTAAAAGTATTTAATAAAGATGATATTTGGAGTGCTGATCTTATTCATATGCCGAATGAAAAAGATTATAAATACGCATTGACCGTTATAGATTTATATACACGATACGCTTGGGTAAAGCCTTTAAAAAACAAAAGTGGTCTATCAGTTAAATATGCGTTTGAAATAATCTTTAAAGAAAGTAAGAGAAAGCCAAAAAAATTGTTTGTTGATAAAGGGTCGGAATTTTATAACCGAAACGTTCAGCCACTATTTGAAACTGTTTATTCAACTGAAAATGCAGGGAAGGCCGTAGTGATAGAAAGATTCAATCGGACGTTAAAAAATAAATTATTCAAGAAATTTACTGAGCAAAGAAATCAGAAATGGTTGAAGATATTACCAGGAATTGTAGAAGAGTACAATAATAAAGTTCATTCTGGTATTGAAGAAACCCCAAAGAATGCTTCTGACGATCCTGATTTAGTACGAAAGAAAATATTCGAGAATAATAATTTGAATGAGAGTAATCCGAATTTGCAGAAACTTATGCCGAAATTTAAAATTGGAGATAGAGTTAGAATATTTAAATATAAGAATAAATTTGAAAAAGGCTTCGTCGGATACTGGACTAAAGAAATATTTGAAGTTTGTAAAATAAATCAAACTTATCCGTTTACTTATGAAATTAAAGATTTAGATAATGAGGATATCAGAGGTCGTTTTTATCAAAATGAATTACAGAAAACAGAGCTTTAACCTTTAGGTGGCGCTTTAGCTAGCTTCGCTTGAGTTATAGATTGTTTAACTCTAACATAATATCTAGAAATGGTACTCCTTTTTGTAATTTAAATAAAACATAAAGACATAATTGTCCACAATAAGTTGTTCCCGGTTTTTGAATTTGAAATGTATTGTATGTTCCCGTTCCAAGTAATTCTTTTACTTCATTTGTAGGGGGCAAACCGTATGAATCAAAATAATAGTTCTGCTGATGATTTTTAACGCCTGCTGACCAATGTACGCCGTTTTGGTCTGAAGTGTGAAGATTCGCTATGAAATTTACAGTTATTGATGGAACTTTGTTCCGGGAACTGAAGGTTCCTGTTGGCCTATTTTTTAGGAATTGTAATTCGTTTCTCATTAGAACATGAAAATTCTTTATTCCTAATTGATTTGCGATTTTCTTTAGGTCGAAATTCGTTGTCGTTTGTGTTCCATATAATTTCAAAAACTCATTTATGTTGCTCATTTTATAATTAAAAATATTTCTTATAGGAATCCCTAGAAGACAGAAGGGAGGGGTATTGATTTAAAACTGTTCTCTAATGATGTCTTTCCTTACTACTTATTCGATTTTGAAATTATTATATTATAATTATTCTAATCTATATAGATTTACATATTTCCATTTTCTTCATGAACTTCATTTGTAAAATATGTTTCATCGTTAAAATGATTGTTTAAAATTGCCATAACAACTATCCCGCATGTCGCCGTCTATGCGTTCTAAATTTGGAAGAAGAATTTTATTGTCATTTGCTTTTATTGTCAATGCACTCTTATGTGCTTAATCTATTCATGTCTTCACAATGGGAAGTACTTTACTACCCGTATGTGTTTGGCAAACGCTAAATGAATTTTGCAAATCGATTTTTAAAACTGAATTTGAAAATAGACTTTGCAAATGGATTTTGAAAATAGATTTTGAAAACAGATTCTGAAAATAATTTACGTAGGGGTAAATTGAAATGTCAAAACTTTACGCACGCGTAAGTTGAAATGTCAAAAGTTTACCGATGAGTAAATTGAAATGACAAGATATAGCATGATAATTTTAGGGGAAAGCTGCTAGATGTTTCTCTCTCTTCAATCTCTCTCTCTCTCTCTTCAATTATCAGCCAGTGTACGGGTTCATTGAATAATTTTGAGTTTATGAGTTACAATGATCTTCTAGTTCACACAATTAGTACTTTAAATAATGTTGAGCATACAATAACGAAGAATGACTAAGTAATAATTGCGTCTTCTTAATTTATCATAATGCTCTAATCTTAATAATAATTGAGAATCATTTCACCTGTTTTTAATTGAGATAACGAAGGATATATTCTTGCGGTTCCTTCCATTTTTGTTTCTTCCATTTTTAAAGAAATATTTTTAGTCACATGATATATTTTAAAAACCTGAAAGATGGATAAAATTCATGAATTTGAAATTCTCAACTTTTATGATTTTCGGTGTCCTAGAACGGTCATGATTTAAGCAATGAAAATTGTAATTCTCAAATTTGAGATTCTTAACTTTTATGATTTTCGGTGTCCTGGAACGGTCATGATTTAAGCAATGAAAATCGAACCGAAGGTTCTAGGGCTTCGCCCGATTGTAATTCTCAAATTTTGAAATTCTCAACTTTTATGATTTTCGATGTCCTGGAACGGTCATGATTTTAAGGGTGAAAATCGAACCGAAGGTTCTAGGGCTTCGCCCGATTGTAATTCTCAAATTTGAGATTTTGAAAAATTTGAAAAACTGGGTATTTTTAAAAACACCCAAATTTATGAATTTAGGTCTTCATAACCTGAAAAAGGGTTCAAATTCATGAATTTATGTTGTTTTTAAAAATACCATTTTTTGAAAAAATGGTACTTTTTGAATGGACTAAATTCATGAATTCAGGTCTTAAAAACCTGAAAAAGGGACTAAATTCATGAATTTATGTCGTTTTTAAAGATACCAATTTTTTTTATTTTTATGGGTGTCCTGTCCTGGAACGGTCTTTTGACCATTACTTTCAACTAACTGATTATTTTTTGCTGCTTCTTCACACCACGAACTTATTTCTTCTTCATTTTCAGATTCTGTTTTTTAAGACTATTTTCAAATCCATATTTTAAAAATTGATAGACGGGTTGTTCTGCTGTTGTTGTATAAATTATAAGATTGTTATAATCCAAAAAATTTGGAGTCGTTAAAATTTTAAATAATAGATATGTTTTTCCACATCCTGATCTTCCACAAATAACTGACAAAACTTTATTAGATAAATTTGGATGATGATTAAATTTAAGTTTTTTTTATTTAATGGTAGTACTTCACTCATTTTTTAATGAAAAAATTTTATTTTTAATTTTTTTATTTTTTGTTTCTAAAAAAGAAGAATAAGAAGAATAATAATAAGCAGGAAAAAATTAAACTTCTCTAGCTTCGCGTGGGAGTTTATACCTCTCGAACGGGAGTTTATACCTCTCGAACCAAAAGATCTATCATAATCTCTTCACCTCCAAAATTTATTTCTTGTCCTTTTCCTGTCAGTGATTCTCATGTTAATGTTGTTAATAGTTTTTCTTGTAATAGGGAAATATATTAATGTTTGTGGAATTACATTTAATCTATAAACAATGGGTACAGTAAAAGCTGGAAAACTGAATATTAAATTCGACAATTTACCATTTATATATCCTCCTTCAATAATGTCACAATGTACAACAATTGAATTTATTTCAGTTATTTTGGAATCTTCTCACCTAAATGACAACCTTGACTATAGGTTTGTTTATTAAATCCTAATAGCTTTGACAATGATCTATCATGATTAAAATCAACTTGATGATTTTCGTCTAAAGTAAGAGAAAATTTATTAACTGCCGGTTCAACTGCAAAATGTAATTGTTTCTTATCTTTAAATGGTATACCTAAATATCTCTTAATTTCATTTGATATTGATTCAACTTCGTAAGAACCAGGAAGAAAACTTAGTATTTTCCATGTTTTGCCTTTATCAGTAGAATATCTAAATTGATCATTCACATCTTTGATAACGTTTTGAACAGTGTTAAATGTGGAGAAACTAGTCAATGCAATTTGATAATTTTTATTTTGTTCTAAATGAAGAATGGGTTCTAAATTACAAGTGTGTGATGAAGTAGTTGTTATAATTTTTAACGTCGTACTAAATTTTGATGAACCCAAAATCTCTGTTAGATTTTCTAAATGATTATTAATTTTGTCTAAATCTGCTGAACACATTTTTTAGTTAAAATTTTGAATAAATGTCTTTTATCAAATTTTTTTTTTATAAAAAATTAAAAACAACAGCATATTTCGGCTACGGGCGAAGCCCTGGAAGACATCTCCGATATCCCGTTATACTTTTATAATCCTCTTCATTTAGAATCTTCTTTCGTAACAGTCTTTTCAATATAGCATGAATTTCATTGAAACTAGAATTATGTCCTTCTTTTATTGCAGATATTAAAATATTTAATCTATTTAGTAATTCTTGTGGATCATCTGGTAAAAATACAGTTGTTTCTGTTTTAAAACCTTTTCCTACTTTAACTCCCGTTGATAATAAATTTTCTAATTGTTTATAACGTCTAAGAGATTTTACTGCACCAACTCTATCTAACATAGCTTTATATTTTATGAGATCTTCTACAGCATAATTATTTAAATCTGCTCCTCTTAAAAGATCAACAAAATTTCTATCTAAATTAAAAGCATATTTATCTGGTGAAAAAGTTAGACCTCGAAAAGGTTGTGGAAATATTTCTTTTTGTCCGAGATAAAATCTAGGTATTGTTTTCCATCTATAAATGAAATAGAATGTTCAAATTGCATAGATTTTGGTAATTTCTTATTAATGTTTGATTCTAGTAATCCATAGTCATCTAATATAGTTTTGTGCTCTGGATCTGTTATATCAATTTGTTTATCATTATTTGTAAGTTCTTTTTCAAGAGTTTTAAATGGTTTCATAGCTTTTTCAAAATCAGTTTTTACTTGTTGGGTTTGCTGCATTTTTTCAAACATATCAGATTGAATACCAGCTTTTATCATTCTATGTTGAAGATGATTTTCTTTCATAATATTTCTTTGTTTTATTAGCTCTTCTAATTGTTTCATTCTTTTAAAATTATCAGCTCTAATTTTATCCATTTTTAAAATATAATATTTGAATTTTGTGGTAACATTGGAATACAGCAAAAACATTTTACTGAACAAATTATTTTTTTATTGCTTTGTTGTCTGACATCTTTTCGTTTAAAGTTTTCTCGTTTTAAGTTAGTGTTTAATAAAGTTTTGTTTAATAAAGTTTTGCATAAATTTTCGCTTAAAGTTTTTAGCTCTTCTAAAAAAATTTTGTCATTTTCTTCACTAGAAATTTTACCATCACCAGAAATTTTGCCATCCCGTTTATTCTTATCATCAACTTTTTCTGACTGTAATTGAAATGATATTTGATTTACTTCATTAGCTATTTGATCAAATTTTTCAATCTCATCTAACGTAATAACATTATCATCACATACTCTTTGAAAGTAGTAATGTAGTTTATCATAGACTTCTTTAATATATAAATGCTTAGTTTTTAATGATTTTCGTTTCTTAGTTATTAAAGATTTATCTAAAATTGTAACAAGTGAAGTTGCAAAAACACCCGTACCTGTTGAAGCTGTAGCAACTACTGGAATTACTAAAACACCTGAAGATATAACAATTGTTAAAGCACCTAAACTTATTGTTAAGAATATGCCAATTCCTTGTGTTACATTCTTAACTTTACTCCATCTCTTTCTTAATTTTTTATAATGCTCTAATCTTAATAATAATTGAGATTCCTTATCTTTCATATAACGTACTCTATCTTTGTGTTTTTCTTTATTCAATTCACTTATTTTTAACTGTGATAACGAAGGATATATTCGTGCGGTTTCTTCCACTTTTGTTTCATCCACTTTTGTTTCTTCCATTTTTAAAGAAATATTTTTAGACACATAAGTTTAGTTATCTCATATTTTAAAAACCTGAAAAATGGATTTAAAAGACGTTATTAAAAATACTAACTTTTGTGATTTTTTCGGTGTCCTTGAACGGTCATGATTTTGGGGGTGAAAATTGTAATTCACAAATTTGAGATTCTTAACTTTTATGATTTTTCGGTGTCCTGGAACGGTCATGATTTTAAGGGGGGGGGTGAAAAATGTCATAATCACAAATTTGAGATTTTGAAAAATTTGAAAAATTGGGTATTTTTAAAAACGGTTTTTTTCTTCATAACCTGAAAAAGGGTTCAAATTCACGAATTTATGTCGTTTTTAAAAATACCATTTTTTCAAAAAATGGTACTTTTTGAATGGACTAAATTCATGTATTTAGGTCTTAAAAACCTGAAAAAGGGTTCAAATTCATGAATTTATGTCGTTTTTAAAGATTCTATTTTTTTGAATTTTTATGGTGTCCTGGAACGGTCTAAATTCATGAATTTAGGTCTTAAAAACCTGAAATAATGACATAAATTGATAAATTTAGTCGTTTTTAAAGGTGCAAAAAAATTGAAAAATGGGGTGTCCTGGAACGGTCTTTTGCCCATTACTAGGGTCATTTAAAATTGAACATTGTTTTGGCGTAGAAAGAACGATTGAACGAGTGTTTTATGCCATGAACGAACAGAACGTGGGTGATAACTCATTTGAGTGGTGAACGAGCGAACGGGTCTGAAAGCCTATTGAACGGAAGATCGAACGAACGCGGAAAAATATGACCCTTCAAATGTCATCAAATGACCTTTTACATGTGACCTTTAGAACTAAAGCATGACTGAAACATGTAATTTATTAAGACCCCGGTATGCCGCGTTATTTTGTGACATCTAATCATACAATTTCATCCTGCCTCTGCCAAATCAGCAATTCAATTATTGCACGATAAGTGATAACTACATGTGTGTGGCAGACAATGTTTTTCATTTCAGCAAACAGAGCATGAATTATCTTTTGCATCACGGAGATCAACAGTTTTCTAAAACCAATGTTGAATTTATGCTTTAAATGCTGGATTAGTGATGATCATAATTGTTGGCCTGCCAAGGCACTTCGAACTTCTTGCGGACGATTTTTAAATCTTACTTTAATTTGTAAAAATCGAGAGCTGCATATTGACCAACAATGGTACATAGTATAAATGCTAGCACAAATGCAATCGAGATCCAGTGGCAATTTCTCAGGGTATTATTAAGGTAAACAGTGTTTACTGTCAAATTATCATGTTAAACCAAATTTTACCGTTTCATTCTTAATGATAGACCAATTTGTTACAAAAGCAAATTTTAGAAATTTAATTCTTATCATAGGTAATTATTATTATTTTTACTACTATATTTGAAGCTTATTAGCAACACATCACACAGTGGCGAAATCTACATGGTGAAAGAAGATTCAATATTGAAAAGACAAACACACATCTGATGTGATTATGTATTGCCATGGAAACATCAGTTGTTGATAAATGTCATCCGGTAATATCTCGAGTTGGCAGAGACATCAGGGTAAAGACTCCTCTAAAACATTACCTAGTGTTACGGGAATGCTATATCTGTCTTATCTCCTAATGATTTGTTTTGTTCTATCGATAAAGACAAGATGCATGTTTTGCCAAACCAATTGCATACTGAATTGCTTGTTCTGTATAAAACCTATGAGTTTGTTGGTATGACAGCATGTGCAGCAAGGTTTGAACCTGCTGATACATGATTTTTCTGATTTTTTCCCACGACTGAAAAGTTACTCAAACCACTCACCACGCTTAACGTGTCTTGTTGTTCTTCATCATCCTTCTCTACTCGCAAAAGAATTATAAGATTTTCTAGGACGAGTATGTCCGATGAGAGATTGCGTAGCTTGTCTTTTCTTTCGATTGAAAAAGAACTCATACCTGTATCATAAAAAGTTGCCTTGAAAAATGGCATTCAGATGTTATGGATCGACATTTTTGCAATGTCAGAAAGAAGAAAAGAATTGAAAAAAATGAATGTTGATTTGGAATGCTGCTTTTACTTTATTTGGAAGGTACAAGTGTACGGATGCTGTATATGCTCGCATGCATTTTGAAAAGATATGATAAAAGGCGAACAATTACGGTACATAATAGTTGGACCTGCGGTTTGCCTATTGATTCTAAGTTTAATAGGCTTAGGTATTTACCTGGGAATAAGAAACAATAATCGCCGTTGTCGAGATAAATTTAATTCTGATGACAATCTTTGCAAGGAGATGTGAAAAAAACCCGCCATCGATGTATACGGAAGTGAATGCTCAACTAAGTGCCAATATGACTTCAGTAACAACATGCAAAAATCAAAATCATAAATTCAAAGCATATGACTGCAGTAATAGTCTTGAGACAATTACAGCAATTTGTTCAAAAGTCAAAAGGTTTATTTTCAAATGTTTGGATAAACGCATGAATGAAAAGGACAAAAAATATAAAAGAGTATATTTTGACAGCAACGAGGATCATATTGGAGAAGTTCCATCGTAAATCAGAAATCATTGCCGGTAAGTACAAAGAAAAGGAAGGAGAGTATAGAAAATGAGCCATCTTTAGCAATGCCGTCGTAGTCGTAGTCGGAGTCTCGGAGTCCTATCATTTTTGCTGGAGTCGGAGTCCTATCAAATGATAGGACTCCGGACTCCGGCCTATAACTAGACCCGAAGTAAAATACAAACAAATTATCTATTCTCGTGTATTGATTGCTGTCACTGTCAACTTTCTCCGTCAAACAAAAGTACAGAGACAGCAGTACATGCAAAGCTTGTAATAGTTGAGGGAATGAACCGTGAAAGTGAAAAAGGATTGTCTTTTCATTCGGTGATTTAGTAGAGAAGACAAGCCTTCCTGGCCTCGATCACACTTGCGCATCAAAGGTCACATCAGAGACAAAAATGGAATATTAGTTTGTTTGAGAACATTATCTCTTACTATCACGTTAATCGCATGTGATGGGTACTCCAAAGCGCATATTGAAATCGAAAGTGTAGTCATATTTTTGAAGAAGGGGGTATTTTCCTGTCTGGTAGAGACTCGAGAAAAACCGTGTGAAGCACACATATCAGCAAGATGGGAGGAGCCGAGTCGCATGCATCAAACTTAAAGCGACATTTGATAGAATCATCGAAACTGATTGATAATTGATACAGGAATGATCACTAAACATAAGTTCAGGTAAGCCTATAATGAACTATGATGTAGGTTACCAGTTTTTTCAAAAAACTACGCTTATATGCTTGTCACCCGGAGTCGGAGTCCTATCAAAAGCCGAAGTCCTATCAAAATGATAGGACTCCGCATCCCTGGCCTCCATATACGAGCATGATTTGCAGGTAGGCCTATACATGTCAAAACGCCTGCATTTTCAGTAAAAACAACTTGTCAGAACACGTCCTCAATTATTTATCTTTCATTAAATGAGAAGAACGGTCAGACATACATAACATGGACATAGATTCGTTGATGTATTTATAAAGAAAATCAGAAGTAAACAAAGAAAACTAAATATTCTCACATGCAATGATCGAAAAATCAACAACTTAAATTTTGGGTCTTCTCGGTTTATTCACTTCAGCATAATTTTGTGGCAAAGGCGGCTTCTTTCCTGCATTTTTGTTCATAATTCAACTCAGAAGACAGAAGAGTTCCCTTGAACATGCCAAGTAAATTCAAATTATAGAAATCTCGTCTGATGCAAGAACATAAAAATCAATCCTAGAAATCTTGACCATCCTTGATATTTAAACCTATATCAATCGTGGATAAATGACTTTCGTAACTTGCATGCTGTGAACCAATTAGAACATAGCCTGATTGGAATAAACTAATTAGAGTTATGGTCGATGCCAAAATTTGATATCGGCTTATTAAAAAAACAACTTGTTTACCCCCTTCACGTCGACAGGGTTTCTGGGAAATGACGGAGACGTGTAGGCTACTACACGTCCAAGACTTCAAGGATCAACTGCCGACTTTTGTGATGTATTTGTCCAAAATACTTTATTTATTCAACAACCAGTGATGAAACCATACCCAACATGATCAAATTACGGAACTGATTAACATTCTTTATTAAGGGTCATCTGAACAGCCAACATTATATTCAACTTTTTTAAGAAGAGTTCATACCAGAGCTTCGACGAAGAAAATTGAGGAGTATCCATTTCCAACAAGGCGGAGCACCTGCTCACTCCGCCACAAACTCCGGTAGAGAAGTAGGTTTGTCCGGTTTTGTTTATGGTGTATTCCAAAATTTTGACATAAATGCATCATAGCCAGAAATTCACTCATGAATCTATCGCCGACTGCGTCCCTGCGTTACATTGAGAGGACTTTAGGTAGATCCCTACGACAAATAATGTAATATATATAATGTTTCAGTATCTTACAATTTAGTCAATCAGTTCCATAATTTGATCATGTTGGGTATGGTTCATCACTCGTTGTTGAATAAATAAAGGAAACATACATGATTTTTTTGACGCACTGCAGACTCTTTTGATGCCACTTACATCAGACATCCAAAAATTATGTTAATGGGGTGTGCTCAGCTTTAATGGCTCCTTACATGTATTTCCCAAATTGAAGATTAAATTTCCCAAATTGGTTATATTTAAAGACATATAGGCCTATTACATTTTGTAAAAATAGTATTGACGACTAAAAGTATTGAAACAAGGATTAGTACACATCAATCCAATGTCATTCACAGTACGGAAACTATGAGTCAGTGTTGTAGTATACATTCTCGGAAAAGAACAAACTTAGTTACAAAACCTGTTCTACATATCAAAAATATAGAAAAACAAGGAATGGATTCACAAGCTGAGGTATGTAGTTCCTTATCAGAGTGACTGAAGAATTGAACGTTGGAGCGCTTCCATCCATGAAGTACAAGATGAATTTTTAAACTATGATGCACTACTGTTGACTTTGGAATATCAAGTTCATCGGATAGTCTCCTCACAGAAGTTTTCGCATCATCTTTCACAACAATCTCCACATGATCGATCATGTCTCCCCATTCAGTTGGTCTTCCACTCCTCGGTCTGTCAAACACACTTCTAGTCTCCAGTAAATTCTTATTCCAAGCCTTTATTACGAGATGTTCTGGTGGTTCAATATTACAGTACTTCGCACGGTCTGTCTCTAACAAGCTTCATTAAATGTTTATCTTGCTCACTAGCGGTGTAAAACGAAGCAGCATGAATTTCTATTCAGCCGTGTAGTCAATTGCATCAACCATCTTCAATGGACGAAATAAGTAATAAAGAAAAATGCAATCGCCCAGTGTACTTCAAGGATTCAAAATTTTAGATATCTACGTGGCTGAATTTGAAAATCAGTATAGACATTCATAACGTTGTCCGAATTGACGTAAGCGAAAACCGCAGTAATGCAAATAACAAAGAAAAATATTTCTGCATCAGAATATATAATCGAGAACATTGCAACGGTAGTAACATAATATTTTAAAATCAAAAAACAAAAGCATTGTGATCTTTTCAAACTTTCAAACATGACACGTTTCTTCTTAAAAGATTTCCATTTAACTCAATGAATTTTGTCTGGAGGGCCATAAAATGAGCAGCAAATCGCTTATGGTGCCTGTAAACCATAACATGAGAATTCTTGTTCGGCACATTAAAATGAAGCGCTCGAGGCTCCGTTAGATTGCATAGTGAGTCAACCAATGAGTGTTCTCCCAGTTGAACGTTCCACTGACACGGCAAACGATGAACAAAACTAGGTTTCGATTTGACGATCGCATTAATAATATCTTGATCAGCGTTTGAGGTTGACTTGGTAATTGGTAGCCAACGACGCACTGTCTGTCTCCAAACCGCATCCCATCCGAAAGCGCGAATACGAGAAAGGTACAGTAGCATCAATCCCGTATTGAAACCTCGACCCTGCAGGTAGTATGATAAAGCAATTAACACATATTCGATTGATCTTCAGTTGATGCAGACCTACAATGCATCAGCTCAGCTTAGTAAAGTTGCTGTGGGAATGGGTTTTGGCTAGCGGGAATTCCCACATGCAGGAATGGTCAATTTCCTGGCTGCTGCCATTTTCACGTATGGTGCTGGCGCCAGCACTGGCACCAGCAAAATTTTCATTTCAAATATTTTGCACATTTTTATACGTAAATATTCATTTATTTTGTTACGTCGAATTTGGCCGAAACAGCACGCTTAAGCAATAAGTATTGACGTTCAATAATCACTCAATGATTTTTTAACATCCTAAAAGATAGTTATCATGAGTAATGGTCAAAAGACCGTTCCAGGACACCATAAAATTCAAAAAAATAGTATCTTTAAAAACGACATAAATTCATGAATTTAGACCCTTTTTCAGGTTTTTAAGACCAAAATTCATGAATTTAGTCGTTTTTAAAGATACCGATTTTTCAAAAAATGGTACTTTTTAAATGGTCTAAATTCATGAATTTTGGTCATTTTTCAGGTTATGAAGAAAAAAACCGTTTTTAAAAATACCCAATTTTCAAATTTTTCAAAATCTCAAATTTGAGAATTACAATTTTCACCCTTAAAATTATGACCGTTCCAGGACACCGAAAATCATAAAAGTTAAGAATCTCAAAATTTGTGAATTACAATTTTCTCGCTTAAATCATGACCGTTCCAGGACACCGAAAATCATAAAAGTTGAGAATTTCAAATTTGAGAATTACAATTTTTTCTCTCTCTCTTAAATCATGTCCTATAACAATATTCATCTATAGTGTATAACGTCTTTGTCCTTTTGTAGCGTGACATTGATCAGCTGAAAGGCAAAAGCATTTTTTAAGATATTGTTTCAAAGTTTCACTTGAAATTTACGGGATAATAGTTCTAGTTTCTAACTGTAACTACTGTGGATATTTCTTAGATTTATGATTTCAGAAATGTCTACACTGTAGATCGCTGGATACGAAAATTACATACAAACACATACCAAGTTTACATACAATTTGAAACCAACATTTGATACGAGATTCTGGTATATATAAAGAAATCTGGTATGTTTTTCATACGAATGGCCATTTACTTTCGTATGTGATTGGTATGTAAACGATACGAACTATGCTAACTGTGATTGGCTGTTTTACGTTGAAATACGAATTCTTGGTATGTTTTATATACGAGACCCGATGCAAATTGGTATGTGTTTCGTATGTCTTTCGTATGAATAGCTTTGTGTCATATGGCAAAAAATATGTTATACTACATACTACTTACAAATAACTTTTTCCAGTAATACCAGCCGTGAATATTTCTTTGTGAAAGTGTGGTATTTAACTAGATTAAATTTGTTGTGGAATTAAAGCCGCATGTCATCTTTGCAACTTGTCTTATAGCATTCACAAGACTCATAATTAGCTCATTTCCTTGAACTAAATTGATAAACATCATTTCAATAAAACGATAACTTTTCAGCAACCATGTTGACTTATATATCTCAAACATAACTATTTTTGCGTTCATGAATTATAATGTGTCTTTATTTTGGATTGATAATAAGCTTAGTTCCAAAATTACATAATGCATAATTGTTGATGGTCAAATACTTATTGATTATTTATGAAATGCCTCGGACTTACATGTATAAAAATCGAATTCAGTATTGTTAGTTTGACTATAAAATGTCATTATCTCACTACTTACAAAGCAGTAGTAGCATTAGTGTGATCTTTATTGACAAAAAACCTTAAATCAACATACTTTGGACATGATTGATGCTTTCTTTTAACATTGTGCTGGTATGGCTTTAGTATGTAAAGCATACCACACTTGAAATAACATGCGAAAAGCATACAAATATATACCAAGATCATACAGAAATATACCAAAAAAATATCTTGGTATGCATCCTTCGTATGTGATTGGTATTGAGCGATTTACAGTGTACGTCCAATTGTTCGAAAAACGAACATGCAAAACATAAATGTTCATTACGTATACTAAAACATTATCAACTCTTCTGCAAATGATACAATAATAATCTTTTTAGTCTACTGTTGCTATTACTATGATTCATTGCTACCTCTAACTCTAATTACCGACATAAGCTTAGATTATTTGAAGCAAATGTGACTTACTGAAAAGTTCGTGACTGTCGACAACTCTTGCAGCAGCTGCAATTGTAAGAAGGCGTAGACGAGACAAATGACTGCTGCTACGCGTTAGCACTGTTTATCAACTGCCTTGAACAGAGAGTCGAAATGAATCGATCAATGACGTAGTTGAATGCGGTTGATGAAACCCATCTGTTCGAAAAACGAACAATGGGCCGTTATGGGTTAAATCATCAACATTGTGGAGAATATTTTTAAGAACTCGTTTTCCTTCATCAACTAATTTTAATTTACTAACAAAATTATCTACTACTCCTTCACCCCTAGCAACTTTCTCTAACTCTCTATTATGACGTTTTTGTTCTTCTAATGCTGCTTTCTCTGATTTATTTTTATTTACTTCTTGGACAATACCAGCTGTCCCACCTGCAACACTTCCTGCTGCTGCTATGCCACCTATTATTAGAGGAATTAATGGGAGAATCCCGCCATTCTTTTCTTCTTGTAATTGAATATTCTCTATCATTGGTTTACTTATGTAATACTTTTTTTTGTTAATCGTAATAGTTTTAGGGGTATTTTTGTCAACAATATTGCGTAATTTTAATTCAACAGTTTTATTATTATTACTTTTCGCTTGCGACATTTTTAATAAAAAAATTTTAAGTTACGCAAATTTTTAATCTATTGTAGTTATGAAAAATTTTTAAGTTAAGAATTTTTAATCTATTCTAGTCATGAAAAATTTTAAGTTACCAAAAATTTTTAATCTATTCTAGTTATGAAAAAAATTAATTAATCCTAGCCATCTTTCCATTAAGAATTTCAATAGAATATTTTACATCTTCTAGCAATAAACCATAAGCCATCAATGAAGTTGTGGAATCTTTCTTTTCAATATTAATTGTTACATCACAACCAGTCTTGATAATATCTTCAGATTGTGCACTTAAATCGAAACAGAAAACAGGATATAAATGTCTCCAATCTCCAGGAGTTAATTGTGGTTCAACTCCAAATTCTATACAAAGATTTCGATAAGAATCATATCCTTCCATAAATTGATTATTGGTATCATCGAATCTTAATGGATCAATTGGATATCGGGTTTGATTTAATGAAACTTGTAAACTTCGAATTGTATTAATATGAAAAATATTGTTGTTCTTATCAAAACTTGGAGAATTATTTCTTTGAAATGTTAGTAATAAATACCTTGGAGTATTCGCAGTTCTAGTAAAATGCCAGTTAAATCTTTGTTCGGAAAAAGTTACTGAACTAGCAGTACGCTTTAGAAAATTTACTGGAATTGGTTTGTTAGTATTTAATTTTTTTGCAATAGCTGTTTCAATCTCTAAACTAGGAGTAATATGCTTAATCCACCATTCAAGTCTATCAATTTTTAAATATGCTTTTTATCTAGTTTTACCAAAAAAGATTAATTCATTATTTGCTGTACGATGAATTATTAACTTAAATTTTAATTGATATGATATTTTGTCATAATCTAAATATCCGAATAATGGAGATAATGACCAATTTACTGTCTGTTTACTTTTCTTGTTAAATTCACGTCTTTCTTTATATGCACTATTGTTTGTTTTATTTAAATGTTTTGCAATATTTTCTACATCTTTCACAATTCCTGCGGCATTTGTTCCAGCGTGAGATAAATCATCAACAATTATACCATCATTAGTATCAGGAAACCAACCTTCGATTTCATGCTTTTCATTATTTTCACCAATTAATACAAATCTAAGCATTGTATCAATTACACCTGGAGAATCACTTATTGTTTCTATATTTTGAGTTGCAACATCTAAACGCATTTGTGTAAATAATTTTGGAAAGAAATTATTCTCTAGTGCAATATTATCGGTATCTGGTAATGGTGTTGTAAAATTGGCATCACTATATAAAGAATATTCACAGTGTAAAAATGAATCAGGTAAATATAAATAACTCTGCTGATTATCAACTTCAAAAATTAAATCACCTCCAGTATTTACTCTACTGGAAGATCCGGGATTCATAGCAATTCTTATATAGTCATTCTTTTTTTGATTGTAACTGACGAACGGAGGATCGTCTAATCTAAATTTATTTTCGATAAGCGAAGACATTTTTATAAAAAAATAATTTGACTTTTTTGTTTTTCTCATACACAGAAAAATTTTACTAAAATAATTTTACTAAAAAATTGTGCTAAAAAAATTTTACTAAAAAAATTTTACTAAAATATAATTTTAGAATTTTGCTAGACCAGCTCCGCTACAGCTTTGCTGGTTAGACCGAAGGTTGCTGCTCACGCCATTACCTCTTATTTCATCAATTGAACGTTTTATGGCTACGCCTGATTTCTTCTTATGTTTACTATCAGACGGAGCTCCGCTACTCAAGTTTTCCCCCACAGCTATATTAACAATTTTGTTTTTTGTTTCCTCTGAAAGTTTTTTTAAATTTTTTAGTTCTTCAGAATCATTCCTAAGTTTACGAATAGTTTCTAATTGTTTTAATTCGTTTTGAGATTTAACAGCATTTGATATTGCACTAGCTGTACTACCTATAGCAGCTGCTCCTTTTGCAGCAGATGTAATCAAATCTTTATTATTTTTAATTAAGTTAACGATACTTCCAATACCAGAAAATATACCGGCTCCTTCTTTTTGAATTGTTTCTACACTGTCATAATGGTAAACAGATTTCATAGATGGTTCATGAGCAATTTTTTGATTTGAATCAAAATGTTTAAGATTGTGTTTATAAATTATAGGCATTTTTTAGGATTAAATTTGACTTTTGGGAAAAATATTTACGTTAAAATTTGCGCTAAGATTTACGTTAATGATAAGGTAATAACCTCAGGACCTTTGGTCCGATCAAGATTTACGTTTGTGAATGGACAACAACTTCGAGATAACTTTATTAATTGATTGTTGCACTTTATCTATTGCGTCAAGCAGCGTGTGATGTACTTTAATTTTTTTCTATTAACTTGCATTTTCTGCTGATTAATCTTCAATGCCGTTTTAAGTGCATTTAACTTAATTTTAAGAACATCTAATTGTCTTTTAACAGCATCTAACTGTTCTTTATTTTCTTTAGAGTTTTCTTGTAAATTTATCTTTAATTCATTTTCTAAATTGATTTTAAGAGTTTTCATTTTATCAACTTTTTGATTAAGTGAGTTTACTTCATTTATTATTCTATTCATCTTTTTCATTTGTTGAGTAATTTTAGAACTTAATTCATCAACACTTTTTTGGAATGTAGCTTGTAACTGCTTTGAATTATTTTTAATTCTTTCAGGAAGTTTTTCTATTTCATCTTCTAATTGTTCTTTTAACAATTTTATCTGATGTTTATATTTAATGACTGCAGATTTTAACTTTATAGAAAGTAATATTAAAATTTTTGATTGTTCTGAAATCTTTTTAAAAGGTTTTGCTATATCTGCTTCTACCTCTCTATCCTTTTTATCAAGTTTTAATAATTTTTCGTTTAATGATTTGTCATTAAGTTTAAGCAACTTTAATTCATTCATCAGTGGAACCAAAACATCGTTTATATATTTTTCTTTTAAGTCATTGATTTGTGTATCAACATATTGTTTATTTGTTAACTCTGTATTTTGTTGCGGAAGAATAGAAAGATGCAATGGACCAGATAAAACGTCTCCAGTTTTCATGATATAATTTTCTATTTCTATTTCTGATTCACGATTATTCGGGATATATGCACCTCCACCAACATTTTGTAACATCATTTTTTAACAATAAAAAAATAAATTTTTTTCTAATAAAAATAAAAAAATGGAAAATCCAAATTTAAAAGAATTATATTCGCCCGTTTCATCCTGTTCTTCTTATTCGACGAGATCAACGGGATTTGAAAATAAATGTTTTGATAATAATAATAATAATCCATGTATAGATGTAAATATTTTATACGAATTACAAGCAGAAATATTCAGAGAACAAACAAAAGGTTTACCTTCTATAGAAACTAATTATTGTATTTTTCCAGGTGATCCATTTATAAAATTTATGGAGATTGTAAGTAAATATAATGATGTGGCTTATGTTGAATTAAATAAAGAAAATATGGTTATAATAGGTCATAATAATGTTTATGGATTTATAAGAGCAGTGTTACCAATTAGTAATACTGATTGGATAGAAACTAAAATTATCAATTATATCAATATTAAAGAATTAGTTAAAAAATTAAAATCTTTTTCGAAAGAAAAAATTAGATTATTTGTTGACGATCAAAATCAATATAACATTCACATAGAGAGTAAAAAACATAACGAAGAATTTTTATGCCAAGTTTATTATAGAGACACAATTTATAAACAAGAAACATTAGAAATGCCGCAAAGATATGATGATGATACTTATATAGGATTATATTCAAACTTAAATATTAATTTATTAAAATCTTACATAAATGGTTTAGCTCAACAAGAGAAAATTTATATGTGGACAACACCTTATAATATTAACAATGACCATAATCATAATCATAATAATTTTAAAAATAATAATTTTAAAGAATCTTATAATAATAATGATGATAATATAAATGATGATTCTGAAACATCTGAAAAAGGTGTAAATGGTAAAAAAGATTATAAAAATGTCAGTAATTATAAAAATGTAAGTGAAGAAAAATTTATATCTCATACTGATGTACATGATATTAATACTACATATAATCAAAATTTATCTAAATTTCATTTTCTTACAATTGAAAATAATAATGATGGTATAGTTGAAGATACTGTTAGACAACTATGTGTCGGGTCTACAAAATTTAAATTAGGATTTACATCTAATCAATTTAAAATTTCATCATCTTTAATAGAAACTAAAAATGAATCAGATTATGGTGTTATTAAATTTTCCAAAAGAGATCAAAGACCAATATTTTTCTCTATTATATTATTATCAGATAAAAGATGTAATTTAGAGTTAGATATTCCAATAAGAGAATGGTATCCTATCAGGGAATGGCATCCTATACCAAAAGTGTAATTAATGATGTTGAAGAAACAATTTATCATGATGAATAAGAATCAATTGATGATGATGATGAAGAATCAATAGTTTGTGAAAATAAATTTAAATTATCTTTTGATAAAACGTTATATGATAAAACTTAATATTATAAAACATTATATGATAAAGAAAATAAAATAACTTAGGAACTTGAAATATATAATAATATAAAATAACACTCAAGTCCTTGATATTAGAATGTTTATATCTAAAATTAAAACACAATTTTTTCTTTAAAAAAATAAAAAAATGGAAAATACCAAGTTTTATTGTGTCTTATGTGAAAAAAAGTTGCAAACAAAAAGAAGTTATCAATCTCATTTAAATAGTAAATTGCATTTACAAAATGTAGATCGAGTTGATGAAGGAAATATATTAAAATTAAATAGTTATAAAAACTATCTAGAAACATTGCCTGCTGATATAAAAGTTAAAAAAATGTTTGATGATTATTCACATTCGGAATATAAAAAAGTTTTTAATAGTGAAGATGAGACCATACAAACCGAAGGTTCTAGGGCTTGGCCCGTACCAGATGGAAGATATTTATTTAGCGATACTGATGAATTTGATGAAGCTGAACGAACCGATAAAGCGGTAACAGATATAAAATATTTATTTAATGAATCGGTTGAACATATGAAACCGATGAAACTTTTTCTGATATTCTAACCAACTTTTATAATATATTTAAGAAATCTTTCAAATGTTATATGAATGTAGAAGTACTTTATACAAAAAATGGACCTGACGGAATTCCTGAAGAAATAATACAAGGACATTTTACAAATTCACAAGAAATTCATAATGTAAATGATATACAACCCATATTTGAACAAGTGATACTTAAATTAGAAAATTGTATAATTGAAGCCCAGTTACGTGAATCTGGTTGGAGATTTGTTAAAATACTATCTAAGAAAATAGTAATTGATAAATATAAAAATAATACTGGTGGTAGTTATGTTCCTTTACCTTTCAGTTCACCACAAATAATCAACATAAAAAATGAAGATGATTATTGTTTTCTGTGGAGTATTATAGCACATTTACATCCTGCAGAATATCATAAAGAAAGACTAAGTCATTATAATAAAGAAGAATACATAAATGAATTTGATCTCTCTGATGGCTTAGATGAATTTCCATATGATTATAATAGGTTGAAAAAGTTTCATAAAAAGACTAAAAATTTAATAGAAGTAAATGTTTTTGAATTAAATGTGAATTATGTTTCTATTGGTAAAATTACTCCACTTTACTCAGATTCAAAAAAATTTTATTTGAATAATAAAAATTTATGTCAATGAGAAATAGTATATAATAAAAGGGGAACTTACATGCATCATAATATTTTTTACCAAGGAAATATAATATGTACTGAAAAATTTGAAATTATAAAAACATTATCACCAATAATGATTAATCATAATAATTATAAAGGACGTAATTATAATTATGATTATGATACCGATTATTTATCTTTATCTTTAGAATACCAACAAAAATTACAAAATTTAAATGAAAGTTTACAAAAATGTAAAACAGATTATCAACAACAAACAAAAATATTAGTACAAGAATATGGCCATAAATATCAAGATAAGATAGAAACGATTCAAAAATTAAATGAAGAAAATAATGAAGACAATAAAGAATTAAATAATGAAGAAAATGAAACCAATCAAAAAATAAATGAATGTTTTAAAAAATGTCAACAACAATATAAAGAACAATATGACAAAGAATATATTTATCAGCTACAAATATTAAATCAAAATTTTCATCGAAATACATTTAATCTTACAAAAGAAATTGATGAAACACATGAAATATATAAAGATAAATTTGAAAAATTAAAACAAACAAAGCAACCAGCACAAGCGAATATATTATATTATCAGGGTCATTTTATATTGTGTAAAGATGTTTCTATATTTACAAAAACTTCAGATAATGCTAATTTTCCCTGTCTCCAATGTATGACGAGCTTTAGAACTAAAGAAGAAATGAATAGACATTTGGAGAATTGTCAACAAAATGAAGCAGTCAGAAACACATTTCCAAAAGATGATTATTTAATATATAATAGACATTATTTAAAAAATAAAGTACCCTTTACTATTTATTGTGATTTCGAAGCATATAATGTTAATATGACACAAAATCACGGGACATCGGAGATGTCTTCCAGGGCTTCGCCCGATTCTGAAAATGATAATTCTGAAAATGATAATTCTGAACAAAGTAAAGAAAAATATTTATTTGAACAAAAACCATTATGTTGGGGAATGTACATTCATTCAAATTATCCTGAATTATTTAAATCAGAATATTTTCAATACTATGGTGAAGATAGTTCAGAAATGTTTACAAAGACAGTAGAAGAATTACAAGGACGTTTTTCACAATTGCTTGAAACAAATATACCAATGCTTCCATTAACGGATGAAGAAAAAATTAATTTTGTTAATGAAACAAATTGTTATTACTGTGGAAAAGAATTTACAAAAAATTATAAAAATGGCAAAGGTAGATATCTTGATAAGCGAAGCGACGGCTCTGCCGTCAAAGTAAAAGATCATGATCATCTAAATGGATTATATAGAGGTGCAGCACATAATTCTTGTAATCTTAATGCTAATAAATTTAAATATAACTTTGTTCCTCTATATTTCTACAATGGTTCTAAATATGATTTCCATCTAGTAATGAAAGATTTATTTTCATCTGAAAAATTACAACAACAACAAATAAATGTACTATGTAAAACAGAAGAAGAATATTTTTCAATGCAATTAGGTTGTATTAGAATTTTAGATGCATTTAGATTTTTTACTCCTTATTCATTAGATGTTATGGGAAAACTTTGAAATCTGAACAATGTAAAATATTAAATAAATATAATTTAAAACCTTTAAAGGGAATATTTCCGTATGAGTACATAACTGGAGATAAAACCTGTGGTTCACAGTCGAAGACTGATTTTAATTCTGTGAATAAAATTATGGAAGAAAAACAACTTCCTCCAATAAATAAATTTAAATCAACATTAAAACAATCACAATTATCTGAAGAAAACTATGCAGAAGCTGAAAAGAATTGGAGAGAGTTAAATTGTAAAACAATGTATGATTATACAATGAAATATCTTCAGATAGATGTATTAATCCTTACTGATCTTTTTGAAAACTTTCGTGACATGTGCATAGAATATTACGGAATAGATCCATGTTATTGTTATTCTACACCAAGTTTAACATGGTTAGCAGGATTAAAACATACAAATGTTAAACTTAAACATTATAAAGAGAATACATATGATAAATTATTATTTTTTGAATCTGGAATTAGAGGTGGAGTTTCATCAGTTTTAGGTAATCGTTATGTACAGTGTTACAATAAAAAAGTAAATCCTGATGATTATGGAATAATGAAACCTTTATCTCCAGAAGAAAGCGATCAGTTTATAAAATTGTTTAATCAAAATATAGAAGGACTTATATCAAATGAAGATAGTCAAGCAGCAGTTGATGAAATCATGAGAGAAAAATATTTGTTATATTATGATTTTAATAGCTTATATTCTTCTTGCATGATACAAGAATTACCAACAGGTGAAATGTCATGGTGTAATATTCTAGATTATCAAAAAACATATGATGGAAATTATAATCATGGTTATATATATGAAGTTGATTTAGTATACCCTGATGAAATAAAAGATAAAACAAAATATTTTCCTTTCTGTCCCGAAAACAAAATTCCCAATATAGAAGATTTTTCAGATTATCAAAAATCTATAATGCCTAAAAAATACAGACCAACAAAAAAACTTATGTTAACGCAAAGTAATAAAGGAAAGTATGTTGTTGAAGGAAGAATGCTAGATCGGTATTTAGAACATGGAATGATTCTCACCAAAATACATCGAAAACTATTTTATCAAAAATCTAAATGGTTAAAAAAATATATAGAGTTCAATATTGAAAAACGTAAAATAGCTAAAAGAAATAAAGATGATTTTGGAAACGTGTTCTTCAAATTAATGAATAATGCATTTATGGTAAGACTTTAGAAAATGTGCGTAATAGACAAAATATTGAAATAGTTTATGATAAAGATAGGTTCAAAATTTAACAAGGAAACCTACATATAAAAGAACTACTAGATTTAGTGATGAACTATGTGCTGTACATTTACGTCGAATTAGCGTAAAACATGATAAGTTTAATTTTATTGGATTCCCTATATTAGAATTAGCTAAACTATTTATGTATAAATTTATATATGATTATTTAGCACCTGCTTATGGCAAAAACTCTAAATTACACTTTACAGATACCGATTCCGTTTTCTTAGAATTAACAATACCGTATAATTCTACACTTGTTAAAGAAATAGATAAAATAAAAGATATCATTCATCCTTCTGATTTATGTAAAGTAAAAGATGAATTAGAAGGAAATGAAGATTTCATAACAGAAGCTATATTTTTAAAATCTAAATGTTACTGTTTTGATACAACTAATAATATTAAAACACATAAAACATTGAAAGGAATTTCAAAGGCATCAGTGGCTAATCAAATAACATTTCAAGATTATAAAAATGCATTATTTAATAATGAAATAAAAACAGCATGTAATTATAGACTTAATTCAAAGAAACAAAATGTATTTAAAAGAAGAACATAAATTAGCATTAGATCTATTTGATGATAAAAGAAAAATTTTACCTGATGGAATAACTACTTCACCTTTTTAATTTTCTAATTTCTAAGATAGACAAATTTGATATATATATAGAATATAAAAAATAAAATATTATATCACTATATTTGTATATTTTTTTATCACTCGGCAAACAAATGTTCTATAACTCTATCATGAATTTTTTTATCAATATTAATTGTAATGAAGCCATAATCTTTTGACCAAGCATTGTTACACGATTGTTTAAATTCATCTTTATTTCTTACACATAAATCACTTAAGTTTCTTGCATTTATTTCAAATAGTATAAATATATTTGCATTCTTTCTAATAACACTTCCGTCTAATGAATACATACTTTGTGTTAAATAAAAAACACTACAGTTATTATGTCTGCCTCTTGTGAAATAATTTCTCTGAACTGACTGATTTCTGTCATTAACACAATCATCAAAAATTACACAATGTTTCATTGTTTTATCTAGTTTACTAGGATCTTGCATATTACCACTATCATCTATTAATTGTATCTTTATATGCTTATTTTTATTGGATTCTACTAACTGATTATTTTTTGCTGCTTCTTCACACCACGAACTTATTTCTTCTTCATCTTCAGATTTTTCATATTCTTTGAATAATGAAGCATTTGCTGTTTTTTTAAGATTATTTTCAAATCCATATTTTAAAAATTGATAGACGGGTTGTTCTGCTGTTGTTGTATAAATTATAAGATTGTTATAATCCAAAAAATTTGGAGTCGTTAAAATTTTAAACAATAGATACGTTTTACCACAACCTGATCTTCCGCAAATAACTGACAAAACTTTATTAGATAAATTTGGATGATGATTAAATTTAAGTTTTTTTTTATTTAATGGTTGTACTTCACTCATTTTTTAACAAAAAAAATTATTTTTATTTTAAAAGAAGAAGAAAATTAAACTTCTCTAGCTTTGCGTGGGAGTTTATACCTCCCGAACGGGAGTTTATACCTCTCGAACGGGAGTTTATACCTCTCGAACGGGAGTTTATACCTCCCGAACCAAAAGATCTATCATAATCTCTTCACCTCCAAAATTTATTTCTTGTCCTTTTTCATCAGTGATTCTCATGTCAATGTTGTTAATAGTTTTTCTTGTAATAGGGAAATATATTAATGTTTGTGGAATTACATTTAATCTATAAACAATGGGTACAGTAAAAGCTGGAAAACTGAATATTAAATTCGACAATTTACCATTTATATATCCTCCTTCAATAATGTCACAATGTACAACAATTGAATTTATTTCAGTTATTTTTGGAATCTTCTCACCTAAATGATAACCTTGACTATAGGTTTGTTTATTAAATCCTAATAGCTTTGACAATGATCTATCATGATTAAAATCAACTTGATGATTTTCGTCTAAAGTAAGAGAAAATTTATTAACTGCCGGTTCAACTGCAAAATGTAATTGTTTCTTATCTTTAAATGGTATACCTAAATTTTTCTTAATTTCATTTGATATTGATTCAACTTCGTAAGAACCAGGAAGAAAAGTTAGTATTTTCCATGTTTTGCCTTTATCAGTAGAATATCTAAATTGATCATTCACATCTTTGATAACGTTTTGAACAGTGTTAAATGTGGAGAAACTAGTCAATGCAATTTGATAATTTTTATTTTGTTCTAAATGAAGAATGGGTTCTAAATTACAAGTGTGTGATGAAGTAGTTGTTATAATTTTTAACGTCGTACTAAATTTTGATGAACCCAAAATCTCTGTTAGATTTTCTAAATGATTATTAATTTTGTCTAAATCTGCTGAACACATTTTTTAGTTAAAATTTTAAATTAACATTTTTTATAAAAAAATTAAAAACAACAACATATTTCAGCTACGAGCGAAGCCCTAGAACATTCGGTTCGTTATACTTTTATAATCCTCTTCATTTAGAATCTTCTTTTCCAGCAGTCTTTTCAATATAGCATGAATTTCATTGAAACTAGAATTATGTCCTTCTTTTATTGCAGATATTAAAATATTTAATCTATTTAGTAATTCTTGTGGATCATCTGGTAAAAATACAGTTGTTTCTGTTTTCTGTTTTTCAGATAAACCTTTTCCTACTTTAACTCCCGTTGATAATAAATTTTCTAATTGTTTATAACGTCTAAGAGATTTTACTGCACCAACTCTATCTAACATAGCTTTATATTTTATGAGATCTTCTACAGCATAATTATTTAAATCTGCTCCTCTTAAAAGATCAACAAAATTTCTATCTAAATTAAAAGCATATTTATCTGGTGAAAAAATTAGACCTCGAAAAGGTTGTGGAAATATTTCTTTTTGTCTGAGATAAAATCTAGGTATTGTTTTTCCATCTATAAATGAAATAGAATGTTCAATTGCATAGATTTTGGTAATTTCTTATTAATGTTTGATTCTAGTAATCCATAGTTATCTAATATAGTTTTGTGCTCTGGATCTGTTATATCAATTTGTTTATCATTATTTGTAAGTTCTTTTTCAAGAGTTTTAAATGGTTTCATAGCTTTTTCAAAATCAGTTTTTACTTGTTGGGTTTGCTGCATTTTTTCAAACATATCAGATTGAATACCAGCTTTTATCATTCTATGTTGAAGATGATTTTCTTTCATAATATTTCTTTGTTTTATTAGCTCTTCTAATTGTTTCATTCTTTTAAAATTATCAGCTCTAATTTTATCCATTTTTAAAATATAATATTTGAATTTTGTGGTAACATTGGAATACAGCAAAAACATTTTACTGAACAAATTATTTTTTTATTGCTTTGTTGTCTGACATCTTTCGTTTAAAGTTTTCTCGTTTTAAGTTAGTGTTTAATAAAGTTTTGCATAAATTTTCGCTTAAAGTTTTTAGCTCTTCTAAAAAAATTTTGTCATTTTCTTCATTAGAAATTTTACCATCACCAGAAATTTTGCCATCCCGTTTATTCTTATCATCAACTTTTTCTGACTGTAATTGAAATGATATTTGATTTACTTCATTAGCTATTTGATCAAATTTTTCAATCTCATCTAACGTAATAACATTATCATCACATACTCTTTGAAAGTAGTAATGTAGTTTATCATAGACTTCTTTAATATATAAATGCTTAGTTTTTAATGATTTTCGTTTCTTAGTTATTAAAGATTTATCTAACATTGTAACAAGTGAAGTTGCAAAAACACCCGTACCTGTTAAAGCTGTAGCAACTACTGGAATTACTAAAACACCTTAAGATATAACAATTGTTAAGGCACCTAAACTTATTGTTAAGAATATGCCAATTCCTTGTGTTACATTCTTAACTTTACTCCATCTCTTTCTTAATTTTTTATAATGCTCTAATCTTAATAATAATTGAGATTCCTTATCTTTCATATAACGTACTCTATCTTTGTGTTTTTCTTTATTCATTTTTTCAATGTCCATTAAAGTAGAACTACGTTCATATGTTAATGAAGGATATATTCTTGCGGTTTCTTCCACTTTTGTTTCTTCCATTTTTAAAGAAATATTTTTAGTCACATCATATATTTTAAAAACCTGAAAGATGGATAAAATTCATGAATTTGAAATTCTCAACTTTTATGATTTTCGGTGTCCTGGAACGGTCATGATTTAAGCGAGAAAATTGTAATTCACAAATTTTGAGATTCTTAACTTTTATGATTTTCGGTGTTCTGGAACGGTCATAATTTTAAGGGTGAAAATTGTAATTCTCAAATTTGAGATTTTGAAAAATTTGAAAATTGGGTATTTTTAAAAACGGTTTTTTTCTTCATAACCTGAAAAATGACCAAAATTCATGAATTTAGACCATTTAAAAAGTACCATTTTTTGAAAAATCGGTATCTTTAAAAACGACTAAATTCATGAATTTTGGTCTTAAAAACCTGAAAAAGGGTCTAAATTCATGAATTTATGTCGTTTTTAAAGATACTATTTTTTTGAATTTTATGGTGTCCTGGAACGGTCTTTTGCCCATTACTATCATGATATCTGCAAGTATTTTTAATTTAAAGATGCCATTTTCAGATATTTTTTCAATTGAAATTATGTTTTTCTAAAAATTAAAACGTGAACTATTTTGACATGGAAGCAAGTCATAGAGTTCCTGTCCAAATACTGAAATTCAAATTGAAAATTTTAATCGCTCGATGGGCGAGAAAATGAAAAACAACACAGTTCTTGTTTGTCTAAAACATGTACTATGCCGGCCGAAAAAATAGAATATTTTTAATTTCTCAGAATAAACAAATATAACTTTGTTGCAAACTAGAGGCATCAGAAAAATGTTTTAAATATTGCAAAAATCATTTCGATATTTAAATCATTTTAGCGGTCAAGAATTGTAGAAACAGCTTTTATTGAAGCAAAAGTCAGTATTTGGTTGCCACCTCCTTTGTTTCCAAGACAGCTGCAAGTATTTTGAGCATGCAATTCACAAGTTGAATACAGGACTCTAAGGTTATTTCTTTGCACCAGACTGTCTTAGCAGTACATGCATCTCCATGCACATGGTCAATGAGTTTGCCCGATTAACCAAATTCAATGGCACTCTATGGTATTCTATGACACGCAATGGGAGTGCCATAGCACACCTCAACGTTCAATCGAACTCTATTGGATCCAATTGCACTGGAAGTGGGAAAATATGAGTGCCATAGAAGCTATCCAAAAGAAGCAAACGCGCAGCGACAGTTTGACTCCGTAATCTGACTTCGTCCAATGATATTGCAACATTTGCATTCTCAGTATAATTTCAGATGTCTTTGGCATGTGCAACAGTCATTGTTAATCACATCCTTTGGTCGTGTATCAGTGTCTCGTATTTTTGTGAAAATCCGTCGTTTGTTGAATTAATCATCTTATCCGGTTTGTCTCAACCATCACACCAATGGAGTAAGTTCAATTGAAACAAATTTATCATTTGTATAGTCCATCAGTCAAATCATCAAGTCCTCATTGTTCCAGCAATTTATTCACGCACTGTTTTATTAAATTATGCAATTATTTAGATTTTTCGAGGTAGGAACTAGAACTACTGTATTATAAGATTTATGTAGACAGTCTTATCTATTCCTCGTTCAATTGTCATACGTGCAAAGTAGCCAGTTCAACAATACGTCCAAGTGCTATGCGATGTGTGTTATCATAGCTTAAAAATTATTGTAAATTTGAATATTTTAATTGGATTTAATTATTCAGGATAATAATTAAAAAATCGTAGACTTTTCTCAACGAAGACCTACGCATACATTTATGCTATAATTCTTGAAGATACGCTGTAATCACTTAAATGATGCAGCAGTTAGTTGCATCGAAATTATAACAATTGTTCGTATTTTAGGTACCGGGTATATCTTTTGATTCCGCTTGTTTCATAGCTTTCTCACCTGCATAAGCATATTAAAGCGATTGTGCATACTGAAATGGCATAGTGTTGTAGATACTTTAGTCATTGAATTAATGAGATATCATCAATACTGTGGAAATAGCAACTAAATTAAATCCGGCGTTCTTAGCTGAACACCCTACATCCAATGTTATACGCAAAGTTTTTAAGTATACAATTTTGATTATGTTTTTAAATTTCAGTTCGGGTTAATCGGGTTCCTTCAACGAGTCTGCTGCGTCTTTTGAGAAATCCACGTTTGGTGAAATCCTCGAATCGGTGTTTTAAGCCATGAAGTAAGTTATCAAGTCCTCGGTGTTTTAACAATTTATACACTACTATTTGATTGAATTATAGTCCAATTATTTTTTGGTCTTTTAGCTATCATTTAGAAAATCGTTCTTTAGTTTCACTTTCAAAACCTTAAATAGGTATTCTATCATGTTGACTCCACTGTTTCATAACTGGTTGGAAAGATACTGAAAATCAAACACAAATTTTCTTCAACCAATTAAGAAAAAATATTAAATTATTATTGTGTAACGTTTCGCTTTCTGCTTCTGCTGGTGCAATCATAAAAAATAAAGGGAACTTTAAAATCACATTGAACGAATTGTACTAGACTCCGATGCGTGGGAGCTGCTTTCTCATGTTCCCACAGGCCGACGAATTTCTATGTTCTTTGCTGAGGTGCATAGTTGTGTATGCACACTCTAGATCTTATTGTGCGAGCCGATTCTCCGACATATGTCGATGTGCAACCTGTACATTCAATGAGACATATACAAAACTTTAGCAAACACACTGCAGATTTGTAAGACTGTGTACAGCATTTACAGATAGCTATCATATATACACTCCTGTTGTGACATAGCTAGTAAAATAAGAGATAGAGGTTTATTAGGGAAACAGACATTCAATGAGGTGACAAACTACATTTGTGCCATATTCTTTTTATTTCTCTTGATTTGTCTTCATTGCTATTTGGCAATGATAACCACAACTTTTCTCTTTCACCTCTTTCTCGCTGGATATACTTACTTGCTTCATGGCATGTCTGATAACTTTCTTTGGATAGTCGCTCTTGCATTGCTGTTTGGAATTTGTGTTGTATTCATGTCATTATCCTTCAAAGCATCATTTTTTCACATTTCTTGAAGCTCACCTAAATTCAATTTTCAATGGATTGACGAGGATATATAAAAAATGGCATTAGTGTATCTATGATAGCTATCTGTAGATACTGTACGCAGTCTTACAAATCTGAAGTGTGATTGCTAAAGTTTTGCATATGTCTCATTGAATGTACAGGTTGCACATCGTCATATGTTGGAGAATCGGCTCGCACAATAAGATCTAGAGTGTGAGTTCACGTGACTGTCCCTATACCACATGTCTATCAACTGCTAATTGCAAACAGTGCCAATCCTTCTATGAAAGTGATTCAATGGTCAAATATGCACCTCAGCAAAGAACATAGAAATTCGTCGGCCTATGGGAACAAGAGAAAGCAGCTCCCATGCATCAGACTCTAGTACAATTCGTTCAATGTGATTTTAAAGTTCCCTTTATTTTTACGATTGTACCAGCAGAAGCAGAAAGCGAAACGTTACACAGAATAATAATTTAATATTTTTGCTTAATTGGTTGAAGAAAATTTGCGTTTCATTTTTCATTATTCAATACTAGCGATTATAACTAAGTGTTATTACACTTTATCAGGGTTGTACTACAATAGTGCTACACTTGTTTATTACATTCGTGATGCACCGTGCGCAATATTCTGCGTAATAATGTGTTATAATGCTGTTCTTCTTGAAAATTAAGTAACCTTAATAAGTGTACCACGGCACTCTAGCACGAAAAATTAACACACACATACGCAAGCATAATCGTAAAAGAAAATAATTCTCTGGAAGTCGTCATTAATATTCAATTCGGTTGCTTTTAAACTCATACTTCAAATTATACGTTAGAATATTAAAGTCTAAACCAAAAATTGAATGGACCAAGATGCACTGTAAAATTTCCTTTACTCTATAGATTGACGATGTTTCCCAAATACATGTGGTAATAACTTTAGATAGTCTAGGTAGCAAGGATTCCATTCCAATACGTTTCCATTAGTCACTCAGCTTTGTAGCCGATGCACAACTTACCCGTTTGTCTGTAACGCCTACCTTGTATGATTCATTCATTACGCTAGGTACATGGGCAGCATGTAACCAATACATTGTCTGACCCCTATGTGCATGCAATCTTAGTACGTCTTGAAATAGAACAGTGAAACTCATGTTTACATTATGGATTATTTCCTCGAAACTTTGCAGACCTGCCTGCCAGATTCATCAAATATAAGCTAATCATCTCAACATGCAGTCTGACTAAATGGACTTCGGGTTTTAGTCATTGTTCCATTATGCATTTCCTGTTCAAAATCCCGCTGGGCGCACAGATGTGGACGTCACTCGACAAGTGTTCATCATATTTCAAGCGATTATCTTCAGTGATTATCTATTAATTTCATCCACTGCATAATTTGCATTCTTGCTTTTGCTAATAATCCTTGCAAAGCGCAAAGAGAAATATAAAAACCGCTGATTGTGGCAACTGATTGCGGACCTTTTCTTCTCTCTTCTGCAGGTCTGTTATATCGCGGAAGTTGATGACATTTATCGCTACTTGACAAGTAAATCAGTTAAATAAATTAACTATTGGTTGTTGAAATTTTAGACGGCCGCCCTAAATAAAGGAGTGTAAATTCGGACATTTAGTTTCTCTGGGTGTGTTTATCAACAACAATGTAGAGTTAACATTTAAGAACAACATATAAAAGATAAATTTTATATAGTATATAGTATATATAGATATTTTTATATATATATATCTATATTTTATATATTTTATAAAAGATAAAGATAAAAATCGACATTTAGTTGTTCTGATAGATCAAGCAGCGTTTTACATGTGTGATAAGAAAATGACGCTTTGCATCTAAGAATTTTTAAATGATAAAAAAGATAAATATTTTATTTGAAATTCTCTCAGAAGGAAGGAAATAATTACGAGAAAGTATTCATCTTTCGAACATAGTAAAAGTCACACTAGTAATGAGCGAAAGCTAATCGAGCTTTCCACCTTCCTTCAGATTTTCATAATCATGAAATGAATCAAATTGAGGAGGCATTTACACGTGTCACCGAAAGATAAAAATGAAGAAGTTAACAGGTAAGATAAGAACAGAGCGCGCGACACAGGGGGGATTGGCAGTCAGGAGGCAATTGACATTCATGATAAAACATTCAAACATCGCGAACAACGAGATTACAAAATTGGTATTTATTTATATTGGTGAGACCGGAATTGAAATTAGCAGCATTGTCGGGAATCGGGATGCAATCTTGTAATAGAAGATGTTAAAAATTTCCTACTGTGGATGTTGTTTGATCGATATTCTAGCAGGAATCATGTTTCAATCAGTTTGATTCATTCTGCGTGTCACACCTACTGAGAGCAAACGAAACGCGGTTGTGACAATAAACAAGTAAAATGAAACTTCTGGCGATATTTTTCATCCGCAAGATGACAGCGGGGCGCAATTGCTTTTTTATGCCACAATCCTACATGAATAATATAAATCTCCAATACAAGAAACATAGCAATTTTCAAATATCCTTCAATCGCAATAATTTGCATCATTTTTTATTTAAATGAAGTTTATCTGCCTATATGCAGAACGTCTATGTTCTATCATCAACTTATCATTTATCGCATATTTATCATTTATTTCCTGTTTGTTGCAGATCAACTCCTACTACATTTCCCAATGGAAGAGAAAGAAATATGGAGAATGATTTCTTAAAACTTTTCATCGAAGCAAGTGTTCAAAAGACTTAAAATATAGAGAAGATATTAAAAATCATTGGCTGTTTTTTGAATTAATGGCGTTTTGTGAATGATCATGAAATTAGTCAAAAAATAATGCTCCCTAGTGTGATTGATTCTCAAACTAATTTCTTTGAAATCTGGGTCGGACTTCCACCGACATGTCAAGGGGATCGAAGGTCAAAAGTGCAAATGCCTCATGCATGTTGTTGTCTTTATATTGACATTATCACAATTGCTAAACTAAACTGATTATTCTTTGCAACCATGATCACATAAAGCGTCAGCATGTCGCGGAAAGGGTTAGACACGCTGTAGCAATAGGAGCTGCCATGAACGTTGAATTTCCCAAAATTCTATGGGACAGGATTTCCAGAAGATCGATAGGACAGGATTTCCCGAAGTTCGATAGGACAGGATTTCCCACAAGTCTATGGGACAAATTAGTCCAAGAGGCAATAGGATCAAAGTTCCCCAAAATTCAATGGGACAAAACTTTCCCACAGTGCCATAGAATAGAGTTCCATAGCAATAGCACTACGCGCTATAGAAAAAATTACAATAATTCCGTAGGACGTTTCCTATAGGAGTGCCATAGATTTTGGTTAATCGGGTGGTCTGAATGCGATAACCTTCTACTTCAGGATGGCTCAGCATTTCTCTATTGGATTGAATAAAATCTTCAAAATTGCAAAGCCACGGATTGAAGCAGTCTTGACAATTGAGCCAAATCTCAATAAGTCAAAGTCTTACATATCGAATATAATGTTAACCGTGAAGAATGATTTTTATCGACTTTCAGTCTTCTGCCAATATGACATAGAAATCAGACATTTCTCGTGTGATTATCTCGCTCAGACAGAAATGACATCGGCCTATTAGTGTGGACAATTTTCAAAATATTCCATCTTTATGGCCGGTGTGGTAGGCCCTTTAATTCTACGTATCTACATGAAATTTTATTACAAGTGACATTTACTAAGTATCCTCTAACTAGCAATCAAGCACAGCGATTTACTCTTCGATTTCACTTCCACTACTACTTCCAAGTACCAATTCACCGATCATTATTCGTTCGACGTTGTAGCGAATGAACAATTGGTCAAATTTCTAGCATATGGATTCGCATGCAACCTACGGTAGAGCAGACGGTCCATTGAACATTCTCTTTCAGCAATCGCTTCCGACACAGCAACTTATCTCTTGATGACGTTACCAAGTGTTCGATTCGCTAGAAAGTCAATCCATTTGCTTTGCTGCACCATGAGCCTCCATGTAGTTCAAAGTATTCGTTTTCTTTTTCAGGCGCAATAAGTTTACTGTTCAGTAGTAAGGCTTTTGCTACTCATTAAAATCAACGATCGACATATCATTTTCGTGCAAAATTTCGAGATTTTCGAATACTAAATACCAATTCCTTTTCATAATAGGCATCATATAAAATTGACTGCAATTTGAAACTATTCCTTCTGTTGCTGAACACCGACATAATCATTTCAAGCTTATTTATTCTTGATAGGCCACCCAAGATATCATCTACCGCCACCGGTGCTGTATGATATATAGTCTCATCGCAGTTTATTCAACTCAGAACGTACTATTGATAGATTATCCACAATTAGTTGTAATGAAAACAAAAGCGAAATCAGGATCATAACGAAGAAGAATCTTTGCATGGATACATGACACATGCGGTATCCAATGGATTCACTAAATTCTACGCAGTTTTGATGATAATGGATCAAGCCGCATAAATTGCAAATTACTTGTATTAGCGGATTTAAGAAAAAAATGACATGAAACTTAGGAAGAAGATTGGTGCTGGACATGGCCGGCAGCCTTTTTCTGCCCCAGTTGCCAGCACCATGATGTCGCCCACGCTGGCGCCAGCAATGCTAGTCCTATCCCTGCACATGTGGGACACCTATGAAATGCAAGTCTAAATACATCAAAACCGCTATATTATGTCCACGGTAAACAATCTAATGTCATCGCTGACTACGGAGAATGGGAGATCAACCATAAATCATGTCTGCTGTTGTCTGCTTTGTCATGTTATGTAATATCCTTGCAGTGCTACAAGTCTGTTCGCTTAGGTATCATCAATCGCATTTTCTTGAAGAAGGCTGTAGACATCTAACACTTCTTCCATCAGTCAATTAATCATGCCACTGTGCTCAAAGCGTTTCCAAAATATTAGCCTTATGTGCAAATCTACCTTGTGAGCTATATGAGAATGTAATTGTTATCAGGATAGGTTTATTAATATAGAAATGCTATGCACATCAGATGTAAATCAGGAATTATCACTGCTATCAATTTATCTGATCAAAATTCATAAGCCTGCTGCAATATGTAATTGTATTAGCTATCATAGGGCCTATCATGCCAGCTTGTCAGCATGTACGATCTGCATGACCTGTGAAGCATACGAACATGTTTAATAGGATTGTATACAATGATGCATTCTTGCCGTTTCTGTACTAACTCCCATGGAGATTTTCCGTGGCGTTGGACAGCTACGGGAATAAGGAATCGCGTTCCAAGACAACTATGGCTACTAGACATCCAATCTTCTTCTTTTCAGGTGCCCTTGCTAAATCATGTGAGATGGGGCAAGAAGGAACTGCCCAAAGTAAGCATATATATTTATACACTTTTTGGAACTGTCGGAATGATGCACAGCGGCATTGACATAAGTTTGACATTTCTTTTGATTGACAAACACCTCTCACCTTTACTGCATTGATGCACAGCGGAAAAAAGGTATCACCCAAAAACTGAACTGAGCGAAAGATCTGAAAACCAGTAGCCCAACGACATCCAATGATAAATTATTTAATGTAAAACTTAAAATTTTGCAAACTTGCGAGCGTGCAAATGAGTAATTCCGGTTAAAGAGGGTCGGATAGAGATTAGAGGAACGGCAACGGTTGACCAGCAACTAGATGAGAGGCTAATTGAAAAATCAGCAAAATTCGAGTGGTCCAAATGCACAAAGCATTAATTGATAAATGACCTTATTTGATTCCTTTGACGGAGATAGGCGTCAGTTAAAGGTACGGTCCAAGAGATTCCTGTCAGCAAGCAAATCTATAGTGAGTGATTACTCCAAGAAGCTGATACTCTTGTTCAAGACAACTGGTATCACAGCCGAGTAAATGGTGAAGCTGGGCAATGGCTGCTTTTGAGGGACGAATCGACGCTCTGCGAAAGAGATTCGACGTCTGCAGTGGAGGCAACTTCGGTGGTAGATAATGAATAGGCAAGATGCCCGACCTCTATTTTAGTCTACTATTATCTGCTTCAATGGCCACGAACTTTCAAAGAACCATATTGTAACATGCACTTGAGCAATTAGCTTGAACTTGTCATTACACTTACAATGTATGTATGAAATCATTATATATTTTTGTACTTCAAAAATGTTCGATGTGGTGCCGGTACTTTATAAGCTGTTCTCTCCTTTGCTAAGATTTTTTGTATCGATTATGATGTACATTGTACATTATGATAATATCAGTTTAGCAATGATCTCAATTTGAGTCACGAGCATGCTTTGCTACTACTTTGAGATGCGCAAGTACCATAGTAAGTATACATTACTACGCAATCATATATATTTTTGGGGGATTCACTAAATAGTTTGCTACTTTTCGCACACTTAGACACTTCGTCGAAGTCAGCGCACCAGCAATAATGTGTTGAAAATAGTATTTAGTGAATATCCGCAGTAATTAGCTGAATATGGTAATTGGGCATCTTAATTTTACATTGGTTATTGCTGCATGTTTACGTAGGGAGGTGTGATGTAAGCCTGCTGATGTTTCTGATATTGGATGAAATATTCAATATGAATATTCAATTATTCTCTTTACATGATGCCAGTACTTTCATAAAACTCTGATCCAACAGTATGTATGAAGTTATTGGACTATATTATATACCTCTTAGATGACGTATCACTTGCAGGCTTATTTTTTGCTAAGTAAAGCGCTAGCATGTAGATCACATTGAAAAATGACAATTTAGTTTGAATTAAGCCAAAATATTAAGAGAGTTAAACTTTTGCTGAAACAAATAACATTTGTAGATTACATGTTAATGATTAAATAGTTCTCAGTGGGATCAAACATTACATGTTTCGATCTGTAAATCGCGGGATTTCATAAACGATAGTGCTTTGAAATGAACTATTATTGGAAACTCATTTCTATGGAGACAGAGGCTGATAGTGACCAATACCAAAACTTTTAAATATTCTTCTAATATTCATCACTGCGTACTGTTCACTAAGTACACTTTCATGTCTTCATGCAGTAAATCGTAGTTGAGAAAACAATTGTTGCGAAGTGTTCCTTTCGTATGTGGTGAAAAGTAAAGAAAGCATTCCATACAGCGATCACAGTGGTGAATATGTTGATGAAATGTTCACAGTGCATCGAATTAGTATTTGATTCCAAATATAGAGTCGATTTCCTTGTCAGTTTCATGATATGAGACTATTTGCTGAAATATACGAAATCATGTAAACATGAAAGCAATTTTATTGTGATGGTCGGGCTGATCTGTTATGCAAGTGTCAAGAAAGAGTGTGCTAATGTCTGTGCGTGTTGTATGCATCTTGAAAATCTATTAAGATCACAGGATTTTTCATTACAAAGCTGAAGTATATTCGTGAATGAGTGATTTGTCAATGTTTTCATGCTTTCATGTTCTTGCATGTTTGGTAAGTTAGTGTTAATGCAGTGCTTTTGAGATTATGCTAGTGAAATTTAATACACATCCAATGAATCAGTTGAATTCATGATCTTGCTTACCAATGCTGGCCAGGGTACTTTTTTACGATCAACACTTCCAAAGTACCAATTGCTAATTTCCTCTGCCAAACCGATAGTCTGAAAATATTTATTATTTCATTCAAAATACGCATGATATACTTCGAGGCAATTAGTCTATTACCTGAGTGACATTGAATTCATCGAACATTTTCCATAGGTCCATGATATTTGAAATGAAAACGAAATCACTATCGATGTAAATTATCTAAAATCAAAAACAGTAAAGAAAATGTATTTATCCTTAAAATCATGTGCCAACATTTTTGCATGGAACTAATATTTTGAATACTTATTTTCTCTTTATCCTTTTTAAATATACAGGGTGGCGCACGTAAACCGCCAGATTTTAAACTTTTATTACTCGTCAAACATTCATCCGATCGTCATGAAATTTCGACTCATACTAGTTTTGAGTATAGGATTTATGATGATTATACCTGCTGTACCGAGAATTGTCAGAAAATTCTGATACTATTGACCGAATGACATGTACTCATTTTGTTGACATCGAAAATCTAGATCAAGTTAATTAACTTAACATGAATCGTATTCTGCACAACGAATTGTGCGCAGTCTTGAAGTGAATATTGTTCAGTTACTTCCATGTCATATAAAATACCATTCGACGATTAAATCACTATCTGAAAAGAATCGAACATAGAAGAATGCATGATTATTCGATTGCAGAACGAGCAAAATGCGCGGCTTGGTAGGAATGGCTCAAGAGTCCAGTGTAGGTACAAAGGCTTTATCATTCAGAGTATGGCAAGAACGCGAGAGCACCGGATGCTCGTACCATAAAGTGGTGGCACACAAACCTGTTGATCAATGGTAGTGTGGTGACTGTCAAGCGGGACCGGTCATCTTCTGAACGAACGGAGCAGAATGTGGAACGAGTTGTGCAGCACTTCGAGGAAGACCCAAACACATCTACCCGTCGTGCATCTAATGTCTTCAAGTGAGTCGCCGCACTATCCAGCGCATCCTCCATGACTATAGATGGCATCCGAACAAGGTCCAGGTGGTACAGCGATTACACGAAGAAGATCTGGAAAACCGAATGGAGTTCGCAGAACAGGAGCTACAGCGCATCCAAGCCAACCCGAGCCATTTAGTGGAACTAACCTGGTCCGATGAAGCTCACTTCAATCTGGATGGTGGTGTGAATCGCCACAATTGTCGTTATTGGGCCAACCAGAACCCTCACTGGATCAAGCAAGAGTCTATGCACTCGCCACGCACCACCGTCTGGGCGGCAATCAGCCAATTAGGTATCTACGGACCGTTCTTCTTCGACACCTCCGTCAACAAGGATCGGTATCTCAAGATGCTACAGGAGGAAATTTGGCCAGCGCTGCAGTCGGACAGAAGAGGCAGGAGCATCATATTCATGCAGGGTGGTGCACCTCCACACTGGGGACTTCCTGTGCGTGAGTGGTTGAACAAGAAGATGCCTAACAGATGGATGGGACGTGGATCTCCTAACATGCCCTGGCCACCGCGTTCACCTGACCTGACGCCTTGCGATTTCTTCTTGTGCGGTTTTGTCAAGTCCAAGGTATACCATACACGGCCAACATTCATGCAAAACCTGAAGGACCGCATCATACAAGCATTTCAAGAAGTGACAACTGAGATGTGTCGAGAAACTGCTGTGGCCTACCAAAAGCAACTCGAATCCGTCCTCGAGAATGGAGGAGGACACATTGAAGTTCGATGACTACTAACACTTTTTTCTTATGTTTTTCATTTAATAGATGTTTTCTATGACATTTACCTTAATTCGCTTTGATCATTATTGATAAAGACGTGGGGGAAATAAAGGGAAAAGTTTATCATTACATTTTACATGTTAAGATACACTGTTGGTATGTCAATTTTACTACATGTCATTCGGTCAATAGAATCAGAATTTTCTGACAATTCTCAGTACAACAGGTATAACCATCATAAATCCTATACTCAAAACTAGTATGAGTCGAAATTTCATGACGATCGGATAAATATTTGAGGAGCAATAAAATTTTAAAATCCGGCGGTTTACGTGCGCCACCCTGCACTTCGAACTAGGCATAGCGTTAGAATAAATTTTCGGAAAACACCAGTTTTTTTAAAGTAATTCGTGTTGCTAGCCACGAGCTTTCAACGGCTTGATGCAGCTCGTCATTATCATGTGGAATGAAAAAAACATAAGTGCGGTGCATTGTTCAAGAATCATCGACTACAAATCACAAAGATTATATGGCGTGACATTTCAAGATCGATAAGTGATAAAATAGAAACAGAAAGAAATGAAATTTTATGTACACAAGCTACTAAAAACAAAACGACAGCAACGACAATAATATGACAGGATGCACAATCGTAATACAAAATCTATCACAATAGAAATTGCTTTTTATGACTTCCATGTACTGCTAACCTCTATCCTTTGTCTGTTGCATACGAATTCTTGGCTTGCGGAGATGCGCAATGCTTTCTTAATTCGACGCCTCGTCGAGTCTCTCTTTCTCTCTCAAAATTCAAAAAGTTTATTGCTCAACAAGTGGGTACAAACGTTGTGGTACATACAATTATTTCATTTATTTACTAGAGGAATGAAGGTGAAAGATGACAAGAATGCATGGATGAGATGAAAGGTAAAAACACACACTAGCACCTTGATCGTCGTTGAATTCCATTGATGACGTGTTTGAAATGAAAGTCTGAAAAGTCTGATATATGTACAGATGATGATAATGATATGAATGTCAACAATGAAACGTGATTTAAAGAGATACAGGGAGGAGAGGAGACAGGGCATGCATCATATCATTTGCAAGATATTGATGTTATTAATCAGGTTATTTACTGCTTTTATTTGCACATCACACCCAGCAGTGGATTACTAACCCTACTATTATTCCTATTATTAATCGGAGGTGCGGTATAGTTTAAGTACAGTCCGTTTCATAAAAAGTAGATCATCCTAAAATTTGACTAAATAAAACATAACTATGATACAGAAAGCATTTTTCATGTTATTTCATGTCCCTAATATATTTAAATGTCCTTATATAATCTGATAAGCTATGATACAGTAACGGTTCTTAAGAAGCTAATATTTTGTGGCCCTACCCTTATTGTCAATGACATTACCAATTCGTCTAGGCATTGATTCGATGATATCGTTGATTTTTGACTGATCTAACTTTCTCCACTCTCTTTTTAACAGTGACGTAAGTTGTGATACGCCATCTGTAGGTAGCAGTGAACGACGAACGTTACGTTTTAGAATACTCCATACATTTTCTATGGGATTCAGATCAGGAGAACGAGCTGGCCAAGATAATGTCCTAAGCCCTAATTGAGACTTGCATAATTTGACTCTACTACTCCTGTGACACGTAGCATTATCATCCATAAATAACCAAGTCGATGGATCACCAAGTTGATCTGTCATTTGGCCAATGTTCATTCGTAAAGCATTCACATAGTGTTCAGAATTCATGTTTCCTTGCTGTATGTGAAGTAGTTCTAGCAAGGCTGATACTTTGCCTTTTGTGAGTGCGATCTCGTTATTGTTCATTTGTGCTTTGTATTGTTTTCAACCGGTAAGAGATAGATTTCTAGCTGAAAGCAATCAGGAGTGCTGCCAACACCACCGCAACGAAGTCAGGAAGCTATGGAACATGAAGTCCAGTTAATCACATGTAGCAGTTACATTATTGTTGATGAATAATGGTGCTATACTGGCTCTGATTGACCGATTTTCTTTATTTTTGTTATGCTTGATAGCTTTTGGATTGTAGAACAACATATTACATAACAAAGGAAACAAATGTAATTTTATAAGAGTGAGGTATGATTTTGTGTAACATTGCTAAATGAAGATCAAATTGTCTACTACTTTTTTATCTATAACAGGAAAACAACTCAATATTCATGCTTGAAATTTCCAACAATGATATTAGTAAGCACAACTGACATATATTCCAAATTTCAGAGAAATTCGTTCAAGTTTGGTGGAGTTAGACAAAGTTGAAGTTAAGGCGATGTTTAAGGGTGATCCATTTTTTATGAAACAATCTGTAGATACAACATTTTTACATCAATGATGTTGAACACATACCTGGAATGTGATTGAGAAAAGATCAGAAAACTGGACCTCACCCCGCGTTGTCAACCGACCTCCGATTAAGACTTGAAGCGAGTGATCGAGGCGATAATCTAGTCTGTTGTCGATATCTGTGAGTGATTTTTACTACCTCTTAACAATGCAACATCAACAATGAAAAGTCAATCATATTGATATTCAGGCATTCGCATACCTCGGGTAGATTGCCATCCGCTATCTATGATTGCATTTTGCATTTAGACGGCAACGTTTCATATCATGGATATCTAACCAAGCTGTCATGTCATTGTTTCATATGTCGAAGTTTTATATTCGTTCATTATTTTTGTTGATCAAAGCGTAAACACAATCTTAGACCTGTTGTCGTCCACAGTCCACTATCTGTGTTCTTTTGTTTTTAATGTCCATCGCTCTATCAATATATTCGTCAACTATCCGTAACTGTCCGATTGTTAATGAATTCATGAAATCATAGAAATCCGTTCGTGAAATATCTTTTACGTATAGGATAAAGCACTGAACCGAGGATTTAAACAGTGATAATCTACGAGTCTGAGCGAAGCGAAGACGAGTTGATATCACTGTTTAAATCAGAGATTCAGTGATTTATCCGTATTTCTATTCCGACATCAATGACATCATAGAAATTGACAACAATAAAACCTCTAGAATGGAAATTGAGCTTCATGCAATGCACAATAACGGCACATAAATCGCACGCATTTTCACTTAGATGCACCTGCCAACGTCTGTATCATTGGGTTAGAATCAGTCACATGAGTAAATCGAAGCTTTTAATTGGTTCTTCATGCCCCAACTTAGTTCCCCCGGATGTGCCGCGACCTTGAGTCAATTTCCATTCTAGCGAACTTCAGATAAACAGTTTATTTCTATGAATGACATAGTACATCTATGATTTCTGTTACATCCATGATTTATCTATGTTACATGTAGATGTCTATAGTGCTATTACTTTAGAATTCTATGGTTTATGCAGGGAAATTAATGCATTTGTGTCATGTCTGGTGTCAGTAGCATGTCTTGTCGTTTACAGATGTCCATTCTTTACATGCATGATGCAAAAATCAACTATTACCATAGATCTGAAATTTAAAATTTGATTCTCTTCTTGATATGATAGCAATTTTTGCATTCCATGACATTAGCCAGCACATTGACGCAATCGTTCTAGAGAAAAATAAAAAAAAATGGAAGATCAAGCAACAACATCCGCAGATGAGATGAAAAGATTTGCGACAAGTTCAACAAGGGATATAGAAATGAATCAAGCCATAAGAGTTCCTAAGTCAACTCGAGCAAAACAGCAATCATGTGCAAGACTTTTTAAATGTGGCACTCAGAATGGAAAGTGAGAGATGATGGCATGCTGAAAATCTACGATGACCTGGAATACATGAGTGTTTCAGATCCATCATACTGTTTGAAATATTTCATCGCAGATGCAAGAAAGCAAGATGGGTCCAAATATCCCCCTAAGTCTCTAAAAGAAATCTTTGCTATGATACAACACTACATAAACTATGACTGTAAAAGAAACTGGTCATTTTTTAAAGATCCCGAGTTCAGTGATGCGAGGAACCAACTTGATGCGGAAATGCGACTCACTGCAGTTGAAGGCAATGCTAGACCTCCAAAACGAGCCGAGAATATTCCTCTTTCGGACGAGGAAGAAAGGAATACTAGGGTCAGGAAGCCCAAAACAGCTCCAGGAAACAGTTATCTTCTTGATGGGTGTTCAGCTCGGTTTGCGAGCAGCCACAGAGCACAAAGCATTGCGATTTGGTGCTTCTAGTCAACTGCAGCTTATAGAAGAAAATTCAGAAGAGGTTCTCTTGTATACAGAGACCGTTTCGAAATCCAGGAATTTCGGGATCAAGCAGTCTTGCATGGAACCAAAATCTATGAAGATATTCCCAAGAAGAACGTTCAAGGAAAGGTGCTTGATAAACTTATACAAGGAGTATGTATCGCATCGACCAATAACAGACAGAACTGAATTTCATCTGGCCTGCATCGTATCACCAAAGTCAACTGTCTGGTACAAGAATCAACCTCTCGGCATACATTCGATCGAAAAAGTTACAAAGACACTTATGAAATCTCTAGGAAAATAAGGTTATTACACTAATACAAGTCTCCGAAGAACTGCAAAGACTCGTTTAGTTGAGGCCGGGATCCCTCGAGAAGTCACAAAGAAAAGAATTGGCCACATCTCCAATTCCGACGAAGTATATGTGGCACAAAATTCAATGGAGAGACAAATGAGTGACATTCTTTCCGGAGAATATTCATCAGTAACAAGACAAGTGAATCAACAGTCAAACAACACAGACAAGTCTACATCAAATACATTTGTGTTTAATAACTGCACATTCAGTGGATGTAACTTTTGACTTCTTCTGCAGTAAGCTTTGTTATCATTCTAATACATTATAATTGTTGTGAGTTCTTTTATACTAGCGCTACAGTAGATTAAATATTAAATTAAAAACCTCCTGGTCTGTAGGTCATTTAATCTACTATAGCAATCTCATGGGAATTTAGATTATCATATGGAGATGTATAGATATCTGAAACTTTCGTCAGTATTTAGACAGTTTTCGTCTACTTAGAAAATACACGGAGACATAGGGGATGGAGGAATTGAAATATGGGATTAAAGCATTTCTCACATCATTACAGCATGGACACACAGCAAAGAAGTGAAAGATATCTTCTATCTCATCATGTTCGCATAATTTACAAATGTAATCTTTATATGTAGTGCGGTTGTGATACGTTCCAACTTCTGCTGCTAGTGTGTGATTTCCTGCTGACTTTAATAATACTGTATTATTGATTTTAGTTTTGTCACTAGTGAGTTCTAAATATGGCTTCAGTTGACATTGAAATCCAACACAGCTCCAAATGATTTAGAGCTTTAGTGCTATGTTTGGCACTATCAATCCATTCCTTCCTAAAGAATTCCGTTAGAGCACTATTAATTTTTTTTAGACTTTCCACTGTAATCCAAGCCTTGCATGTCTTTGAATTTTATTTTGTTAAATAAACTGTTTATTCGAACACACCATGTATTACGATAAGACTTATAGTGTATATCACATTGTATATTTTTGAATACTTTGACTTGATGGTATGTCGACATTGGTGCAGGTTGATAGTATGTTGACGGGTTTTCTTCTTGTCTGCTCAAACTTTTATGCATGCTGGTCTTTAGGTCGTCGATGACGTACCTTAACACTGCTATCTCCGAACTCGTGTTTTGTCTGTTTGCGTCGACAAGCTTAATCATTTCTTCAATGTCACTGTTCTTTCTTTCTTTCTCCTTGTTGCTATTGTTTTGATTTTTTATTACTGAGATCAGATTTTTAGATCTCTCATTGTATAAAGGCCGCAATAGTATTCTGTATAAAGTCGGTTTTAAACCAATTAATACTCACAGCATCTTGTCACCTACTTAATTTCATCCTCATAGTGTTTTTAAGTCAATCTTATTTGGTCAAATGTATCGTTGGTCTATGCGGAGTTCAAGTTATAAAGATTTTAAGGAGACGAAGTGTATCGTTCAACCGCGCTGGGAACAGCAAGGTTACACCCGCACCGCTATCCGCAAGGCTTTTCGCCAAGTTTTAAGTTCAACGGGTCAGACGCCTAATGATTGGAGCACTGGGTTTTTCCGTGCCCTTGTAAAACATGTAAATACAGTCTCCATACCTCCTCTGTACATAATCCTGTAAATAATAACTCTTTTTTAATTGTTCATAAGCTTACCTGCCAGACCTGCAATTTCATTTATTTTATTAGTTGTAGAAAATGTAAAGTCGGCTACGTGGGACAGACCTCATGTACATTGTCGAGGCGGATTTCTCAGCACCTTAGCAGTATTAAGTATTTGTCATCTTCTACCGTTGCTCAGCATTTTTCTCAAAAGTGTGACATTTCTGACTTCTCGTTCACTGCTTTGGAACACTGCCCTCTTGATGATAAGAGACTTCTGCATGAGAATAAGTGGATCAAGTGCCTTTGTACTCTTGCCCATCAGCGCCTTAATTTAGAACTGAACAGGCTTGATAAGATCCACTGAGTCCTACCTTTCAGTGAGTAAATGTGTGGTGCAAGTGTGTCGGAAGGAACTAAACATTGACATTTGTCCTTCTTTCCGCATGCATAAGAATCTCGAAAGTCTTCTTACTGCCAACCGTTAAGTTAGTGTGCACCTTTATTACTTTACTTTATTTTGTCCTTATTTAACTTATTAATCTTGTAGAGCACATATCAATTTTTAGTTTCATGTTGTGCTACCTTAACATGCTTTATGCGTTTCGATTTTTGCATGACAGTATTATTCTTATTTGCATGTGTTTATTTTACATATTGACTGTCTTTGCATGCCTTATGACTTACCGTTGCATGTTAACTCTTTTTGCATGCTTTATGATTAACCGCTGCATGTTTTGGGTTGCATGCTTAGGTACCTTTGACTTATGTGTGACGACCTTTTCCGATTGATTACAGTGTGTGGAATTGATAAAGCCAATAGAGCGAAACCGGTCTTCCACAATTTGCTGTTTTCCTTTTGCCGATCCGTGGGGTGTGTGCGTCTACATTTGTCGGAGTTAGGATCACGGGGTCTTCTGATCTCTCTCTCTCTCTCTCTCTCTCTTGTCTCTTGTGATCACTCTCTTGAGATTGTTTAAAACATAGTATCTTGAGTATATGTTAAAAAACATAGACTTAAAATCTATGTTTCCTACATCTCGCAAATGCTCCTCCTCTGTTGTGGTTGTCTTCCTTGATGTCTCACCAATTTAAAACTTGGGACATTCATTACACTTTACACAGTAAATCGCACCACGTTGTTTTTTTTTGCTCCTTCACTCTTGTTAAATAATTTCGTAGACTTGGGCATGGTTTAAGGCATGTATTTCACTCGTATCTGTGCATATATGGGACATTTGCTCACAGTAGGGAAGAAACGCTGTCTTCTCCTCTTCAAAGTTGTATGGTTCCTTGTCTACTGTCTTGACCATAGAGTAAGTATGTTAGGTAGAGTGGTAACTCAGCACTTATTAAATCCCCAATGTGTAACCACCTTCGATTTTATTAAATGAACTCAAGGGAGATACAGGTTCTATTGTCACCAAATGTGAGATGTGCAAATTTTTGCAGTTTTGCAGAAATTACAACGGAAATGAGTGATCATGATTGTAATGCAGAAGGAAATGATACTATTTTACAGATCGTCCGTGTCATGACAGCCTTGGAGATTTAATGTTTACTAAATTAGCAATTCGATTGGTTCCTATTGCTTTCATGCTGAACAACATGAGTATTTTCTTAAGCGGGTGATACCACAGGCAACCTGCCACTGGCACAGCAAAATCACATAATCAAAGACAATGACTTCATTTAACTTCGAAAGATGCAAATGGTTCCACCAGATTCCAGAAATGAAGCATGAATTTAGTGATCGAATCATAAAATCATGCCGGTGAAAATTGAATTCAAAACTTGAAATTTCAGCCAAGAAAGCATGAATAATATCGCGACTTTTTCATGAAGACTTTCATTATAATACAATTCATGAAGTTCCCTCGATAATCAGCCTGATTTCCGCTTAGTTAGGATGCTTATTAGCAAATATTCATTCCTTTTGATATCCAATTTGTTTCATACTACGTATATAGGAGAGTCATCTCGGTAGTATATAAATTGGCAAATTTTGACTTTTTAAAAGTGCTCAAATAATTTTTTGGCCACGGAAACGTAATCTCCGCAAAAAGTGAATCTTTTGACATACAAATTTTTACTGCATACAGATACTTTTTTTGAGTCGACACTCTACCTATATATCCCTACTCTATGGTCTTGACTATACTACGAGGATAGCTTTAGCTGAGAAGATCCATTGAAGATGTGACATCTCCCCTTGAGCTGATATTCATCACATGTTGTCTTTGCCTTGCGATGAAACAGTTGGCAATACCCGTCTTTACCTGTAGAGGATGGCTGGACTGATAAATGGGCACTGTGTTCGTATTTGTGGATTATTAGAACACTGATATGGCCATTGTTTCACCTCGTCTTTCAATCATGGCATCCAGCTTTGAAATGCTAGTATAAGTCTCCATTTCTCGAGTATACTTTATATTTGTAGAAAACAGAGCATCTTGCAGACTGTATTCAACTATCACTAGAGTGTTATCCACATACCGCACGAATGGGTTCACACTACTTGGAAGCGACTGAAGAACTCTTCCTCAAGTTCTTGCATAAAGAGCTCAAACATTACTGGTCACACAGTAATCCAATAGGACAGGTTGAAGATTTGAAGAAGGACGTAAGACATTTGAAGCACGTTTCTTCCATGCTGAGTCTGAGCAATTCTTCGATTTAGTTGATGGAGAGTGAAGTTCGTGGTGACAGGGACACGGTGCTCCATCACTTTAACCTTAAAAAATTGTCCATCAAATCTGAAAGTTGTTTCTAAACCAAAATTTTAAGCAGAAGAGGAATTTTGCATTTCAAAATTAATTTATCGAGACCATCAAAAGATATTTGGAATTTATTGATCGGAATCGATTTGATTGATTAGTACTGATTGATTTTTGTTAGGATAATGTTTGAAGTTCATAAAGCGAGTTTTCTAGATCAAAATCTTTCGGAGAAAACGATTTTAATACCTAAAAGCTCATTCAATACCTTCTTTTAATGTTATAGATGATTTATTGATCAGTATCGATAAGTATCGATCTGATTGATTGGTAGTGATTGATTTACGCTGGGACAGCAGTTCAGGTTTATGAAGCAATTTTTTGCGTAGAAAACGAATGTAATACTTAAAATGTCATGAGATACATTGTTTGCACCTGATAGATGATTATTGATCAGTATCAATCTGATTAATTTTTAATGACTGATTTGTCATGTATATGGTCAACTCTACCCTTGAGATTCATATATTTTCTCGATTTATTTCGTAGGTGCATAAGGTGTTCACATACATCTTAATTAAGTATTGAAGACAGTTTGTTGAGGATCATCTTCTGATTGATTGCTATTGATTGATTAACTATGAAATTCTAAACTTGCAATCAGAACTGAACTGAAACATTCTGACTAATTGAGTGCTTCTTGATCTTGAGATCAATCGCGTTTCATCTGCAGATACATGTAGCAGACCGATTACTGCAATCATGTCCAATATGCTGATCACAGCAAGGTTCGCGATCAGGCTATTGTTTATAGATTGATCGCATAGTAGGTCTACAGGCAACCTACAGCTAATTACTCATCAACCGGCCACAAATTGTAATAGTTTCAAGAGTGGGCTCATATTATGGAGAAAATATCTCTTATCAACATATCAAAAATCTAGGAAAATCTAGTTAGTGGAACACCCTGAACTTTCCACTTACAGTCACGAGCCTTTTCGAAATGCAAAGACACGCTTACTCCAATAAAATCGCACATTTAGATAGTAATAGCCAATCAAAATGGACCGCTGCAGCTTTCTCTCACTAGCTGCATTTACCGTCCACATGGCCCTCAACAATATCAGCCATGTTTTCTGAATTGCTTCCTTTCCACGCGCCTAGATTTCTTAGTCACTATAGTTCAACAATACATGTACAATCTGCAGATGCAAGTTGCACAAGTTAAGCCACAAATCTGCGAGTTTTGCCATCAATAAACGATTACTTTTTGCAACTACCGTCTTGTGAAAACGCATAACTGTTTAAGACGCTAGGTCGAAACGAGTTTGAGCACCATTGTCTTGTAGATAATCTCCTAGGTACCTACCTTTGGGGTGCAAATTGATAAAGATTTGTATGAGTTAGAAAAATAAATTTGATCTAATAGACAATCATTGATATAAATACACACAGATTTTTCCTTTGCCATAGGCAAATTTGTGTCAATTTACATCTATGGATACTTTGAAATGTGTATTATATGATAAGTGAGCGTAAATGCGTTTTTGATAGAGATTCTTGAATTTCTATGCACATTCACAAGAGAGTACTTGCAAAAAAGCTTCGATTTTTGATAGAAAAAATGGAAAAAAATCTCACTTTCAAAAAAAATGAAAAAAATTCACAAATTCCAAGTTACCGAGCAAGAGACCCCCTCCGAAGACCTCCGACGGCAGTGGACAAGTCACTTACCAACAGACCTTCCATAGCTTGAAAGTTTGCGGTATGTGCTTGTCTGAAAAGAAAAACCTCATCGCAACTGGAATCGTTATGCATTATCAACTGGAACAGATTATGCATACATACATTGATGAGTCTCATTCTCAAAACGATGATGTGTCCTTGACATCGCCGAGAGGTGGTAGACCTCTGAAGTTGCTTTGTCGCAGATAAGAAGACTGTCGAGCCCAAGTTTCATGCACTACTATTTCTACGATGCAATCAGAATTGAATTTGAGCAATCGTGAAACACTGAAGATGTGTCAAGAATTGAGGAAAACAGCAAATATCTATATATTGATTGAACCTAATCTGCGAGAGCATCTAAGGGGCTAGAGACCATCTTATCGGTGAATTTTTTTAAATGGGAATGATCGTCATGAAATTGGGTACGGTTGCAGCTGTTAAGCTTACACCTGTTGTTGTCTGCAAAGATGTTTAACATCTCGTGAAATTCATTCTCGAGAAAAGAAACATTACGCATGACTACAGTATCAAAGTTTACATCGATGGAGGTGGTGGATTTATGAAGATATCTATCTGATGCAAATTGCAAGAGACAATATAAGATCACTGGAGCAAAACATATATTTATTGTCGATATCGCACCAAATGTGCAAGAAAATTACCCCAATATTCTAAAACTTTTGGGCATCCACACGCATGAATGACTTGGATTTCAGCGACGAAAAGCTAATAATTGCTTGTGACATGAAACTTGCGAATTGGATATTAGGACTGATGTCGCATGGTGCAACATTTCCGTGTTGTTGGTGCACGAAGAAGAAAAGCGATTTGAGTGGATTTGGTCCCTGTCGTACATTTGAATCATTAAAGGAAATGTGTTGGTCGTATTATGACACTTGTCAAGACATTGTCAAGAAGCCACATTTTTTCAAAATGTTGTCCACCCCAGTATTGTCAATAATGATTCCACGAAACAAATAATTGATGTGATTCCCGCGCCAGAACTCCATTTGTTGATTGGAGTAGTCAATACCCTATTTAAATCTTTGACAGAGACTTGGCCTGGCTCATCAGCATGGACACAACGACTTCACATTGAAAGGTAGGCCTATTACAGGAGAACGTTCACAGGAAATTCCTATATGAAGCTCCTGTCAAATATTGACCTTCTTCAATCAAGAATCTCTGGAAATTTTAGATCAGTCTATTCCTTGTGCTCTGGTGATCATCGCTGTGTTCTTCGTTCATTCATATTCTGTGGAGCATTGCTATTATCATCGTTTTTTCGCCGTTGTCCACGTCGATACCAGTGAATTCCATTCAGAGTGTGCAATCTGCCATTCTTGCCTTCTGTTGGTGTCTGTTGCGGAAATTTGACGTCACAGGGTATCAGACATATTATGCACTGGATTTTCATTTATCCGGGTTATGAAGAAGCAATTACAACTCTTGTAGATTGGCTGTCATGGTCTACTGAACTAAGTGTTTGACTAGTGATCTGTTTGGTCAGAGTTCGAGTCCCAACCATTCTGTTTTCTTCGAAACTCTTTGGATTAAACTAACACGTACATTTGTATGGGATTGATTACTTTTCTTATTTTGTTGGTGATAATAATGCCGAAAACCTTTTCTGATCTTTATGGATTCAAGACGAAGCACAAGAAGCAACTATGCATTGGTCAACTAAATGTGAACTCAATACGAAAAGAGGAAGATAGACCTCTAAATACTCTGAAGCATGACTACTTAGACAAGCTCAGACTTGATATACTTAGTATTCAAGAAACAAAAATCGATGGAAGCACGTCTGATAACGAACTTCTCCACTCTGGTTACCGCACCTTTTGCGAGGGTAAAAGAAAACATGGTGGAATTCTTGTATATGGGGGTGAAACTTTGCCAATCGTTCAAATTCCATGTTCCATTGAAAAAGGAAAAGCTTTTGAAGCTATTGAATGTGTTGTTTTACATGTGTGTGCAATCGATTTACGCTTTGTTTTGGTCAGTTTATATCGAAAACCATCTAAATCTCTCAAAACTGCTAGAGAAGAAATGGAGTTTGTTTTGACATTAGCCAGCTCCATAGAACCAGATATTCTTGTTACTGGGGATTTGAATTTATGTGCTCTAGGCACCCAGACTCAACAGCATCAAAATTTGCTGAATGATGTGCGTGATCAATTCAACATCGATTGCCAGATCAATGAACCAACTCGTCCCGAAAGTGGATCCTGTTTGGATGTAATTCTTTGTAATGAAGACCTTGTATCAGAAGCTGTTGTTCATGATCCAGGACTATCCTAACACTGTATGGTTGTCGCAGCATTAAATTGCACGTGTCCAGTGATTGAGAAAAGATATTTTAAATGTCGCTCCTTCAAAAACTTTGACGCCATGAAATTTCTATCTGACATTCGTGACGCTCTTCCGATATTCTACACATCCTCTATTTTTGCTTCGATTGATGAAATGTATGACTTTATTCATTCTATATACATTGAAATATTGGATGAGCATGCCCCTTGGATAGAGATGAATGTGCGCCCCAACAGGGTTCCTTGGTATACAGGAAAAATCGCTTACGCACGTCGCCAGAAGCATCATTGGCTAAATCAAACTCCAAAAGATGATAATGGTAAAAGGGTTAAAAACAGCTATGCCTGGAATAACAAAATGTACTGGCAGAAGGTCGAACGCAGATTGAATCGCGAAGCTGCAACTGCGTTTTTCAGGAGAAAATGTAATTCTGATAAACCGAATGACTTTTATCGACTTGTTGAATCTCATATGCATAGCAGAAAAGTTAGGGATAACACGAAAATCTTTTTGATCAGTGAGAACCAATATATAGTTGATGATGAAAAAGTCATGGACCAGCTTGGGGAACATTTTACTCATCTTGGTAGCAACATCAACAAACAAACAGCGACAAACAACTTGACGTACTTGATGAAAATTGTATGAGTATTGATATCATACGTAGAGATGTTGGGACTATACTACCATTTGAATTTTCGAAAATAACAGCGAAAGATGTGGAAGATGTCATTAAGAACAAATGTGGGAAATCAAATGGAATTGATGGTGTTCCAGCGAGAGCAGTTAAAGCTTCGAGTGTTGAATTCAGCAATGTACTCAGTTTTCTTTTCAACTGCATGATTCAATTATGTGAGTTTCCCACTGCTTTAAAACGTGGGGCATGGACTCCAGTTTTTAAAGGTGGCTCCCGTGTTGATGTAACACGATATCGTCCAGTGACTGTCCTATGTCATCATGCAAAGATTATGGAAACTGTTATGACAAGGCAATTATCGACTCATGTTCTACACATGCTATCGCCATACCAATTTGCCTATAAGAAGAACTACAGCACTGAGTCTGCACTATTGTATATGGTTGAATGCTGGAAATCTGCACTAGAGCTACGAGAAAATGTCGGCATTATATCTCTCGATCTAACAGCTGCATTTGACAGTATTCCTCATTCATTGATGTTAAGAAAGCTAGAAGCCTATGGATTGTCAACATCGTCGCTATTACTCATGAAATCCTATCTTTCATCAAGAAAGAACCGTGTTCGATTATAGGGAAAAGTGTCAGAAAAATGGTTTGAAACACAACGAGGTATTCCTCAGGGATCTCAGTGGGGACCATTGCTATGGAATGTCTATTTTAATGATATTCTTCCATTCATTCGATCTACAGGTGCTGAAGTCATTGCTTATGCAGATGATGTCACAGTTTGGGTAAGGGATGTATCTGCAACAAAGGTGCAAGATCGTCTAAGGGACACCATTCAAGCAATTCTTTGTTGGCTTAAAGACAATGGTCTCAAACCAAATCCGCAGAAATTTCAGTGTATGGCTTTGGGACACGATAAAGAGAAGATACAATTCAACGCTCATGACATAACTTTAGAAAGCTTGAAGTGTATTAAATTATTGGGAGTCATAATAGATTCTGAATTCAAGTATGATAACCAAGTGAAAGAAATCTCAAGGAAAGTTGCGTGGAAGTTGTCTGGTATAAATCGCCTTAAGCATTATACTAGCAGCAGAATGAGATGGAGACTTGTTCAGACATATATAGTGCCTCATTTTGACTATGCATCAATTCTCTTCTTGTTTTTATCGGCTTCTCTAACGAAGAAAATAGATACGATGTTTAATCGGTGTATTCGTGCTGCCGCGAGAGATTTCAAAAACCCAGTTTGTGAACTTGTTTCCAAATTTGATGCTCTTAGAATTCCTGTTCGGTGGCACATGGCTCTTTTCCGGCTTATGCAAGCTATCGCTAAAACGAAGACTGAGCTGAATGCAAGTCGTGACAGAGGATCATTCATTAAAAACTTCCAGTTTAGTGTTGGTTATGCACCATTAGTATTCGATGAACTGTTTATTTTGAGTGAGAATACTCACCACAATGTTTTCGTGCAGCCACGTGTTTGCAGTGTTAAGTTTGGCAAAAATAGTGTTAGAAGTTATGGGACTAGCTTTTGGAACAAAGTGCCTGAGACATTACGACAAGTAAAGTACAAAAGTCCGTCCATCATTGACTTTTTAAGATCATATTTACAGAAGCAGTCCGGTATTCAGACCTCAATTTACACCGCTTAACTTGCATGACTTTCAATGATTTTCTCTTTTTTTTCTTCATGTTATCGTTTTTTGTGTGTCTTTTGTGTCACATGCATCCCAGATGTAGTGAAAAATATATAAATCTTGAATCTTGTAAAGACTTTCCGATGCTTTTCAAAGGTAGGAACCAACTGTTTACACATTTTGATCAATTTGAACTAAGAATCCTTCTAACTTTCAGGTTTCTGCCCCGTGCCTTGGTCGTGAATTGGAACCAACATACATAGATGACATCAACACCTCAAAATTGCTCCAACACCGAAAGTGTGCGCCCATTTTTTGGCATGTTCCTGAGTTTTGCGAGCACCGCAATGATGGTTTGGGTCGATTTTCTGAACAGTCCGGTGAATCAGCTCATCGCGATTTTTCATTAATTTGGAAAGATTACAAAATCAATTCATCTTCTCATCCTGGTTTTGGTGATCAGTTGAAGCGCACTGTCTGTGCCTATAATGGGCATCATATTTATTGCTAAAAGATCTTATAACACAGAGATGGACATATTTCAGGAATAATGAGACGACCAAATACCAGTACTTGAAAGACAAGGTTGAAACAGAGATCAAGAAAGCAAAATTGGCGTGGTATCACAGGTGTGCAAATTCAAATAAGAACATGTGGAATATTTGCCAAAGAGATCGTACCAAATCAGAACTGCAATGTATTTAGCACTCTTTTGGAAGATTATGGCAACTATTTCAACATTGGCGAAGAAATAAACAATAAGCTATTGTTAGACAATGATGCACATATCCTTTTGCACAACAAGGAAGTATGCAATCATCCTGATCATATGCCTTTAATAACAGTTGATCAACTATGTTCATAAAATTGAATACCAAAAAATCATGCGCCCCTGACGGTATTCCTATTGGACTACTCGAAGAAGCAGCATATTTGCTTGTGGAACCGTTTACCCATATCATAAACTCCTGCTTAATTGAATGCCATATTCCCGAGAAACTTAAATGCGCCGATATATGCCCAATTCCCAAAACTAAGCCTATTGACATTGAGAACATCAGACCTATTTCTGTAATGACAGTTCAGATGAAGATGCTTGAAAAACACGTTTTAAATTGCGTACAAGATCATATTGATCGAACTGCTGGTAAATATCAATATGCATACAAGAAAATGTCATCAACAACATGTGCCCTAATTGATCTACATGAGAAAGTCACTTGTGCACTGGATAGGAAAAGCACAGAAGCAGTAATTGTGCTCAGCTTCGATTATTCCAGAGCATTTGAGAAAGTCATAGTAGCCAACTTAATTTCAAAAATGAGGGACATGAATTTCCCACCTGAATTTGTATGTTTTACATATAACTACTTGCAAGAACGATCACAATGTGTCAGATTGAATAATCAACGCAGCTCATTCCGTCGAGTAAATAGAGGGGTACCACAAGGATCAATTTTGGAACCTCAGTATTTCAATATTTACCTGAATTCGCTGAGACCCTTAAATCTAAGTACTCACATGATTAAGTACGCCGATGACGTCACGATGACCATAACGATCAATAAGGAAACAAGAGCGGAAGACATTGACAAAATGAGCAACGAAATACAGCAAATTACTGCCTGGTCGATATCAAACGGTCTAAAGCTAAATGCTTCAAAAACGAAAATGATTGTGGTGTCAAAGAACCAAGAGATCAAAGGTATTTTGAAAAGTAAATTTCATGACATAAACTGCTGCAGTGAAATGAAGCTCCTAGGGGTGGTTTGGACTGAAGACCTTAAATGGAAAACGCACTTCAATCGTTTGATAAAGAGGACATCCCAGCGGTTATATATCATTCGCAAATTGAGGAATGTACTGGATCGAAAATCCCTGAAACGAGCTTGCATGTCGCTTATTTTTGCTCCAATTGAGCACGCGTTCCCTCTGTTCTGCAAACTGGACAGTGAGACAGTAAGATCAATAGAGATACTACAGACGAGGTGTTCTAAGGTTATCAATGGAAGAAATGCGAAAAATATTTTTGAAAAACCCCAATGTCGGTTGAATAAAGGACTTCTACGACTCTACGACAAAGCTGTAAAAGAAAAGCATCCACTTCATCATTTGCACGAAGAATCGAATTTGAAGTCAAAACAACAATTTTTGCTCGCACCAAACGTCGACAAAACTCATTTTTGATATATGCCAGTTTACTGAAATGTGGTTTTGAGTAACTTTTTCACTTTGAATGACTTTGAATTACGTCGTTATGTTTTGATCATGACTTTGAATATAAACATTTATTATTATTATTATTATATTACTGGTTAAATTTGATAAATGTAATGTCATATGATACCACTTTTGATTATTTTTTAAATATGATTACATTAAAAATACTTATCTTCTAAATTTACATTGCTAGAATGGATAGATAAGTAGGTCTGCGTTAAGAACTACGTGTTCAATAAGATCATATCAAGTAATAGGCCTATTTCGTGTGGAAATTAGGCCTACAGCTACCGATGCATGCAAAAAATTGAAATCGTCTTTATTGCTCTATTTTTAGAAATACATGTACCTCTACATGAATTGACTTTCGAATAAGAGTAGGCCTATATCAGGTATACACGTAGAAGCCAATACATCACTGTATGTATGTTAAATAATAATCATCTATCAGGTGCAAACAATGTATCTCATGACATTTTAAGTACTACATTCGTTTTCTACGCAAAAAATTGCTTTGGAAAAATTGCTTCATAAACCTGAACTGCTGTCCCAGCGTAAATCAATCACTACCAATCAATCAGATCGATACTTATCGATACTGATCAATCAATCATCTATAACATTAAAAGAAGGTATTGAATGAGCTTTTAGGTATTAAAATCGTTTTCTCCGAAAGATTTTGATCTAGAAAACTCGCTTTATGAACTTCAAACATTATCCTAACAAAAATCAGTCAGTACTAATCAATCAAATCGATTCCGATCAAAAAATTGCAAATATCTTTTGATGGTCTCGATAAATTAATTTTGAAATGCAAAATTCCTCTTCTGCTTAAAATTTTGGTTTAGAAACAACTTTCAGATTTAATGGACAATTTTTTAAGGTTAAAGTGATGGAGCACCGTGAGGAGGGATCGACTTTCAAGCGATCGATGGCGATGTTCACACCTTCATTCGCAGGCACTGTTCCAAAGAGTTTGACAACATCGTAGATCACTCATCGATGAGACGATTTTAGTTGGATAGTCCGTAGAATGTCACGCAACTGAGCTGAGTTCTTTTATCTCCTGGATGTATATTTTCCAATAACGGCTGTAGGATCTTTGATACCATGGCACTAATGTCCAATGATCCAATAAAGAAAACGATTGGACGAAGCGGTATGCCTTCTTTATGGACCGTGGGAATAATTAGACTCAGATACGATTAAGTCCAAACGCTGTCTTCGAGTAACGTCATTGTTCTTCTACAGACGCTTCAGGATATTCGTCAATTTATTGGACACAGTCTTTCTACTTACTAATATGTTTTCATTACACACGTTTGATATTTTTAAAGCAACATGATATTGCAACAATATAAAGCAATAGAAATTTGGTTCGAAAGACAGTTTTTATTCTTAAACAGTACATATTCAACTTACCTTATCAACAGAAGGCGGAAGAATTTTTGGAATCAGTATTTTCATCATCCCAAAAATACCTGAGTAATGGGTAGTGGGGACCCAAGTTACATCTTTCTGAAATTCATAATGAAATGGGGAAAGTAAAATGAGTAAGTGCAAAAAGAAATTCAAAAATTTTCACTTTTCTACTCACTAGCAAAGCTGAGTGGGATAATTGCGAATTAAGTTCAACAACGCTATATAGAACTGTTATAAAGTAAACATCTACAGCAGCAATATTAGGTCAACGTTCACAAATTCCTATTCAAACCTGTTTGAAATTATTCTCAATTATTTCAAAATGAAAAGTTGATATGTCACGACCGGTTTCAGTGTATTTTTTAGACCATCATCAGGTGTATGTACAGGCATGGAAAAAATCGACGTATATACTACAATGATTAAAGCTAAATGAGAATAATAATCAGTAAAATTGCGTCTGTCAGGTCACAGAAAGACTCACAGCTTGAATGAGGAATCGTATTCATTCAGCAAGGTTCTGTCACTGCTATGACAAAGTGCGATACTTTCAGCTATTTTTGTGTAGGGCCTACTTGGTTTTGTAGATTATCGAGAAATCTTCAAGGTCAGCGGAGCGCAGATGTTTAGAAATTTCAGTTTCATTAGGGATGCCGCGAATACCTATGTTCTTTCATTCTAGAGATGACGACGCTTAGTCTCACCAATATAGCTGCTTGAGCACAACTTACAAGTAACTTTATAAACGACATCAGAGGAGAGACTAAACTTCAATCTGTCTTTGTTTGGAAAAAGGTTAGCAGTCTTTAGAGTTCTGTAAGAAACAATAATGTTATGATTCGTTGGAAGGATTTTGTTCAAAATATCAACAGTCTTTTTAGTTTGACTTTCAAGACTTTTGACATAAGGGAGGCGCCAGCATATGTTTTTAATATATCGCGATTGCTAGGTTGGAAATTGTCAGCATTATTTCTAATTCTGTCGATATGTTCATTAGAGTAACCATTGACAGTGAAAATACATTGGATGACAAAGAAACTGCTTTCATAGGCATTTTGACTACTACTTAACCGCTTTGCCCGAATAATCAAGGCGCGAATGGCTGACGTTTTATATCTAACAGGAGCATGAGCACTGTTAGGAATATATAAACCAGTGTTGGTATCTTTCAAATGCCAATGATAATTCAAAGAATTAGCATTTTTAGTGACCATAACATCGAGGAATTTTAATTGATTATTAGCCTGTTTCTCACAAGTAAAACGAATACTACGGTGAATACTGTTAAGAGAATGCAAAAGCTTTTCAGCATCCTTTTCGTTTCTAACGATAGCAAAAAGATCATCGACATACCGCCGATTCATCGCAAAAGATGCCAAAGTTGGGCCGAGGATCGATCCATGGCAACGCCTTCGATTTGATGGTAGATATTATCATTAAATTGGAACAGTATATTTTTACACGATACATTTAGGAGGGAAATCATGGTTCCTTTATCGACCGGAAAGCTAGTGAAATCAATTAAATTACAAATATGATCGAAAGTATCGCTGAGAGGAATACTCGAAAATAAGCTCACAACGTCATACGAGACAAGATCGTAAAAAAGATCATGAGAAATATCTTTGATCCAATCAACGAATTCGAATGCGTCTTTCAGATCTTGAGAGCGAGGAATGTATGGTTTCAGAATTTGATTTAGCCACCTTCTGCTTAAGCTGGTATTGTATGCTTTTGGCATACTTAAAATAGGACGCAAAGGTGGATTGGAACGTAATTTGTGTAACCTAGGCAGCCATATAGCCTGGGCTGGCTGACTACTTTTGGCGAGACTTGAAAATAATGTAGGTGTAAGCTGAAGACTTAAAGGCCTTGTAATTCATCTTCAAATGTGGATGGAAGCGGCATCGTCAACAAGAACTATGAACTAAGTCAAGAAACCCAGGCTCTTAGCTTGGGCTTTTCCATGTGCTGTCCTCAAAAGGTCAATGCGTTTGATGAACAGAAACTGAAGTTGTTTTCAACAATGCTGCGAAAGTAAGTTTGAGTAAAGATGATGAGGAAATTCAAGTCTTTGGCTTACACTTGCAGTAATGACAAGTCTCGCCAAAAGTTCTTGACTGGCAAAATCAAAACTATCCGTAATTAGCGAGAAATAAAAACCTTTACGTTACAAAGTTTGACAAAGGCAACGGCGTTTGTATTATGGATAAAAATGTTCCTTGAACTGAGCATATACTCCATCTCATTGTGGTTTACACTGGTCGTCGTGTTGAGGTCTCGCAATTTCCCATTGTACAATTTCCAGTGAGTTGTGATCCGTGGTGTTCTGTTGTTGTTGCTGAAGTCGGGAATTCAATATCTACGTCACTAACACGACACCACAGTCTTTGGTGGATTGTTTGGCTTATCTACCGTGTGTCCCATAATTCACACAAATTCTAAATTGGCTCCCATTTCCTGAATTTATATGGTAGAGACGCGCATTTTTTTGTAAACTGAAGCCGAAACTGGGGGGTTTATATGGTATACTGCTTTATGTATAATACCTCTAAACAATATTTCCCATTTCTGAAACAAAAAAATAACAAAGAAATGCAGTATGCAATTATATTTTGTTGATAACAAGAATGACAAGAGATTAAAACAACAAGATACTACATAACAAATTCAACAAGATCCAATATCTACAAAAAGAAAGGCAATGTTCAATTAGAGACAGTGTTCAATAGGTCCTCCTTCACAATCAATCACTTTCTGTAATCTCGAACGCAGATGGAGAACAGATCTTCTCAGCTCATCGGGATCAATTGCTTCAATCACCATAGTGATTCGGTCTTGCAATTCGTCGAGACTTGTGAATGAGACGTGTGATGGTAGACACACTAAAAGGATCACGACGACAGCCATGAGTAGACTTATAAAGAGCTTTAGAACTGCTGAAGCAGATTTGCCATTAGAAAAATATAGCTCAACAAGTTCAATTCGTGCTTCGAGATCCATGCGTGTCGAAGTCTACCGGTAAGTTCTGACTGATCGAAGGCATTAAATTACCACAGTACGAATCAAAGTGAATATAATTCACCACCACACGTGCGTCATTATTAGATGTTGAACACAACAATAGCATGATACTTGATCAGTGAACTGCGATTGTGTTTACAACACTAATCAATAGATGTCTTGATGTCTTAAGAACGTAAGAAATAGTGTACTTCAAGCAATATGTGACGATAATTAACGGTTATGTAATACCATGTATAATAATCAGAGGAAGACCCCAGCATAATAAAGCAGTATACCATATAAAACCCCCCAGTTTCGGCTTCAGTTTACAAAAAAACCGCGAGTCTCTACTATATAAATTCAGGAAATGGGAGACAATTAAGAATTTGCGTGACTTATGGGACACACGGTATATCTTTGGTTTAAGTCCCTCTGGGGCTGTAATTTTGTTCAAATTATCTTGTCTAAATATAATTCCACACATCTTTGCTGATATGTCGACACCACGAACAAGACGTGGGCGGGTTGCTGAGGATTCGAATTCAGAAAGCGTAAAGCAATCGATCACAGCGTTAGAAAAACGTCCGTCCGATAAGTTGGATAAAATGATTGATCGAATTGATAGTAGTAACCAAACCTCCACAATAAACACAGCGCCCCCCCCCCTCGGGAGAGAGTCTTGGTTGGCCGTCCAGGTTGACTTGGGCGGCCGACCAGGTTGGTAGATGTTGATAAACGACAGAGTTAACGGCGAATTTGGGATGGTTTTGGGCTGTAGAGCCAAAACGAAGCATCGGATGGGAAAACGGAGGCCAGATTCGGAATCTACGTGAAATTTTGGGTTAGGAAGGTTGTTTCCAGCGTAATCAGAGAGAAAAAATTTTTGGGACGTCCCCCCCTCGGCAGCGTTGCTTCCAACTTTGGTTCTAGAGATCGTAGAAAGTCGTGCAATAGCTCGTTTGAAAGCTAAGAGTGAGACACATTCAGTGAAAGAAACGACTTGTTCATGTCTGTCTTCGTTTAGATGTCAGACGTCATTTAAGATTTGGGAAATTGGCGAAAAACGACAAAGTTAACGGCGAATTTGGGATGTTTTGGTCTCTAGCGTCTAAACGGCTGCTCCAATGGCAGATCTGAGGACAGATTTGGAGTCAGCGTCAAATTCTACATCAGCATGGTAAATTTGAAAGCCATCGGAGAGAAAAAAATTTTCAACATTTTTCCGAAGACGAGTTATCGGCGAATTTGGGATGGCTGTGGGCTGTATAGCCAAAACGAAGCATCAGATGGGAAAACGGAGGCCAGATTCGGATTCAGCGTCAAATTCTACTTCACAATTGTGAGTTTCCAGCTCAATCGGACCTCCAGAATCGGTGATAGAAGTGTTTAAAGTTTTTGGATGATGGATATTACGTCATCAGCTGATCACCACAAACTATATAAGCTGGGAACCGACAGAGACTTTTCACTAAGACGAGAGATTGTCAACGGTAGGTCGTCTCTCTGAGCTCCGATGATAGCATCGGACATTCCAAATTTTGGGTTTCTATGAGAAACCCACTTAGAAAATTTCATTGCTGATATCAGCTAAGGCGTCAGACTTAAAGGTTAGCCAGGAGATGGCCTTAGTGTCCAGGCCATAAAAGACTCCAAAACTTTAAAGGCTTGTGACTTTGCTTCTACAAGTCCGTTTGACTTGATTCAAAAAAGTTTCGGTCGCTATTCACCTGCCCTAAGTGATAGACTACCTATAAAATTTCATAAGTAGTGCTAAATGTCTAAAAATTTAAATTCGCTATTTTTGGTGATTTTCGGGGTTTTCAAACCTTCTGATTTCAATAAAGACCTTTATAAAGTTGTCAGAGGCGATCTTCGGCTCAAGACATGCTTCCTGATGTAAATAACTCCACCGGTTTTCATGTCAAAATCGGGGTCCGAATACCAACACACTGATATGACGCACGCTCTGTCCGTGGGAGGTTGGATTTGAGGGCCGAGGCCTTGGAGTCGGGATGAGATCCCTCTGAGTAATGCCTGTAACGGATTCATCAGCCTAGCTTGTCTATCCTCAAGTATTGAATGACATATTAGTTGTATTTTTAAAATGATTGTCAATGTATTCATTCGTTGAAGTTATAAATGGTATAAGTAGTAATTCTATTTCATCCTTCCTTTACAGAAAATGGGAGGAAATTCAAGATTTTTGCTTAAAAAGTGCTCTTGTGGAGAGATTGAGAGGCGGCGAATTTAAACGCCACATTAACAAATATAAGAATACTCCTCACTTTCACGAGGAAAGAGCCGTTATTTCCGGCTGCATACATTGCCTAAAATTTTTAAAAGGCAAGGACCAGACGGCATTTTATTCCGCTCACGCCGAATGTCCGATCAAGAAGGCTAGTAATTATACAACATCAGACATCGGCAAAGTGATCACAGCCTTCTTCAACGAAACAACAGTCGATCTAGACGCAGAATTGCAAGATGCAATTGATACCATCTTGAGTCCTACTGCACCGACCACAGAACAACTAAGTTGATCGGAAAGCTCAGACGACCCCGATTCTGAGGAGGTCGTCATCAATAGAAAAGCGGAAGACATAGGAAAACTGTCAAATCAGTCTTCCCCGATAAAGAAAGCGATCGCACAGCAGTCTTTCCCAGTAAAGAAGGGGATCAAGCAGCAGACGGATAGCTGGAACAAGGATGCCCAGATCGTAAAAGTGAGCCAGGAATATGCACTCACCAAATTAAAAGACGAACTGGCTCGTTACAAAAACGAATGTGCGGCCCTCAGGGACGAGAATTTTCACCTGAAGGGTCAGGTACCCGAGATTCGGGCCCTGAAGACACAAGTCATCAATTTAGAACCTTTCCGCGAAAGGGCGCTTAGCAGCGAAAAACGCGTTACTGAGCAGGCGACGTACATAAAATCTTTAAAAGCTCAGGAAGAGACGTCAAAGCTGAAAATTGAACAACTGAAGATTAGCCTAACTGAGAGCCAGAAAAAAGAGGAGAAAAGAACAACGCTCCACCTTCCCGTTGTCAACAGCAGAATTGTTGGTAACATAATCATAGAAAGTGAGGACTTAGACACCACATTCGAGTGCTACGATGGGGCGATGGCGGAAGTGCGCTCCTTACACATTTCGATTAAGCATGATGGTGACATCAAGGAATTGCGCCACCGCAAGCGGAAACTACCGACCAAATACCTACCTCACCCACCACCATCGAAGGTTCAACGAACCGATTAAGTTAATTTATGGTAAGTTAATATCATCTCTATCACTTGAATATAATTTCATCTATTTTCTTTCTATTTTTCAGATGCGACGTGAACGAACCAACGGTCTTTAAGAGGCCACCCTGGGGCAAAAAGTGATAGTACCTCCACTTGGTTTGCCCTGGACAGACTTCGGTCTGACTGAATCTATCACATAATTAGAAAGACTGAGTCATGTCTCTGTATCAGAGGGGTATATAAACCATTACCTCTCTTTCATTTTCATTCTATACTTCATCATGAACACACCTAAGACGACAGTCAGCTCTCCTGACAAGCCTCGGCTTAGACCGAGAAATTTATTTATTGAATTTTTAGAGATGGAGGAGCGAGAGCGAGTCTATAACAATCTTGCTCGAATCGGCTCATCGGTTACCGATGATGCCGATTCAACAGAGTGGAGATATATTCCGCCCTCTGACAGTCGGATGGAAGTAGAGGAGGTCGATGCCGCTGACATAGAGAGATTAAAAGTCTCTCAGCGGAATCGGTCAAATCTAGACATGTATCCGAGAATGAACCATCGGTCTTTAAGAGACCACATGGGGCAAAATGTGATAGTACCTCCTCGTGGTTTGCCCTGGACAGACTTTGGTCTGACTGAATCTATCACACGAATATAAAAATATAATCATAAAGTTGTATCTGCTATCAGTCAAATTTAACGTTGCATGGCACGGAGAACTTCGGTATGATTCTTCCTGTTGGTGGGCGATCTCTCTTGAGACAGCGGATGATATCGTAGTGATGAGTGTGGCAAGGGCTTGAGACTTACCTTAATCCGACTTTCCAACGGTCGTCGTGGTCTCTTCGCTCAACGTAGCACTTTGAACGCCAATCGGTTGAGTCTTAGCTATCTGCCGCAGGTTACTTTTTAAATTCTCCATTGCATACGTTATCTGAGAATGAATCATGAGTTCTCTTAAAAACTGCCTCTATCATTGAGGCTAAATGATGAAGGGATGAAATGGGAGGGCACTCTTGCGCCACACGCAAACATATACATCTTCTCTCTTTACTAACGATACGATCTCTTTTGATAGAAAAGTAGACCGATAATAAATATGACATTCGCAACCATGTATACAATAAACCCCATATGTAAATTCTTCCCTTTATTTCCATTTCTAGATCAATACATTGTAAAACAATGACATGTAGCTCTTTAGATTTATTTATCAAAGTTCAGTGGGACTGGTTTCAAGTCATTATAAATCCTGTAATATACCACTCGCTTTGGTGCATCCCGTACTCTTCTGAGTCGCGTCGTCTTCGGTGTGAACTCGCTTTCACTCCATACAACTTGGGTGATTTCACTTTTGCTACCACTCTTCTCCTCGACATTGGCGATTTCGGGTTTATTGCCACTGTTCACATCCTCGTCCCATTCATCGACAACTTCGAAAATTTTGTGGAAAATATTTAAGGCTTCAGAAGAATTTGCGATACTAGCATGTTTGATCGTTTGATGTGAATGAGAAGTGCTACAATCTTCTGATTTATATAGGATATTCAACAATACTTTCCTCGACAGCCAATCAGAATCACTCTAATTTAGATAAAGGCTGTTAAAGTCAGAAGATTGCAAGATATACCAATCTCAGCTAAAATGACAACTTTGTGATCGTCAATGAGTGCGATGAAGGCATGAGTAGTCAGGAGAGTGGTAACAAAACTGTAAGAATTATCTGGACAGACGAAGAGTGAACACCGAAAACAACTCGTGAGCGAAGAGTGTCAGATGCTCCCAAACGATCAAGTATGCTTTGATTTTAAATAAATCTAAAGAACCACATGTCATTACTTTTTGATATTTTCCCTCAGTGATTGAGGTCGTATTTAGAAAAAATGATAGTGTCTAGCATCAGCTGCTATGATTTATACTGAGCTGTCAAATGATTAGATTTTCACTATGATGTTGATGACTACATTACCCAGAAATAAGTGAAAACAGACAGATATAACAAATGAAACATATATTCAGAAATTACAAATAATTTAGAAGTTCTTCAGTACTAATATTGTCCCACAGCGATTCGCAGTTACTGCAGTCAGATTTCAGTTGTCGCAGTTTTTCCTCCGCTGCAGCCAACACACCAAAGACGTACTCCCATTCAATCTCGCTCCTGGGTTGAGACGATGGGCTGTACCATCTCCGTATGTCATGGAGAAGACTGATATCATCCTCCTTTGACACATCCTCCTTGTTGTATAGTAGGTACTTCCACCTCACATACACCATTTCCATCTCCTCTTCCTCAGTCAGAGACGGATACTCCAAACTTGGAATATCCTCGACTGTTTTCTTCTTCTCCAACTTCACCGTCTTTGGAGCGGGAGGGCAAGTTGATGTGTCCACGGAGAGAGTTGCTGTTGGCGAATTCATGACTTCAAATTGTATGCTATAAACTTGATTTCTTAGTGCTTAAGTACAAGTAAGTTGCCAATCAAATGAATAGCCAATGAATGCCGAGTATGAGAATATATAAAAGAGGGGAAACAGACTTATTTTTCATTCTATATTTAATACGTATTGAGAATAAGTGAAGTCTCTATTTTGATAAACTATACAATTTACTGACATTGAAGTACCATACTTAAACTTGTTTTCGTTGAAATGGTAAGTTGAAGATTTCCTCACTCATCTCCCTCAAACGTTTGATTAATAGCATTTTTCTCAATTTCAGCCATCTACTTCATCACCAAAACGCTCCCTTCTCGAGGAAACTTTACAACTGTTAAGTGAAGGTAGGTTGTAACAATAAACTATAACTTTAATAGAGATGATAGAATGATTTCTCTTTCAGGTGATGTTAGTACCAGCTCAAGCGGTCAGTCGCGGGAATCTAATGAGCGGGAATGTGCTGATTGTGGTCACATCTTTATAAGGAAGCGTGATCTCGCCCGACACATCAGACAACGTGTATGTCAACCCAAGACATCATCAATCTCCCGAGGTGAGGATGATTCTATTCAACATGTCTCCTTTACTTGCGACTTTTGCACGCTATCTTTGAAACACGTTTTGAATTTTCTTCACATAGACTTCACCACGCGCATACAAATGATAGTTATAGTAACAGCACCTCCTCTATCCGTCTCACTGAAGTGTCTCTCAATAATGTAGTGAGAAATTTCCATATGGAATCCTCAGAAACCATTGCTGATTTTCCGGAGTGGTTTCATCAAAATTCAATATTAATAGATGCGTTCTTTAGAAATTTAGACAACTTTAGAATAAAAGCGCTCATCTATCTTAAAATAAAATATGTTAAAGTTGATCATCATACTGGCGAAGTAGTGCAGAGATTGGAGTTTCACATACCCTCCTCCCCTGCTACAGAGGTAGTAGATAAAGAAGTATGGTTAAATTTTCACATTCAAGGGCTAAATTCAAATATTCATAAATTTAACGAGCGCGATAGTGGTCTGATTTTTGATGGTGTAGAATCTGCCATGTTTAAAATTACTCTATTAGCAAATTACAGTGGACGAGGCCTCTTCAATCTTCCAAAAACGTTAGAAGATAAGAAAGCAGTCATTTCTATAGATTGTGAATTGCACTGTTTTAAGTATGCGGTTTTATCCATTCTCCGCTATCATGATGTACAGAACAACCGTTTCCGTAAAACCAAATATCATCAATGGGAGAATGAATTGAAATTTGATGACTGTAATAGTGAAGATATAAAATTGAAAGATACAGAGAAATTTGAAAAATTAAATGAAATTAAAATGGTTGTTCACGTCTGGCAAAAAGGACTTAAAGGTGTACGCTACAACAAACGTTCATCAACTTATGATCGTGTTGTCAACCTCTTGTTGGTATATGAGGATAGCAGTCAACAATGGCATTACTGCGGTATTCCAAATGTTCATCGACTATATTCCCACTTAACATCCAAAAGGGGTAGCATTTCATATGTGACCGTTTATGAGATCCTTCTGGTCAAAAGATAATTTTCAAACACATTATGAATGGTGTAAGCGAGGTAAATTGCAAATGGAACGCATGCCCAAAGATAAAATCTTTTCATATAGAGAGAATGGTAGTGAGTTAAGTCCTCTTCGTGTCATCTATGCTGACATCGATTGCTATATGGATGATAACATCCACAAGCCAGCAGCCATATCCTGTTATGAGGTATGGCATATTCATTTCCAAAATAAAAATAATAAAATGCACGTCTTGCAAGGTGAGGATTGTATACACAAATTCTTGCAATTCCTGGAAAGTGCTAGTAAATTTCAACAAAAATATGATAGTGAACTCGATCACAGATCATTAAATATGACAGCAGATGATCAGGTAAAATTTGAAAGTTGTAAAGTCTGCTCAAAATGTAGTAAAACGTTCGATGACGGTAAAATTAAGAAAGTGCGTGAACATGATCACATCACTGGTAAATTTAGAAACGCACTGTGTTCAAGATGCAATTTTTCTCTAAGAATGAAACGGCGCACTCTACCCGTAATTTTTCATAATTTCAAAGGCTATGACAGCCATATGATAATAAAAGGGGGGTCAGGAAAAATTAAGGGGTGGTTGATGAATGTTATAGCTCAAACGAGGGAAAAATCCATGTCCATGACAGCAAAAGTACCAGTTGATAAGACTAAAGAGATAAGATGAGATAAGATAATAAGATAATAAGATAATAAGATAAGATGATAAGACAGTCTACTTTGATATGAAATTCTTAGATTCCTATCAATTCATGACTTCATCACTAGCATCTCTCGTTCAAAATATTAAGTCTCTTCCACTAACTCAAAATTTGAAGAAACAATATCCTAACTTGACAGATGAAGTCATCACATGCAAATGACTGTTTCCGTATGCATAATCTGACAACATTTCTAAATTTAGTGAGACTTTTCTTCCATCAATAGATAAATTTAAAAATGATTTGACTGGTATAGAATGTAAGGTAGCAGATTACAATGATGCTCAAATTAATTGGACAAAATTTGACTGTCAAACGTTTAGCGATTATATGATCGCCTATCTAAAATTAGATGTATTTTTGCTGGCTGATGTATTTCAGGAGTTTCGACGAGTGACACTGGAAGAAGATAAATTAGACCCTATCCACTTTGTCAGTCTTCCAGCCATGTCATTCCAGTCTGCTTTTAAAATGACTGGAGAGAGCATCCATCTTATACAAGATCCAGAGATGTATAATTTATTTGAGCGATGAATTCGCGGTAGTCTCACATTTGTAAATAGACATCAAAAATTATCAAAAATAGTAGATGATGATCAGATTCATCTAAAGTACTATGACCAGAATAATTTATATGGTAGTTCACTATCCAAACCTCTACCTCACTCTGAGTTTAGCTGGCTAGTGGATAGTGAAATTCAACATTTCTCCAATCCTTCAAGCATATTAGCTTTTCCAGGTGATGGTGATTGTAGATATTATTTCGAGGTAGATCTTATCTATCCACATAGTATTAAAAATAAAACTGTGGATTTTCCACTTGCGTCCGAATCAGGTGAAGTGACTGAAGACATGTTTTCGGACTTTATGAAAAAAATTTCATTAAGATTTCGAAAGGAGTGGACAGCACAAGTATAAGCCTTGTCGCAAACTTTTGTTTACTCAATTTGATAAAGAAAATTATCTAGTCCACTTTTCCATCTTAAAATTTTATTTAGAAATGGGCATGATTTTAAAAACAGTTCACCGCATTATCAAATTTAGACAGAAAGCCTTTCTGAAACCTCATATTGATAGTAACAGCCAGAAACGTGCACTAGCCCAAAATAATTTTGAAAAGGATTTTTATAAATATAAGAATAATAGTCTTTTTGGTAAGACGATGGAGGATGTTAGAAAACGTATAAACTATAAACTTGTGAATCATAATGATAAATTTCAAAAGTTAGTGGCATCACCTCTCTTTATTGATGGAGATATCATAGATGATGAATTGGTTGGTGTTAAAATGATAAAATCAGAAGTAGAGTTGTGCAAGCCCATCATCCTGATGCAAACATATCACTAACCAAAAGAATTAAACTCACACTACCACATTCAGGAGATGTGTAAATAGATTCAGTCTCAAATCAGTATTTTGATGATGCTTTTGTTGACATTCATTGTTGTTTTATGTATCGCTTTAGATTGTACTTCCTTGTGAATATATGCCTACAGTCAGCTCATTCCCCCTATATCTGTGAAAAGACTTTTTCATACACATATTTTTATTTCAATAAACATATCACAATGACTTCACTTTGTTTTCCGAAACACTAAAGTTACGAGGGATTTAGTATCTTTCACATGGATGAACTCATGTAGACCATTTGTAATTTTGATAGAAATAGATGGTATAGTTTGTTTGATAACAAGATGGTAGAAAATAGGTTGAAACATCTTCTCGACCATTCCATATAAAGCATCCTTATTATGAATGAAATCACGTAAAATGTGTTCTTTTTCCTCCCCAACAGAAATAGGTAGAATCAAATCACTTTGAATGTAAAGGTGCTGTTCATGTTTATCAAGTGTCATTGGTGTTTCTATACCAATCGTATGCGCAACAGTAAACATATTTTGTAGCATTGAAAAACCAAAGAGTTTTTTCAAATTTTTGCTCAATTGACATTGAATGTCATCACCCAGTTTCAGAACAACGCGTTGATTTTCAATTGAAAACGAAATGTAGTGTGTCTTTACATCATACTTACTTTTCATCACATGCTTCAACTTCTGTTGTATATAAGGATTTATTACATGAATGAAGCTTTCAACTGTATGATATAGACACGGCATTATATTGATAGCAACTTTAGATTCTTCATAAGACTGGTAAATTTTCTTGATGCGATCACCATAGATGTCCACCCACCATTCATCATTAACTGAATCAGCTTTAGTGTGATATTCATGAGAAGCATAAACCAAACCGCTTCCAATAATGGGTGTATAATGTCTTACAAAATGACGCAAGGTTGGAGAGAAATAAACTGTAAGTTTGTCATTATATTTCTGAATAACCAACTTATCTTTGTCCGCCATAATTTTCTCTCCATACTTCTTACCCACAGTCTCATTCCATCGTTTTACTAACTCAATAAGTGATAAAGGTTGAACACCACGCTTTTTCAAAATGATGCGTTCTTCACATTCTACAACATCTTAATCAAATATTTTAAATTTATAATGAAATTTGTTGATTCGATTTGAATAAACTTTTTTAACATTTGCAATAGCAATTGACGTTAGATGTAGTCCATGACCAAAACCGAGATGTGGATAGAATTCATTATCCAACCTCAGCGTAAGACCTTTAGTAAAAGAATGCAAGCGAAGGAAAGGTCTCCTACTCCAATGATAGATAGTAAACTCATAAACTTTCTGATCCTTATTCTTCATGATGGAAGTATTACCATCATTGAATCCCTCAATAATTTTCTCATTCCCAAATAGACCATAATAATCTGATTTTATCTGAATCCATTCATAGTTCCACTTTCCATCTGACGTTAAATTGTACGGGAACTGGAATGCATTATTTATCGTTATTCCATCATGGGTGCGAGGAGTCAATATCATTTCTTCCAAATCATTCACATTCTGAATATTGCTATCATAGCAAATACTAGAAATACCTACTTTCCATTCACTTTCTAGATGTAGTGAGCGATTTAATTCTACTCGAAAGTCTGATGGTTTATTATTAGGAAATTTATTCATAGAAGCATTACTGGGTAAGTAGATTAGAAACGAGTCCTTATTTTCACTTTCCATACTAATCACATTGGAAAAATATATTAGCATACTTTTGCATTAACTCTTCATTCGGAAATGGAGTGTGATACTTGTTACAGCATCTTTATGAAAAGGAATCAACGCACCAGCATCGTCATAAATTGCAATATCAATTTGTGGGATGTAGTTTGATTTCAGCTTTGTATAATGCACTTTCTTGAAAGTATGCTCAGATAAAATACTGCAGCTTTTTGGCTGGTATGGTATCATTGCTAGCAATGGAGCTTCAACATCTCCCACACGTACATCTTCACCAATATTGGAATATATCTGAAAATAGTTAATGCTAGCTTTGGTTACAGTACCACTTTTAAAGATATTTTGATCAAAATCCAAAATGTCCATTAGAGTTTTATCCATAATTAGTTCAATACCTTTTCCACTTATAGTGAGAGACAAAGCACCTTCTTTTTCAGAAAATGAAATATGTTGCTCATTAATCACTTCATTTAAATAATCTACAACCAATTTAACTGAAGTGATAATGCGAGGCATCAACACTCTTGTTTCATGTAAGATACCACCTAAAGGCTCTATACGCTTTCTGTATAAAGATACGATCCATTCTGTATCAAATTGATTTGACCTTTCACATGGTAAATGTTGCATATTAAATTTTCCATGGACAGCTGCAGAACGATGTCGTAAGAACTGATGAAAATCTTTTGAACAAACTAATACTAGATCATCATCATTTAATGTACTTATTACAATATGATTAGATGATTTGATACAAGTCAATGTTGCCACTTGTTTACCATCAACTCGAATGAGCTAATTAAATTTCTTCAATAATGTTTCAGGAGTCATGTTTGTCTTTCTTGGCTTAATCACAATCTTCTTCACCAACGTCTTCTCATTTCTTGGAATAAGATCTACATAATAAGCTTCCTCTCGATATATTAACTATTTATGACTACTTGGGTAGTAATTAACGTTATAATTATGATAGTTTGTTAAGGCGCTAGCGAGGTAACCTAAATCATTTCTTAAACTTGGACTTGGTTAGAACTGGTTGTTGGACTTCTTTAAATTGGACCAACAATCCAATCTTTCTCAACTAAATGATGTACATAATTATGATCGTCATTGTGCGGAGTAAATTGGACAATATGTTTACACGCTTTATTCAGGAAATCATAAACGAATTTCTGACGTGATAGAATATCTTTCTTCGGCCATTGTGGAATGTATACTCGGCAGCCCTTTTCACATTGGTAAGCAGCTGTGAGTCTCATATTAATAGTCATCACCTCATGATCAAAAGTATAGACACAGTTACTGTGAACAAGTTGTGTGACCCCTACTTCCCACTCTCCATTCAGCTGTTGTATATTATCAATTGGAGTAGAAAAGATAGCGACTCGATTACTATCAAATCTATTTGTTGCTACATTGCTAAGCACAATATGGTAAAATGACATTTTCATATTCTGGTGATCTATATATTACCCATTTGCATAACATCATGAAGACTTGGATTTTAGATTCTCAACAATACATCAAAGTTGATCGCAATGGATACGTTCATTTCAAAAATTCTCATGGAAATACATCGAGAGGAATTACATTAACATAGCGACAATTTTGTAAATCTTAATGACATCATGAGGGATTTGGAATATTTTGAAACGCTAAAATTCATCTCTTTGGGTAATCAAGTTTGGCTTCAACATTACAGAAAGGAAATTCAAATCTGTCATTCTGATTCCTCAATCTATTTTTTATTTCGCAAATACAATTGGGAAAAATATAAAAGATGGTTCATCGCTCCATTATGTCATTTATTCGTCGAGAGTTCATCGCTTTGCTATGCAAATCTTAATCAGACACCACCCTCAACACAATGTTACGCTCCATCATGAAGAGTTGGAAATTAGATTCCCTACAACATGTTGAGATTGATTATGATCAAAACGTTTATTTCAACGACTATACTGGAAATATGAGAAGAGAATTTGCTTTATCATATCGACATTTTCAATGCCTAAATCATATCATGAAGGACTTGAAATATTTCTATATGAAAAGGCATTCACGCATAGGAAATCGCATATGGTTGCGACTAAAGAAGCAACGAATACAAATCTATCATTCCCAACTTTCTATCTGCTTCACATTTCATCAAGGTAGTTGGGAAAAGTATAAAAGGAAGATACATCGCTCTATTTACTCATTTTTTCATCATGAGACGTCATCGTTACACCATCGTCAACATTCTCCACCGCATCAGACTCTATACCAAAATCGATCTCGCAACATTACATCAACAAATTCCAAACAGCAAGTATTATCCGGGTCGACCGCAAATGTTAGTGGTGAAGATGAGCAATTTTTTAGGAACCTTCAACTCTTTCCAAATGGGACGATACAAATTCTCGGCGCCCTTTCTCATTCATCGGCGCCGGTAATGCGCTTAGAAATGCAGAAGCTACTACGTCGGATATGGAAGAGGGAGAAATGTGTGATGTCGAATCTGACTGTGAACAATCTGGTGATCTCTAGTCAATTGAGTGAAAATGTATCGTATTCGAAGATTCATAGCAGCAGCTACAATTTATGTTATGAACCAAGACTTTTTCCTGCAGCTCTCATTAATTGTTGGAATCCTGTAAATATTGCAATCTTTCACGACACTAAAGTTATCATTACTGGACTGAAATCAGAAGTGTAAGCAGATACAATCCCAGACCGTTTAATCGAATTTGTACATACCGAGCGGATTGTGAAATAAAAACAATTTTTATTCCAATATGATGATGTTTTATTTCAAATCATTATAGAACTTACAAATCATTTTTTCATTTGAAGATGGATTACATGAAAACTTTTGAATAGCAGATTTAAATCGACGTACATGCAAACGTTTTAAAATGAAGTACAATACGAAAGCACCACAAGTTGATGAAAGTGGATGTTGTAGTATACGCTCATTTCGTTGATATTGACGAGTATGTTTTCTCAACCACTGCTGTGTTGGTATATTTGGAGGTTGAGCAAGGGAGTCAAATAGTTCACCGCGTCTGTCTTTTCCAATAAAGATAGTTTTCCAATGTTCACCTTTTAAATTCTTTGACTGAGTGTTCAATACATTAATGATGGAATACTGTTTTACTGTAGTTGGTAGGGTACCTAGCGAATAGACATTATCAAAAGCTTTCAACGTAGCTTTATCTGCATTACGCTGTACTTTAGCTTTAATATCGTCAGCATTCAACCAACTCATTAACGATTGATTATAGTGAAGAATCACTTCACGATACTTAGTTATTTCAATATTTGAATCAAAAACTGCATAAATCAATACATTGATCGTCGCAGCTAGCGTTGTTTTAAACTCCAGATCCAAGCGAATATTATGAGGAACATTAGCTTGACGATAAGGTGCACTAATATCACTGTCGGCAGTCAAATCAAATGCATAAATAGTATAGGCATTCTTAAACTCTTTCATTGTAAGCCCGTTGGTGTCGCCTGTGTTGTAAAAGCCAAAGACATTCATGTAGTCAACATAGCTGCGCAAAAATTGATAAGAAGAGAAGTCTGGTCTATAGGGCGGTCCAGGATGACTGACACTATCAACATGTAAAGCAATTTCGCTCAAACTGTTGTGTTTGAAGTTGAAAGGATTCTTCTTGACATTGCCATTGAATGCATCATTTTCAACCATTGCTACCATTAGGAGTTTTGGTGCTTCTGATGGAAATAAACCATCTTTCATAAAACTCTTTTGATCTTTAGGAATAGTAAATGTGAGAAGCTTTGTATGTTGAATGGGATAAATAGCATTGCTACGGTTAAGACCCTCAGCATGTCCTCTAATTACACTTGGATTAGCTACCACTCGACGAATGTATAGCGTAAGATCTTCCACATGGATCTTAAAATTTACAACTTTAGCATATGCATTCAACAAAAATTCAGGCTTGTTCAATGTAAGTTTGACTCGCATGCTGGTATTACAGAGTAAAACTTTGACTGTCTGAAGAAGTCAAGATTTAGTGGACCATATAGCTGACATACTTTACTGTCTTTAATCAGAGCATATCGCTTTACAAAACCAGTGTTCGTCTCATTATCAAATTGTGTTGCTTCATCTCTATACCATCCCATTGCTTCCATATGACTCTTTTGTGCTGACGGATGCAACTGTGATAGGGCATTGAAATATGCTTTATAGGGATAATCGCCTTGCCCGTCTTCTACCTGTTGCTCTCCAATAGTTAGAGAAACATCACGAAATAGTGTTGCCAGCGGTAAATTGTTCAGACCAACTTTATGTGCATCATCGATGTTAGTACCATCTGCTTGATGAATTCTGAACCGCACATCAACCATCGCATAGCTTAAATCAATGTAGTCATCACTAGCACCAGGAATAACAAATTCAATTGGACCAGTATTCTCAGCAGTTCGAGGATGATAATCTACAATACTTGAGCTAAGAATATCTGTCTGTATCGCTTGTTGATCAAACAAACAAAAATTTGAAGTTTTACACTCCATGATTAGAAGTTATGACAGCGTCGCCGTTTAGCACGCGATGAAGTATTAGAGCGCCACGGCGTTTCGTGAATGACTTTTCTTAGATTTGCGTGAAGTTTGCCTCTTACCAGCTCCGCGCTGTTTTCTTTTTCTTCTAACATTCATTCGTTTAGGTGCTTTCTTTTGTCGATTACGACTTAAAGATTCCTGTAATGTTCTTAAAACGAATTCCTTCCCACGATTTAGTAAAGTACTCTTTATATTTTTTCTACTGGCAATATCATTGACAACATCACCAGCAAAGCCAACAGCATTACTTAAAACAGATCGCTTTAAAGTTTTTCCGACAGTAGATAAGAGAGGAGATACAACAGATTTCAGCGCGCCAAATATACTACCGCCACGTTGACGGCGAGTACCACTGTAAATTGTTCCCGCGCCACTTACAGAGGAGGGCCGTGAATAAAACGATGCAGTCGGATTCATTACTTAAATCTTGAACTCGCAAGTTATAGTTTTGCATAAATCACTTGCGATCACTTTGATGAAAAATGTCTGCACGACGCATCCAAGAGTTCATACTTGAAGGATAGCCGAGCCATTTAACAAGACACCATTCTTCACCTTGACGTTTTTTGCAACGGATGATTTTCTCTACTAAATATGTTTCACTTTCAGTGACTACCTCAATCTCATCACGGTAAAAGCTGTCATCTATTTCTTCATTATCGTAATCGTTTAACTTGTAAGTTGTGGGAGAGTCTTTTTTATTGATGTTTGAAACTGTAAAAATTTCTTCTGTCCAATTCGGTAGATAACCTTTGGCAAAAACACTCTTCACTTTTGATATGCGAACTTTGTCGCCTATTTTTACATCACTTTTTACATTATTACGCTTATGTTGGAATGTTTTACGCACTTCATCTACATTGTCAGCATTCACATCTGCTGGTCTGAGTCCAATAGAGCGATGTACAGAGTGATTGTAGGCATGTACCGTATCTTGTAGAATCTTTGTCCAATTTAGTTTTAAGTTGGCAGTAAAGTGTCGCCACAAGCGATTTTTCAATGTGGGGTTAAAACGTTCAACTAATGCAGCCCTAAAGGCACTCTTTACACTAAACAACTGAATGTCATATCTCTCAAACAATCTTCCCACATGCTGATTTTCGAACTCTTTTCCTTGATCACTCTGAATTCTCTTTGGAATGCGACCCTCTTGGAAAATTGACTGAAATGCCTTTGCTACTCGTTTATCTTCTTTAGTTTTTAATGGTTGACCCCACGCATATCGCGAGAAAATATCAAATACTGTAAAAATAAAATTACTTCCCGAGTTATGTTTTGAAATAGAGGCAACGTCACACAAATCTGGCTGCCACTGTTAATTAATGTCATGAGTAATATAATGACGGGTACGGTACTTCTTTTTCGCTTGTTTGTGGAGTGTATAGGTAGCCTGAACCTTTAACCATTGTTTAACTTGTGATTGTGGAAGACCACTCGCTTTTGACAATTTCTTTATAGATGCAAATCCTGCTGGATGTTTTACATCATAGTATATTGACTTTAAAAGTTCAAGTGATGACGACTGACTCTTTCTCCTTCTTTTCATGTTTTTGCTTTCTTGTCTTTTTGCATTTACAACAGCCACAAGATTTAGCAGATTTACGTTCATGTTCACATTGCTTAGGAGTCTCACTGTAAGAGCTGGCACAGCAAGTTTATGCTACATCAACATGCACCTCCGGCGGTTGATTACATGGCATGCAACACATCTGCTTCATATTAATAGTCTGAGAACATATATTTCTTTGGTCAAGATCTTCTACGTCTATCTCTTTCTCTTGTTTGCCTAGAGGGTGTAGATCTACGTCGTTCTATTCCTCTTGTTTTCTTAGTAAGTGTGGAAGGAGATGTAGAAGTTGAACTCTTGAACCAATTTCTTTTCATCGAACACTCCTAATTTTAGGAACAGAATTAACATTTGAAGTAGTACCAACTGAAGTAGAATCAAGTTCTTTCAATGTTTCATTATTCAATGCAAATTTTGGAACATTATGCTTTTTCAATAGTTGAAGAAAATATGGCCAACCATGTGGGACATAACCTTGTCGACGTTTTCTACGCGTTGCATACTGAATCAAGTCTTCATAACGCGAAGCGCTAATAATTTTATCATCATCTGTAATGATTTCACCTCTATCATTCACATTGAGATATGGTTCAATGCTGTTGAAAAGAGCTATTGCATGTGCGCGAGATGCTAAAGGTGTAGCAGTCGAAACAGAGTCACGCATCTTATTCTTCAAACTTTTCAATTCTTCAACAGTTTCTGATTGTAATAAAACTGCGCGATATGGATCTTTAATATGTGCATTTTCCTGATAATCCAGCTCTTTCTTATAAATTTGATTTGCTAGAGGTTGCTTTACTTGCTGTAAAGCAGTCAATTGTACATATTCATCCTGAGGAATAAAAATCATGCGAGAATAGGAGCTCATAGTTTGTAGATAATCATAGGCCTTTTCAAAATATCACTTCGAAATCTAAATTCTTCCGGACACTCTTGTGTAAAATCAATTAATAAGTATCCGTGTGGTTTTTCAGTTGCTGATTGAAAAATTTCAATTAAGGCTTTTGAACCTCTTGGAGAAACTTGTTGCGCTAAAATTTCAAATTGACTTCTATCTCGTGGATTATTAAAGATAGCGTAATAGTGCGTTTCAGATTTCGTGTGCGGGCTTCTTTTCAATCAGGAAACAAATTTTGCGTGATATAGATTATAAAGCACCTTTTGTGATGTGCTACGCGAGTGAACATATATGTAAGGTCTTTAGAATTCTTGCTTTCCTTCAATAGATCATCCAATACAACGACATCGTTGGACTCTATCTTATCAGCTCGAATAATTCCTTCATTTCGAATAAAGTTACGACGTTGCAATTCCTGAAAGAGTAACGGCTGATATATACCATAACACCAAATAACTCGATTGATAGGTTCCCTAAACAATTCTTTTCTTTTGTCTAGCAAATTCAGAGTGAAAACAGTTTTAACTGCATGGGATGGTCCTGATACAGTCAGAACTTTATCACATTGAAGTCTGAAATCCAATTTAATACTTTGGGACTCAACATTGCATAATTAACGCTTAAAGCCAAAGATATTACCCAATACGTAGCCCACTACAGGAGCTAACATCGGAAGTATTGCTGACAGGAAACCACCCTTCTGTGACAGAGTTTTCCTCTTTCTTTGAAGGGTGATTTTAGGATTGGAGATGAATCGTAATTTTGTAGTATATCGCTTAAGTAACTTTTGTTGTTGTGGTGATAATTTCTTTGTCCCCAAACTTCTCACATGAGAAACAATTCCTCGAATAAATTTATCATTAGCATGTTTGTATAGCATTATATCGATGATTTCCTCTCATTCGTTGAAGAGCTCGAATGGCCTCAGAAAATTTTGAAGACTTTCGACTTTTACGTCTCGCAATTTTTCCTTTTCCATTAACGCAACTTGAGTTTTCCATATTTGCATAGGTACTAACTTTTATGGCAGATGTGACACTCAAAATGAGCTATATCACAGTCGCTACATTGACAGAGTTGAATACAGCAGCGTATGAAACAGCGCTGGCAGAAAGTATGCTTACATCTCTTAAAGATGCGTTTTTCACTTCCATCCTTTCGCTTACATGCATCACACATATTTTCACTCTTACTAACAACTTCTAAAGCAAGTCTTTTGACGACATGAACTTGCTAGCCTTTTCTAAATAATAGACGCATGTACAGAAGGAATGTACTTCGAGATTAAGTAGACATAACTCGAAAACCAATTGTGCTACGATCAAGTACCATTGCATCTTTAAGTTTCTTTTATTGAAAGTTGAATGTGAATATATGAAATTGCTTCAATCACTAGACTGCTACCATGATGGTTAAATGCATCAAGACGTTGAGCAATTTTTCCCATATGTCTTTCAAAAAGTTCTTCAGGATTATCTACAACTTCCATTGAATACGAAGCAAAGTGGAAGAAACGATCTTCTACCTCTTCTTTCCCAAAATGACTGAAATGAATTTTCTCAACTAATCGCGCCATTACAATTTTATCAGAAAACGCATCCATTAACTTCAAAAATAGTGTGCTAGTATCACCAATAACTGATTTGATGTTAATCTCATCTTCATGAAATGTTATCACATAATCTCGAATAGTCCCTTTTAAACTTTGCCTATGAAAACGCAATGTTCCACAATCATTTGAGAATGACATTGTCTTCCTGCATCTATCCCTCCAATTGCATGAAAAACAGCAAGTCTTTACATAAAGCTTTAATTGAATGACTTCTTCAAGCATGCATTACAAATTTTGGGTTTGAAACAAATAAAATAGATACAGTTGGTAACTATCATACAGAGAGCAATGAAAACCAAACCTTACTTTGGCAGTGTTGAGGTAAGGAGTAAAAGAACATTGATTATGAATGTAACTACTACAAAGAACATTTGAAATGGGAACACTCAGTTCCTTGAAACGTTTCGTAACTTCATGATAGTGTTGATTAACTCTACTATCCCAAGGTGGAAGTAGAATATCATCAATGACTAGATTAGGAAAGAGCTTTCTCTCCTTGGAGGGATCATTACAAAAGATACGTACAACATTGAAGGCTGCTAGCCATCTTTTAAAGTCAATAAGAAGAGCACTTTCACTAGGAAGACCAAAGTCTTGTAAATATTGTTGATTAAGTCCATGAATATGTTTTCTCGCCCATCCATCAGCTTTGGGATCACACTTGGCATGATGATGATAAACACTAACAATCTGATATGAGACATTGTCCATGGCAATAGCACTGAGCTCCTGTACAGGTTCACCCTCACAATCCATAAAATTGATGGTGGATGACTAAAAAAAAAGTTATATAGTTTTACTCATCGGATGAAAAATCCTATAACATATTACAATATGAAGAAGTGCAACGATTCTGTTCACGACAAAATACACAAATATCATGATGACAGCGAAGAAGTAAAATGTATCTGATAAGACCACGTCTACGACACTCAAAGCACATAAGCGAATTGTCATAAGGTAGAGATAGGAAAAGATTAGCGATTCTCCTTCTTTGATTTTCGTTTTCCGGCAACATTCTTCTCTGACTTGTGCTTACCACCGCTCTCGTTGAGGATTTGATCAATAATGTTATTAACATCTGGCTGCTTCGGTATATATAGGATAGATTGAGTATACATTGCCATAAAGGCCAATTTATTATCCTTATGATAACCATAATATAGTCCGCTTATTGTGAAACGAATATTCCAAGTGCCTTCTGCGAGCTCTTCACACCTGATGGGTGTTATTTGTTCTCCATCCTTTCGATAGTAAGAACACCAATGCGATAGTGGTAGAGAAAGTCGTTCACCTTCCCATATCTTTTTATATGGTGTATCCTTGTCATCTGTCGCTCTCCACACTTCATCAAGGGGAGTAGGGATATCCATATTTAGTGTCACAAATTCTTCAATAATGTCAAGCTGGCGACGTATGTATGGAGCTACAGGAATGATGACGTAGTCTCCATACTGATTCATCTTCACACTCACGTCTGTGGAAGGGATCATTCCCGTTTCCAGTGCCATAGCATGATCGAAATAGCGTATGCTTTGTCTAAATTTACGCTGTAGAGGTGTAGGATTATGTACCTGTGTTGCTTCCTCCACTGGTCTCAACTGTAAATGGCCTGATTGTAGCGAACATTGCACCGTCTGGACATCAGCATCTAGTCTGGTAAGTGATGTAGAAGCCTGAAAGCGGAAAGATGCGATTAGGTAGACACTCAAGAAAGGAGGTGGAGGGAGGTTTTCCGACTTACCATTCTAGTTGAAAAGTAGGATAGATGAGCTGAGAGAACGTGCGTCCGTCACTTATACGATTCAAAAATAGAATGATTGTCACTCTAAAGTCTCATTATTTATAGAGAAATCCATGATTCTCATTGGATGATGATCCTCATTGGACAATAACATCAAGCTGATTCCAAATCTGGCCTCCGTTTACCAATCCGAGCCTTCGTTCGCCCGCTAAGCTGTTTTTTGGAAAATTCTAACTCTGTCGTTTTTCGCCAATTTCCCAAATCATAAATGGCGTCTCACATCTAAACGAAGACAGATATGAACAAGTCGTTTCTTTCACTAAATGTGTCTCACTCTTAGCTTTCAAACGAGCTATTGCACGACTTTCTACAATATCTAGAACCAAAGTTGGAAGCAACGCTGCCGAGGGGGGGGACGTCCCAAAAATTTTTTCTCTCCGATGGAGATGGAAATCACCCTACGGATGCAGAATTTGACGCTGAATCCGAATCTGGCCTCTGTTTTCCCATCCGATGCTTTGTTTTTGGCTCTACAGCCCACAGCCATCCCAAATTCGCCGTTAACTCAGTCGTTTTTCCGAAAAATGTTGAAAATTTTTTCTCGCCGATTGAGCTGGAAATCACCCTACGGATGTAGAATTTGACGCTGACTCCAAATCTGGTCTCAGATCTACCATTGGAGCAGCCGTTTAGACGCTAGAGACCAAAACGTCCCAAATTCTAACTCTGTCGTTTTTCGCCAATTTCCCAAAATCTTAAATGGCGTCTCACATCTAAACGAAGACAGATAGGAACAAGCCGATTCTTTCAGTGAATTTGTCTCACTCTTAGCTTTCAAACGAGCTATTGCACGACTTTCTACGATCTCTAGAACCAAAGTTGGAAGCAACGCTGCCGAGGGGGGGGGACGTCCCAAAAATTTTTTCTCTCCGATTACGCTGGAAACAACCTTCCTAACCCAAAGTTTCACGTAGATTCCGAATCTGGCCTCTGTTTTCCCATCCGATGCTTCGTTTTGGCTCTGTAGCCCAAAACCATCACAAATTCGCCGTTAACTCTGTCATTTATCAACATCTACCAACCTGGTCGGCCGCCCAAGTCAACCTGGACGGCCAACTAAGACTCTCGCCCCAGGGGGGGGGGCGCTGTGTTTATTGTGGATGTTTGGTTACTACTATTGATTCTCTAGCAAATAAAGTTGACAATCTAGAGAAATCCCTCACTGCAGTCGTTCAAGTTCAGGATATGCATCAGTTAGAGCTGGACCATCTCCGCAAATGTCTCATCGAATTGTTAGAGAAAAACGCAACGATATTTGATGAGTTCGAGGCTAGAGATCGAAAGAAGAATAAATTAATTGTCTCTGGAATATCTGAGAAAATTGGTGGAGATATTCATGAGCGGAAGTTGCATGATCATAACAAGGTGGTTAAAATGCTAAAGGATTTAAGCATTGACGACAACTCAGCTAAGCACACTTACCGAATTGGAAGGGCTCATAGACTTGGATCTTCACGCCTACTCAAGACAGTCTGTGTTGACAATGAATCAAGGCAAACTATTTTGAAAAGGGCGAAAGACTTGAGACATCTGCGAAATTATGACAGTGTCTTCATAAATCCTGACCTGACTCCATCACAACAGCAATCTCTAAAAGAACTGCGTGCTGAGTTCAAGAGAAGACGGGATGCTGGTGAGAAGGTTAAGATTTATCGTGGGAAAGTCGTCGAAATATCTCAAAATTTTCAGTGAAGTTTTTATCTGATTATCGACCAACCCTGCCCTCCATCTGGCTCTCAAACGCTCGATCAGTTTTGACTAAAATCGATGAAATACGTTCCACTCTCCTTCTGAAAAACATTGATATTTTTGCTTGCTGTGAATCCTGGTAACATGATGACATTGATGATAGTCTAATTAGTGTTCCTGGATTCACTTGCTTTCGTTTTGACAGGCAGAATCGCATTGGAGGAGATGTTGCTGTGTGGATCCGTGATAACATATCCTGTATTAAACTTGACGTACAATTTTGCGCTATAATGTTGCATACAATAATGGTATACAATAATGTTGTTACCTAACATGAAGACCGTGCTCCTCGTTCTCTATTTTCCTCCGAAATTGGCGTCTAGTGACTCTGAAACTTTAAACTCCTTTATAAATTGTGAAATTGATTCAGCACTGTTCTCAAGCTAATTATGACGTAATTATATGCGGCGCTCTTGACCGCTTCAATGTCAAACATGTTTGCCAGCAACTTGGTTTGGATGATTGTAACAATAGTGCTACATACGGTAATGCTGAGCTTGACTACATTTTGTTCTCAAGCTTTTTGTCTGATCATTATAATGTGACTTTGTGTGCTCCTCTCGACATTTCCAAGACAGCTCATGTATCACTGCTAGCTAAGCCAAAACTTTCAAATGCAAAGGAAGGATGCTTTATCAGTCGTAAAGTTTATGATTTACGAAGCTCTCACGTCAACGAATTTCTTTATCACCTCCATAGAGTTGATTGAAACTTTATCTACGACGACTCAATTTCACTTGACATAAAGTGCCAACGATTTCAAGACATCTTGATTGAGCTCGCTGATAAATGCATACCGGTCTCATATGTCAGACTATCACCCAGGAATAAGCCTTGGATGATGTCTTTCCTGAAGTCTTTAATCAACCGACATTGGGATGCCTTCCGTTGTGGAAACTTTGCCATGTATGCTCATCTGAAGGAACGAGTTCGATGCGAAATCCAAAAAGCGAAGTCTTATTGGACCCAGCGTAGGACGACTAAAAATTTATGGCAAGCAATCAATTCAAGCGTTGGAACGAGTAATAAAAATCAACTGAATATAGCGTCTTCTTTGTCAGTATGAAACTCTCTCAGAGGCTGTTGATGACATTTGTCATCATCTAGCTTCTCATTTCGAAGTAAAAAGCCTGTTTCAATCACACCCGTATCCCTCATGGAACTATGATATTAATGAATTAGATGTCCATATTCTTCTTTAGAAATTGAAGTCCAATAAATCATCTTTCGACATCCCTAATGCTCTTTACAAGGAAGCTGCTCCGTTAATTGCTGGCGTATTGGCTCATTTGTTTAAGCTTTCCTTCAAGTATCAATATGTTCCAAAGGCATGGAAGACCTGCGCTGCATCTCCGATTCCGAAAAAAGCTACTGCAAATATTGACAATATCAGACCTATAAGCATTTTGCCAACTCCTGCAAAGCTTCTAGAAGGCTTTGAAGGCTGTGAAGCAACAACTTATTGATAGTTTTGGTCATCAGCAGTTCGGCTTTAGACCGGGTTCTTCCACGTTGTGTGCCATGTTGGTAATTCAAGACTGTGTCACAAAATTCCTTGACAGCGACTCAACTTCTGGTGTTTGCATGGTGTCTTACAACTTTTCGAAAGCATTCGATAAACTTCCGCATAATGTCATACTGCAGAGACTCAGTGATTGCTTGTCGCCCCTAAATTTCATCAAATGGACTCAATCATACCTAACTGATCGACAACAATTTGTGCGTGTTGGAACCCAAGTGAGTTCTTACTCCTCGGTGTCCTCCGCAGTTCCACAAGGGTCCCCCCTATCTACTCGCCATGGCAATTGGTTCCTTTGTAAATGACTTTTCTACCTGTTCGGTCTTTAAGCATGCGAATGATGCTACACTGATTTTCCCGCTTCAGTAAAATCCCACACAAACTTTAGAAAACATTTCTTTTCATCACCATCGCATGATTGATTGGTCTAGGTCTATCAAACTTCCACTTAATTCCAGTAAAGGCAAGTCCATGACGATTAAGAAGAAAAACAGTACTGTTATACCTGTACTTCCATCAGTGGTTAGCGTTGATAAGTTGAAGATACTTGGAGAAACGTTGAACTCAAATTGGACATGGAGTGACCACTTTGATAACAGATTATCTACAGCATCTCGGCGCCTATGCGTTTTGAGGGTTTTGAAACAATCGGGTCTTTCAAAACAGCAATTGGTAATAATATGTAGCCTACTTCTCTCATGCGATCGTGGATTGAGTATTGTGCCCCTTTGTTTTTTTGACTATGTCATCATACGATTCGAATCGACTTGACAAATTTCAGAAGCGTGCTCATCGTCTCTTATGCGGTGGTGAATGCCACGAGGACTGCTTGTGTTCCTTAACTCAAAACGACAAATGTTATCTCTTAGGTTTCTGAAATCGGTATTGTCTGCCAATCATATTCGTCGTAATCTATTGCCTTCGATGTCAAAATCTGGTCGATTCATTATACCTCATCGTCGCACCAAACGACGCAGTGATTCTTTCCTCTTCAAAGTATGTGAAATTTGCGACGGTGAATGTCTGAAGCCGAATATTTTACTTTCGACAACGTAGGAAGCTCTCTTTATAAGTATACTGTATGCCCCACTTCTTTGTTGAATTACTTTTCCTTTACTACTGACTTGATGTAATGCATCGATTTTCATTTGATCAAATATACATACATTATTGTGATTACTATTATTTTTATTATTAATGACAAGTATCGCCAAACGTTCTTGACTGATCTCCGTAATTTAGCGAAAAATAAAAACCTTCACGTTACCAAGTTTGACAATGGTAACGGCGCGTGTATTATGGATAAAAACAAGTATAATGATAAAATTCATGAAATTCTAAGTGATCGTAACAAATTCAAAAATTTGAAACAGTCTACCAAAGACAAAAGTCCATTCATTATCGCGGAGGAGAGGTTCAACTGCAACCTGTCTGATTTAAAGAAAGATCGCAAACTTCCAGAAAATGCTTATAACGAAGTTAGAAGCACTAGTCAGCCAGCCCAGGCTATATGGCTGCCTAGGTTACACAAATTACGTTCTAATCCACCTTTGCGTCCTATTTTAAGTATGCCAAAAGCATACAATACCAGCTTAAGCAGAAGGTGGCTAAATCAAATTCTGAAACCATACATTCCTCGCTCTCAAGATCTGAAAGACGCATTCGAATTCGTTGATTGGATCAAAGATATTTCTCATGATCTTTTTTACGATCTTGTCTCGTATGACGTTGTGAGCTTATTTTCGAGTATTCCTCTCAGCGATACTTTCGATCATATTTGTAATTTAATTGATTTCACTAGCTTTCCGGTCGATAAAGGAACCATGATTTCCCTCCTAAATGTATCGTGTAAAAATATACTGTTCCAATTTAATGATAATATCTACCATCAAATCGAAGGCGTTGCCATGGGATCGATCCTCGGCCCAACTTTGGCATCTTTTGCGATGAATCGGTGGTATGTCGATGATATTTTTGCTATCGTTAGAGACGAAAAGGATGCTGAAAAGCTTTTGCATTCTCTTAACAGTATTCACCGTAGTATTCGTTTTACTTGTGAGAAACAGGCTAATAATCAATTAAAATTCCTTGATGTTATGGTCACTAAAAATGCTAATTCTTTGAATTATCATTGGCATTTGAAAGATACCAACACTGGTTTATATATTCCTAACAGTGCTCATGCTCCTGTTAGATATAAAACGTCAGCCATTCGCGCCTTGATTATTCGGGCAAAGCGGCTAAGTAGTAGTCAAAATGCCTATGAAAGCAGTTTCTTTGTCATCAAAGGTATTTTCACTGCCAATGGTTAGGCTACTCTAATGAACATATCGACAGAATTAGAAATAATGCTGACAATTTCCAACCTAGCAATCGCGATATATTAAAAACATATGCTGGCGCCTTCCTTATGTAAAAAGTCTTGAAAGTCAAACTAAAAAGACTGTTGATATTTTGAACAAAATCCTTCCAACGAATCATAACATTATTGTTTCTTACAGAACTCTAAAGACTACTAACCTTTTTCCAAACAAAGACAGATTGAAGTTTAGTCTCTCCTCTGATGTCGTTTATAAAGTTACTTGTAAGTTGTGCTCAAGCAGCTATATTGGTGAGACTAAGCGTCGTCATCTCTAGAATGAAAGAACATAGGTATTCGCGGCATCCCTAATGAAACTGAAATTTCTAAACATCTGCGCTCCGCTGACCTTGTAGATTTCTCGATAATCTACAAAACCAAGTAGGCCCTACACAAAAATAGCTGAAAGTATCGCACTTTGTCATAGCAGTGACAGAACCTTGCTGAATGAATACGATTCCTCATTCAAGCTGTGGGTCTTTCTGTGACCTGACAGACGCAATTTTACTGATTATTATTCTCATTTAGCTTTAATCATTGTAGTATATACGTCGATTTTTTCCATGCCTGTACATACACCTGATGATGGTCTAAAAAATACACTGAAACCGGTCGTCACATTGGAGATTGGAGATTTAATTACTGCGGAGTTATCACTCTACCTAATATACTTACTTTATGAGTAAGCCAAGTCGTTAGCGGAAGAAGTTGTGAGAAAATTGAATTATTTTTCTCTCGGGTCATTCTTTTCTGACCCTCTTGGGATGGTCGAAGCATTTCAATTCCACTAGACTGATGAACTTCACAATGCACCCATTCATTCTCCAATGCTGACATTCGTTTTATATTTTTGCTTGGCTTTGTTGCTATAGATAGCATCTTAGAGCTGAGCTCATAATTTTGGTAGATTCCATCATTTCATCTTTGTATAATACTCTTGTATATCTTTGTATTGAAACCCAGGAGAAATAAAAAATGATGACGTTTTGGTAAAAGCATAGTCAAAGATGACCTCTCAATCCGTAGAAAAATACATGGCCAAACTTTGATATTTGAAGATAATACTATCATCATTACTTGTGATTTTATAAGTAATGTGAACAAGTTGTATATCAATGATATCGTGTCACAACACGACCTTACAGTGTGTATGTAAGACACACATAAACCTTTATGTATGACACCTATCTCATGATATATTACTCGGAGAAACAGAAAACATAGATGCTCAAAAATAGAAAATGTAGGAATAGTTTTTGTGAACGATTATTTTGAGCGCATTCTGTGACTGATATGATTCTAATGCACCCTGCTGCCGAAAAAATTTGGTTCGAAAATAATACAATTCATTTCCGCTAGCACCATCGTGCAAAGCAGGTCATGAGCACTTGAAAAAATATAGCATACCAAATAATTGAACGAGCTAATAAAAAAAATATATTGATATTTATTGAAACCTTAAATTCATTTTTTATCCTTTTCATTAGCTTAAATTTCATATCACTGAAATAAAATGCAATGCATATTATTCACTGAACCATGTTAACAGCATTAAAAAGGAAAAAGTCAGTTGAGGAATATATTTAGCGAGCTAATCTGACAGTTGTTGATAATTGATTTTCAAATTTTAATTGCAGCTTTCTTACATCTATGCGACCTCACTTGGAGGATTAGTAATACGTCAATGATAGCAAAAATACTTCATGTGCGTTTCTTGAATGAGTTGCATTTGGATGAAATATTCTTTAATTATCAACCCCTCATTATGAATCATTCAATCAAAAGTTGTTCTTTGAGCAACATATTTATTTATCTTAAAGAAAATATTTGATGTTACAGTACTGGCCATAAGTTTAGAGACACCCGTAGAATTTTCCCGAAATTTAATTTTCAATATTTAAAAGTACAAATTTCCAAAAATAATCGATTTATTTCCATGAAAAATAAATCTAGAGTGTCACTAGAAGGCTAAAGTACACTTTCAGCTCAATATTTTGAATGACTTTCTTGATTTCGAATAACTTGTGTTATTCTGTTGGGCATTGAATCAACTAACTTTTGGCACAATTCATTATCAATCTCTCCGCACCACACATGCATGATTGCGTCCTTCAACTCTTTGATGTTCTGTGGACTCTTAGCAGCAACCTTCTTTTTCATAATAGTCCACAAATTCTCGATTGGGTTCAAGTCAGGCGAATTGCCTGGCCAATCGAGAACTTGGATTTGTTTGTCCTTGAGCCACTTTGTGACACCCTTGGATTTGTTGCAAGGTGCCGAGTCATGCATAAACGTCGTGCATTGATCGACGCTCATGAAGTTCAGAAGATGTTCCTCTAACACCTTTAGATAACGTGAACCATTCATGCTTGTTCCCTTTTCTAGGAAGTACAATCCTCCACGGCCCCGGGATGAGAAGCTGGCCCATACCATCACCGAAGGTGGGTGCTTCATTGTTGGTTGACAGTAGCGAGGGTCGGTGCTTGAAGATCCAAGTGGACGTCGAATAAAAGTTTTGTAACAACGGAATTGCAGGAAGTTGCTCTCTTCCGAGAACATCACTTTCCTCCATTGCTCAACAGACCAGCTTCTATGCAGTTTGCACCATGCCAGTCGTCTGGATCGCATTGTCTTTGTGAGTAATGGGCGTTTCCGAGCCTTTATTGTTCGAAGATTGCAGTCTTGTGCGAGTCGACGACGTATTGTGCGCAAGGAAATGTCTTTCAAAAAGGAATTTGTGAGACGTAAATCAGTTGAAGTAATGGCAGGATCTTTCATCACAATCCTTTTATCAAGGCGCTGTCTGATTTAGACACTTTCCTGGGTCTTCCTGATCTTTTGCGAATTTCACGCGAGCCTGTAGATTTGAAACGTTGTAGAATTTTACCGATTGCAGATGTGAGCACACAAGGCGCAGAGCAATTTTCCTCACAGAATATCTTTCCTCGCTCAAAATCCTTGCTTGAGCACGAATATCAGACGGTATTTCTCGTTTACGACCCATAGTAGCTCAGAAATGAACAGAATATGCACATTTCGACTAACAAAGCGATATATTACTTACATTTCCTTTGCATTAAGCACTAGAATTTACGCTTATATGTATTTTCGTGGTTTTCGCATGTTAACATTAAAGGAGTTCAAATTGATTCTCATATTCCAACCATTTAACATTTCATTCATTATCCTAATAAATAAAATTAAATAACGGGGCGATCTAAATGAAAAGCACAATTTTCAACAAATGCCTATGTCAAAATGACCGCCATTATTCTTTTGCAAACAAAGCAAACGATCAATGAGGGAGTCATGAACCGATTGCAACGTTGTAGAAGAATTTGAACTTACCGCAGAATTGATCGTTTCTTTCAGATGACTGACATCTGTAATTGTGTCTTGATATACAGAATCTTTAATGGCACCCCACTAGAAAAATGACATGGGTTGATATCTGGTGAACGCGGTGGCTATTTCATCTTTTTCAGTTTTGGAACAACATGATTCAAAATCATATTGCAGTAATTTGTTTGGTTTACATTTACTTCGATTAAGAAGATTGGGAGAAGGAATTTGGCCGTAAAACCTGCTCAATCTGTTGCATTTGGTGAATTCAACGGCAACTGAATTGGATTGATATGAGGTGACGATCCCTAAACAATACTGTTGTGTGTATTTACATGACCATGTAAATGAAATACGCATTCATCGGTCCAGAAAACATTTCGTGAAAATTCTTCATCCTCATCAACTTTCAGAAGAAACCAATCATCAAATTCCTTTCAAGCAACCTTTTCACGTACATACAATTGATGTACAGTCCGTAATTTGTATGGATATAGATGAAGACGATGTCGCAAGATCCTGTGAACTGACGTCTGCGTTCCCACAGTTTCAGAAATTTGACGTGTAGAAGATAATTACAGTTTTGAAGCATCCTTTGTTGAGTCAAGAGCATCTTTAACTTCTTCCACCATGTCGCTTCCATAAGAAGGGCGACCGGTTTTTGATAGGTCGAAGACTGACCCAGTTGTCTCAAATCTATCAATAGTTCGTATTACGGCTGACTCATTGAATGGTTTATTGTGCAACTTTTTAAATGTTTGGAGCTTGTGTACTACTTTTTGACTTTTGCGTACTTACTTTTGGACGTTTGTTATTTTCGTATATAACTGCATTATATGGATTATATCTTTCGTCGACAAACGTAACATGTCATCAATTTAACAGAATATCAATGCAATATCATAAATCCCAATGCATATAGAGCAATGTAACGTCAAATTTCATCAACATTGCTGTGATTGATCGATTTACTGATCGTGCAAAACATTGCGTTACTAAAAACTCACCCTGTATATCAAGGATGTACGAGATTTTGTCTCAAAAATATTTCAATATTTAAAACAAATTGCAACATCTGCACTATAGCGAAAAAATCCAATGTTTGCTGTTGAATTCACCAATCGATTTCAATAACGCGTCAGAGTGCTCATGTAGGACTATATATTTTTTTTCACAAGTCGCTTAGCTCAGAAATTCTGGAAAACTGTGTGAACCCTTTCGAAGGCCTGCTGTGAATAAGAGCCCAAGCCTGCGTTTGCTTCTTCACAGAAATCACCCACGTTTGCAGTAACTATATGTGTAATGTTAGGTTCGAACTTGACCGATAGAATATTCGAATCCAACATAGTATCAGATCCACGATCCATTGTGAAACCAAGATCAGAACTAGACACCGAATCTTCTTTACTGATAAATAAATAGTGAACGAGACACACAAAGTTTATATCTCCGATTACACAGCGGACGATAAATGTGAAAAAGAAGAGATCAGTTAGTGAGTCTTTAATACAAGAGAGAACTAGCACACCATGTTTTTTAGTCTGTTGGGTAATGCACGACACCAATGGCACGGCGACTCTCACCAGAGATAAGGAAGTGGTGGTCAGAAACTGTCGTGTTTATTCAATTGACTCAAGGAGTTGTTGTTCTTGCTGAATTCTCGGCGTCTTTTATAGCACTTCGATTTCGCAAGCAAGTTGCTGGCCCCTCCTCAAAGAGGGATTAGTCCACGTGGATTTCAGCTTCGAAGGTTTTGATTTTTCAGTCTGATCTTCAGGCAGGCGGGAACAGGGGGGCTAAGGAGGGCTGAGCCCCCAAAATTTCACATACTTGCGGCAGGTCCGAGATATTCATTCAGACTACAGTCTAATTAATCGATAGGCCATATTTAGCAATACAAAACAAATATTTCCCTATCATTTCAGAACTTTCAGAATGACTTCATTTTTATTACCATCCACGCGTATTTTCTCCTGTCATGACTCATGATTGTGCAAGAATGAAATAGAGCTGCTACAGCGAGTTCAGTGATGCAGAGCCCACAGACAGATTGTTTGCTCTTCTAGGTTCGATGAGGATGCGATGTACGGGAATTTTCACAAGGGCTGTGAGAACTTATTGAATGAGCAGGGAATCTCTATGGATCTGTTGAAAAATAGAAACAGCCTCTCATCGCTTGCGCTTATCTTATGTCATGAATATCTTCAGATTATTCAAATCGTCACGAATTCCACCAATTTTCAAGAAATCCACATGTCAAGCTCTTTTTCCCTAATCAGAATGTTATTGATTTCGACAATATGACAACTTGACCAAAAGATCCTTACAAAAGTTCTTATATAATCGGGTGAATGGCAAAATAAGACAAAGATTCGAGCAATCAATGATGATTGCAGCAATAATGGAAGCCTTGTTCGTCAATACATAACAAGGAGAGGCTGCGGGTTCTTCTATGAAATTATGCTTCCGGGGATGGATTTCAGTGATGGAGCTGTGAGCATATTAAACACTCATAAAATCATTCTTGCATTCGGAAAGTCTAAGGATATCGCTTGATGAAATCTTTGCCAATACAAAACATGTTAGTTTACAAGTTTACATACCAGCGATGAAAGCCGGGTCAGCGGGTCAAAATCATCATTCGGTGATCAAGTCAATGACCCGTTTTTTGACTTAGCTGCTTTTGTGCATCCATAGAGCAAGCGTTTAGTTAAATTGTGAAGTCAGAGTGACTCATACGTCATACCACATAATTGTGTGAACTTGTAAATAACTAGGTGATTGGAAATGCAATTAATTATTATTTAACGGTGTAATACAAGCAAGGATTTTGTGTGCATAAGCACACCTATGAAAGAGGAGCCATGAGGCAGTGATGTAAATTTACCAATATTTTTTCAGAAAAATGGTAATTTCCTTGAGTTACCGGGGTAATGATTTTCCAACTTTTGGTTGACCTAATTTAAAGCAAATCTGTTACAAATGAAACTCTTTTTTTACTATATCACAGGAGTTCTGTGCGCATTTGATCGAGGTCAGCAATTCGTGCTATCAGCATTTAAAATGCAGCATATATGCGGTACCGCGCTAGCGGTGTAATTGCGAAAAATGAAAGGGAGGGAAAATTCGAAAGCACTTCTGCAAATTTTGAAAATTTGAATTTTACATATAACTTTTCACTATACTTCAATAACTTCAGCCCTACTCAAACAATCTAATTTCATTCAGATGCTGTATGTGTACATAATTAATGGTTGTCCTGATATTTTGAGTCGTGATCGTTGTTATACTTGCATATGCGATAAAAGATTGCAGACTTAAGTGAACCGGTAGCCTATAATAAATAGCATTTTTTGAGTGTTAAACACGTAGGCGAGAACCTATATCCATTTGACGTTTTTCTACATCAACATGCTTTAGCTTCATCAATAATCATTTTAATTTCGAGTGTCATATCCTACAGTATAGTGATACAGTAGTGGATACATATACCGTAAAATCATTGCAGCTGTTATTCATTCATTATGCCTCCGTTAACCGCTCCGTTGCTTGCATCGCATCAAGCATCTCTACGACGAGTCCGTCCGATCCTGCTGCTTGTCCTTTAGACATGTTCCTTAGCGCACAATCGATTTCCTCTTTGACAATTAGATCCGTCTGTATTGGGTTGTGGTGGAGCTTCACCTCGTTCCCCACCAGCAAACAACTCTCCGATGTTCTCTTCCCAGCGTTTCAGAATTCTGTCGCGTTCCATGATGATATCGCCGTCCTTAGTTTCAATGCAATTACAAGCTGCACTTTTCTTCCTCTTTGTTATAACTATATCATTTCTTCTTTCTATTTTTTAATAGAGTGCTTCCTGCACCATGTCTCATTCAGGACAACTCAATGCTTGCAGTAATGTACGTTGGCGCCATCATTTTTACTATGCTAATTGACGGCATCAGCAGTTTTTTCCCTGACGCCTACTTCAGAAATTGACGGACTCAATTAGGATTGTAGAATTGAAAGTTTACATCAGATTGGTGCCAGAAACCAATCTTATACGATGATGAAAATCATCCCAGCAGACATTTATAATAGAATATAATGCTTACTAATTCAAATTATTAATTGAATAATAATATATAATAATGTGCCATGCATGGAACGAGGTCTCTTATTTCGTTGTGTCTTAAGTGAACTAAGCCTCCCAACTTGCAGATCATGGCATGATTAACGTCATTCAATTGTCCACGGGAACATCTTCGAGGCATGCCAGAAATATTAAAGTTATTATATCTTAGCGATATGTCGTCAATGAATTCTACTTTATTCAAGTGAAATCCATGTTCTTTTGTGTATCGCAAATCTATTATTTCCATAGACATGATAATGCATTTACAACGGCAACAAGCTGAATTCAAATCATAGTCATCTGTAAGTCTTGCAGCAATGGTGAAATTTTCAATTCTGTTTGTGAACTCATTAGAGGAAGTAAAGTTTTACCATTTTTATCACTGCCAATGCACCTGACCATGCAGTGACCTGAATGCACCAACAACTAACTTGCGACAATATGATTATCCCGCATTGCCTTAACATCATCGCATTGATAGATTGCTGGACTGATGTCCCACAGTGTATATGCACAATTAATATTCGATGTAATAAATGGAGGTGCCAATGAAAAATTCACAGATGACGGCTAAAAACGTTTTGGTATTGCAACAAGAATCAATCTTCCATATAATCGATCACTTGGGTTACCGGGGTTGCGATGAACATTTATTTCTTAAACCTTATAGTCAATCTGTAAAATTTGAAGCTCAATTTGGTATTTGTCACAGATGGAGTAGGTAAAAATGTTTTGAATGAGTACATGAAACGAATACTGGCACAAGACGGCTTGAACAAAACTTATACTCATGTCTGAGGAATGTTCATTGCCTGAAATGCAAACAAGCTGTGACATGACAGTAGCATCAATAATCGATCTAAAGGTGCGTAGAGTGAACAAACCCTGAACAAAATAAGCGAACAAATAAAACAACCTAATTTACAACTATACCTGAAACATATTTATCTTCTAATGTGATAAATTGTAGATGCTCGTCGACACCAGAGCGGAGCAGATTGAGGTTCAAATTGAGCAATTTGAAACAAGGGAGTCTTCTTCTAACTGAAGTCCATCAACTTTCTCAAAATCCTATTTCAAAGGCTGTACTTTAAAGAGTTGCTCCTTGACCAAGTTAGTCAATTTGTACCTTTTAACATTTTGACGTGTCCATATAGAGATCAATTGTTTAGAGTTGCCAAGGACCACGTGAAAAGACTGCAAAAAGTTGCCTGTCATAAATTGATTCATAAATTGATATATCTTGCATCCCATGCTCTTTTAATTGAACATTGACATGGAATAAAAAGCCAGCTATCATTTTTTCGTCTTTAACGTCTTGTAACCATATTGGTTCCACTTTTGTGGACTCAGCTTTCGTCTTTCTGCCGTAGTTTCTGTCATTTACAAACAGACTGAGCACAATTCGACGCAGCCTATCATCTCGATCAATCCTACACACTTGCACCACACTTGAGAACATAGAGCTATTTCACATTCATTCCTGTTTATAATGTGCAAATTGAATCTTCCAATTATAAGCCTAAATGTAAGTCACAAACGTGGGATCGTTTTGTGATTCACAATTATTTTTCATTTTGTCTTGGAAACGCATGACTCATTATTAACAATTACACTTCAAGCTTCGTAACAGACTGTCCCCACTGTGTAATTCCGTCGATACCATTTTGGGAAGAACCGTTGCGTGGTGCACGTAATCGATTTCGACTGAAAAAATTGCAATTAAAGGTTTTAACTTCTAATTGCTTTTCATTCATGAATACTCGATTAGAGAACTCCGTTGAAGAAATCATCGTCCCAGGACGAATGTTTCACGATCTTAATTTAACATTTCTCATCGACAGCACAAATTAGAGCTACTTATAATTGTATCAAACTATCTCGATTGAAATCAACAATGTATTTCAACATAACTTAGTGCTAAATTAGAATCTCAAAAAGCAACTTCTTTTGAACTGGTCAGTCACAAAGATGATGCTAATGTTTGACCGGCTGTGTTAAATTTTACTTTTTGTTTAAATTTTTCATTGAAGTTGAAACCAATCAAATGTTTCTTGAATCTAACCAATAAATCAAAAAGAAATTATACATTTTAATGGAAACAATATTTAAAGAAAGTGAGAGTCTACAGAACAAAATTGAAAGTAATTTCCAGTTGCCCAAAATTTGTACTTTTGAAAATGTAAGGGAGAAACATCGAAAATTGTTTCTTCTAATGCTTACCATAAACTGCAAAAAGTAGGTGTCCGGATCTTTTTTGGCCACCACAGCACTTCATTGCCATCGGAAGAAGCTAAATTTGATTGCGAGATAGCAAGAATCGTTGCAATATTAATCAAGAAAGCTGATTTGAATTTTGTTCTTCTAGATGACTAACCACATAAATATGACACCAACATTTCAATAGCCTCGCTACAAATTTCACAATCTCGAACAAATTGGAAGCAAGATCAAAAGAAGGCTTGCATTAGATGTGGAAAACGCAAAATTAAACTTCTCAAGATATCAGTGTATATCATGCATGAACCAGACAGAATAAAGTTTTACGGCAAATTATTGACCATAGAGTAAATAAATATGCATATATATATACGTGTATATATATATATATCTCAAAATAGGAAAATGAATCAAAATGAAATAATACCATAAATGAAAAGACTTAAAGAAAAGTCATTACCTCCCGACCGGTTTCTGCTTGGCTTGCAGGCTACTCATGGGAAATGTATTTGAACTTAAAACAAACAAGATATATATACATTGTTGTACATAGAAATGAAATGAAGTCAATTACAACGTTCATTCAGAGGAGGCTGCAGGAGCTTTATAATGTCCTTCTCTCTAATTTCGCGTTCTATGCAATTAGCATTCGGATGCAGTTGGTAGATAGGGGCAGCTTCAAACATTGGACACATATTTTTAGCACAAATTGCTATGTGTTTGCTGACGTCAAGAATTCTGTAGCTTGATTGAAACAGCTGTTGGCGATGGACGGTCAGTCTATTCCTGAAAACTCCCCCGGTTTGACCCACATAGAAATCACCACACGACTTGCATCTGAGTACATAGCTGATCACATTGCTAGATGTGCAGCTTGGATTTCTGTTAACTGTAAAGGTTTTGGTGCCATTACCGAACTTAAACGTAATGGACCTCCCAGTAATTAAAGTGTCACAGCTTGCGCATCTTGGGTCATGACATTTAGTGATACCAAAAACCGTAGGTCGATAGTTGCGACTCAGAATCTTCAGGAGAGACGGAGGTTGACGATAAGACCTGCGAAACTTGTACTCATCAAAAGGTGCAGATAACTTCAGATTGTTGCACACTGGCATTATTACATTAGCATAGATATTGGGGTTATTTTTATTATAAGTACATACGAAAGGTATTACTTTCTCATCATGCTCTTCTTCAAATGTCATGACCCAAGATGCGCAAGCTGTGACACTTTAATTACTGGGAGGTCCATTACGTTTAAGTTCGGTAATGGCACCAAAACCTTTACAGTTAACAGAAATCCAAGCTGCACATCCAGCAATGTGATCTATGTACTCAGATGCAAGTCGTGTGGTGATTTCTATGTGGGTCAAACCGGGGGAGTTTTCAAGAATAGACTGACTGTCCATCGGCAACAGCTATTTCAATCAAGCTACAGAATTCTTGACGTCAGCAAACACATAGCAATTTGTGCTAAAAATATGTGTCCAATGTTTGAAGCTGCCCCTATCTACCAACTGCATCCGAATGCTAATTGCATAGAACGCGAAATTAGAGAGAAGGACATTATAAAGCTCCTGCAGCCTCCTCTGAATGAACGTTGTAATTGACTTCATTTCATTTCTATGTACAACAATGCATATATCTTGTTTGTTTTAAGTTCAAATACATTTCCCATGAGTAGCCTGCAAGCCAAGCAGAAACCGGTCGGGAAGTAATGACTTTTCTTTGAGTCTTTTCATTTATGGTATATATATACGTATATATGTTTTAAAAAAGAATGACACGGTCAATAAATAAGTCTAACAAATTGTCCAGAAATAAGACCTTATTTATTGACCGTGTCATTCTTTTTAAAACCTATTCATTTGGTCAATGGCGAAAAATATTATTAATATATATATATATATATATTATATGGTAGTCGTGCACTTCTTCGAAACGGACACTTCTTCGACAAATTTTCGGACACTACTTCGACAGTACTTTTCTTCGACACGGACACTTCTTCGACAGTACTCTTCTTCGACACGGACACTTCTTCGACAGTACTCTTCTTCGACACGGACACTTCTTCGATAGTACTTTTTTTAACTTTTCGACACATATTGGTTTATTTTGATATATACATGTAGACATTGATTCATTACTATTAGTACTGTTCCAGTTATTGCTTCAACCGTATGATTTTTAACCCGTCTATATTTTTCTATCAACGTTTGTTATTACACATGTTGGTACTAAAAATATTCTGTGAATGACAGGAAAGTATAATTAACGATACTATTTAAAATATATTTAAAAATACTCTTTGATACTGACATGAAACTATATTAACGAGTTATTATTCAAGTTAGACAAAATATTCAATATCGAGGAAAACAGTAAAAAAATTACTTTAATGCAATGTTCATAGAAACTCCATGCAAATAATCAAGGATTGGCATTTCTTTATCATCATATAGCTTCTTCAAATGCTTAATTGCATTCTCCCTCTCGCGATTTAATTTGGTCTTCTTGGGTGGCCTTGCTCCATTACTCAGATGTTGTCGTATTTCGTGAAGGGTTAAGGTTTGTTTACTTATCAATAAGTCTGCCAATTCATAAATGCCGAGATGGCTTCTGCCTGCCAAGATCTTCATGGTATTGTGGTATCCTTCTATGACATTGTTTGTCCTCTCCAATTCCTCCTCTATTCCATTGTAAACATTCCATTTTTCAATCATGAATATTGGTTTCCTTCTGACTGTGTTTTCTCCTGAACCTCTGATCGGAGCACCCCTGACAAATGTATTGTCGAAGTAATTGAGGAGTTCGGGGGCTTCTTCCAATAACTTTGACACCTCCAGATAGCCTTCAATAACGCGATAGCTGTCATAGCTGACAATAGGATGAGATAGCAGTGCTCCTATCAAGCCAGTAGGTCATTGTCGCTCTCTATGCCATCATGGCTTACATACACGTAGTAGATAACTCATGACGCTGGAGGGAGATATCTGTTTAAATCCCTCCAGCCTTCGGCTGTCGGGATTTAAGTTTGATATCTCACTCCATGGTCATGAGTTATCTATGTTAAACCATAGGATTCAATATGTCACCTTCAGGGATCTATTTAGATATATCCCGGACAAAAAATAAATCCCGGACGCTATTTCATTCAATACTACATTCAAATTTCAAAGAATATTATGAGATTGCGCATAGTCATTTAATCATAAGCCATTGCTTGGAATGGTATGCTGAATTTTGATAGGCATCCTGTGATCAGCGGACTCTCCGAAGAGCAAATTCAATGAATGATGAATGATAAGTGAAACATCATACGACCAAAATTGCAATTTTAGTGAAATTCAATTTCCTGATATGAACAACCAAATGCCAACAACAAGCAAAAATCAGCAACAGCACAGATTTGTTGAAATCGACAGCATTAATGACACGAACAATCATGTAATCCCGAAGAACACAGTCAAACGTGATAGGTGGGCGATCAATATGTTTACGTATTGGTATAAGCAAAGGTTCAATGCAGATGTGCAAGTACAAAATTTGACCGATGAACAACTTATTGACAATGTATCTCGCTTCATTCATGAAACAAGAAAAGATGGCGGAGGATGCTATTCTCCAACTAGTCTCGTCAGCATTATTTCCGGGATTCAGCATCACATCAATCTGGATGGTAATCGAAGTGTGGACTTTTTCAAAGAACATAAGTTTCATCTCATAACACGAAGTTTGGATGCTGCGATGAAGATCGCTACGAGAAATGGTGTAGGGCTGCAGCGCAAACACGCAGAAATCATTTCAGAAGAGGAAGAAAAGAAGATGTGGACTTCTGTTTTCGGAGATGAAAGTCCTTCGCAGATAATCAAGACGCTGTTCTACCTAAATGGAATACATTTCGCTCTAAGCGGTGGAAGTGAGCACACTGAGTTGACAATTGACCAATTCGAAGCGACAGAAAGAAACGGTAAACGCTGCCTCATTTACAGTGAGAAATTTTCCAAGACATTTAGAGGAGGTTTAAGGGATATGCGAAAATCTCCAAAGAAAGTTGTTCATTTTGAAAATGTTTCAAGCGACGGGAGGAAAAGTCACATCGATCTTTTCACAAAGTTTATCTCAGTTCGACCGAAAAGAACAACGCGATTTTATCTGCAGCCGCTCAAAGAACCGAAAGATGGATGCTGGTTTTCAACCAGACCGATTGGCAAAAATTCCTTGAGTAAATTTATGAAAGACATCTGTTTTCTGTCTGGAATTGATGGCAGAAAAACTAACCATAGTCTCAGAGCTACCTGTGCGAGTCGCCTACATCAATCGAATGTCGATGAACAACTCATCAAGGAGCACACCGGGCATCAAAGTGCTGTTGGAGTTCGCAACTACAAACGAACTAACGACTATCTGTTGTCGAACTGCTCAGCTATTTTAGATAGTAAGAAAATTTGTGAAATGGCAAGCGTATCAACAACGAATGCATCAACTGCAATGAGACCAAACATAACTTTCAATTTTAACAATGGTTGTAATGTCATTCATTATAAATAATAACAATTGACTTACCGCATACATTTTAATGGAGTTGAGTTTCGATGTTACGCATCTACATTTTTCTGATGTATTTTGATATTTTTACGTTCTATGGCATAACTCGTATACCATAGACATTTTAGTGCTATGGTGTTAAAGTGCTTAAAATATATCCCGGAAGCGCGAGATAACCATAGTTTTATATCCCGTATTACAGATAACTCCCTCCTCACTATGGTTTAATATCATATAACAGTCAATGCGATACAACGATATTGAAATAAGATGATGACTGTTTGAAAGTATGACGTATAAGGAATCCAATGGACTGATCATGCATGATAGATGGAATGGATATATAAATTGAAAAATGGTAATTCAATGACATTGATATTGGTTGCTTGAAAAAGGACTAAAAAGGAATGTTTTGACAAAGTGTGAAATTTTAGAATACGGCTCTTTCGTTTGTGTAGTGTTGATTTGTTTTTATTCATTCATCTGTATCCGATTAAAACATCATGTGCAAGCGGCAAATAAATACATGCACTATTATTGCTATTATAATAACAAGAGCATTATTGCCGAACATATTATGAATGATCATTCCACTCTTTTGTTAAACATTGGTGAATTCAACATTGATTTTCTTGATCGTCAGAATGACCATGTCCGCACTCGGATTGCTGAACCTAAGGAATTTATCACTACAAACCTGCGTTGAATCGCAAACATGAATTGCATAATCAACAGTTTCTAACCGTCTGTCTGTGTCGAAGAAAAATACTGTCGAAGAAGTGTCCGTGTCGAAGAAAAGTACTGTCGAAGAAGTGTCTGTGTCGAAGAAAAATACTGTCGAAGAAGTGTCTGTGTCGAAGAAAAGTACTGTCGAAGAAGTGTCCGTGTCGAAGAAAAATACTGTCGAAGAAGTGTCCGTGTCGAAGAAAAGTACTGTCGAAGAAGTGTCCGTGTCGAAGAAAAGTACTGTCGAAGAAGTGTCCGTGTCGAAGAAAAGTACTGTCGAAGAAGTGTCCGTGTCGAAGAAAAGTACTGTCGAAGAAGTGTCTGTGTCGAAGAAAAGTACTGTCGAAGAAGTGTCTGTGTCGAAGAAAAGTACTGTCGAAGAAGTGTCTGTGTCCAAGAAAAGTCCGAAAACATGGACATCCATTTGTCGAAGAAGTGTCCGTGTCGAAGAAAAGTACTGTCGAAGAAGTGTCTGTGTCGAAGAAAAATACTGTCGAAGAAGTGTCCGTGTCGAAGAAAAATACTGTCGAAGAAGTGTCCGTGTCGAGGAAAAGTACTGTCGAAGAAGTGTCCGTGTCGAAGAAAAGTACTGTCGAAGAAGTGTCCGTGTCGAAGAAAAATACTGTCGAAGAAGTGTCCGTGTCGAAGAAAAGTACTGTCGAAGAAGTGTTCGTGTCGAAGAAAAGTACTGTCGAAGAAGTGTCTGTGTCCAAGAAAAGTCCGAAAACATGGACATCCATTTGTCGAAGAAAAGCACTGTCGAAGAAGTGTCCGTGTCGAAGAAAAATACTGTCGAAGAAGTGTCCGTGTCGAAGAAGTGTACCACATCCATATTATATATGTATATCTATATATCCCTACTCTATGTTATTGACCATACAGAAAACTAAGTACATGTATTGTTGAATAACAAATTGTCGACTATTATCATCAAACCATTGACCTACTCATTTATTGACTGAATCATGCTATTGATAGCGAGTACATGTAAGCTGTTTAGCAAGGAAGTCTGTTTTTCGGTCTGTAGACCGCCTGCGCTTCATAATAACCCTTCATCTGATGCAAAGTGTCCAAGTCGATTTCCCCGGAATTTCTGCATCAGTTTCTGCATTGTTATTTGTGAAATGTCAAATGTGTAAGCTACAACAGAGATAGAATCTGGCAGTCGATCAGAACATTAAATTACGTATATAGGCGGTCAGGTTTTTCAGGCGCCTATCCATTTGTTTTTCCAAGAGAAAAGGAAAAAATACCAGCTTTCTCGGTAACTCCTTTTTTTAATTTTATGATCAATAAAATAATGTATACCTACTGCACTGAATTCTCGGACGTTGATCTTCATGTGGTGCGGTGGTGCAAATACCAGTCAAAACGCAAGTGCGTCCCTTTAATGCGAATAGTCACAAGACTCATCGAATCATCATATCATCAAAGGTCTATTATCATCAAAGGTCAAATTATCTATATTAAATTATATCAATGAGAACTTGGCTTAATTTCCCAGATTATTCATTGTACGCACCGACAAAGTGGGGCCACCTACTTAACAGTTATCTTCAGTTTTGACTTAGGAAATGAGTGTGCATGTCATTATATGCAAACAAATCTACACTAGGCTGCTGAAAATGACAGCATTAACTACGTTGGCCCGTGGGATGCCAATGGGTCGACAAGTGAAAATTCCCGTGGGATGGCATGGGCCCATGAATAGAAAACTCGTCCCATAGACACCCCTGTTAATATGTCTATCTACTTGGGCCTCCTGTGCTGATCCTCACGCAATTGCAAAGCTATATTTGGATACCATTGTCATCTAAAATAGGCATTCCAATATAATCTGGGATATTATTTGTGATTGAAACCAAATATTATCTGACAATATGTTGTGTTCTTCGTCTGTATTCTCTTTATACACATTCTACATCCATTCCTTGACAGTGGACATAAAATCGTCAATTATCGAATAGTTCGTACCTCTAATGGTAGGAATGATTTTCATGAATAACTTGTTTCAATAACTTAATATTTCGATGTTAGACAAAGAACAAAGAAGAGTTCAACGAATAATTTGTTATGCAAATTGAGCATGCGATATCTTGCCTGATCTCATCGAAAGGAAAAATTTGGCAGAAAACAAGCTACAGAGCTGATCATAAAAACGAACCGCCTACATTTCGCTACAATTCAATCGATTCTGATGCCATCCAATCATGTCGCACATCAACGTGCCATATATCATCAGATATCCTAAATTCTCAGGATTTGAAAACTATGATAAATTTGTTTCCGTTATTGTGTTTGCTTGACAGTGGTCAAAATGTAAAATCACTCAATTTACAAATCGCAGTATTTCAATAAGAAAACATGTGAGCATGATAATTAATGAATCAGACACAAGAAGAGCACTTTGAGTTCTCTTTTGATATATGTACTGGTAATAGAAATCGGCAAACAATAGGAAAAAATTAGTGATATCGTGAAGTTATCACAAAATCATGACTCTTTTGGCTGAAAATGTTATATTCTCACTTTTTCATAAAAGATGTTGATGCTTGGTATCTTCAGAATCCTTGGAATGTACGGAATGCGCATATATAAGTTTTATTCAAACAAGCTCAGTAGCTCGTTTTCAAACTTCATCAGCATTTTTTTCATTGCTGCTAAAGTACATAAACAACATGGAAGGTGAACGAAGGTTTAAAACAAAACAATTAGCAAAGGCATGTTTTTGCCTCTCTCAACAACTGCAAATTGTTTACCTTGCATGTTTGTGTACTTTTGCGATAATGACTAATGACAAAAAATGATGAATAAGTTTGAAAATGAACTAGTGAGCTTGTTTGAATAAAACTTATATATGCGCATTCCGTACATCCCAAGGATTCTGACGATACCAAGCATCAACATCTTTTATGAAAAAGTGACAAAATAACATTTTCAGCCAACGGAAGGCCGACGGAAGTCCGCGGATCTTACGGACTAGAAACGGAATTCCGATGGAATTCCGATGGAATTCCGACGGAAATCCGCGGATTGTCTTTGTTTGTCGGGCTGTACATATATCAAAAGAGAACTCCTAAGACAATGCTCGTTATGCCCGTGTCTGAATAATTACCATACTCACATGTTCGTTTTATTGAAAACTAACAATTTGTAAATTGAGTGATTTTCATATTTTGAGCACTGCTCAGTAAATACTATCGCGGATGCAAGTCTATCATAGCTCACTTTGCAGCTGAAAATGGAAGCTCTCGAATGATGTATAGCACGTTGTTGTGCGACACGATTGGAAGACATGAGAATTTCCCTGATGTGGTCCGTTGATTATGATGAGGTCTGGACATAAAATTTACAACAATGATGATGATTATCATCATATTCGCACGCATGCTGCGCTTATCGCCGAAGTAATTCGTATTCACAGGCATTGTCAAGTGCCTGGTGGTGACTTTTCGTATGTGATGTCGACTACAATTGACTTTGTTTGATGCGCTCAGATTTAAAATTGCTTTCATACTTGTGTATATGAATTTCATGTACATGCAATTTGTCCAAAATGCTGGAAAATTTATGGGCCCTATAATGCTGAGATGCTCACCGCCACTGAGCCGGAGTGTTTAAGAATAAAGAGTTAATGTTCATTGATGTCAATTCATCATTTTAATAGTTGAAATATAGATTTCATACAATGGAAATCATCTTCACTTTTGAAGAACGCGTCAATTTCTAGAAATAGGATTTTCATTAAGTCGAATTTCCAAATTTCATCTCTTTTTGATACTTGCCCTTAAAATGACATAGAAAATTGGCCTTGAGAACTGAACTACAGATTCGTTTGACGTATGTGAAATAATCCACATCAAATCCATTATAATTTGTTTTCGCTCTATTTACGTATTTAAAATTTGTAAACGATCCTTAGTAAGGTCATTGATTTCAATGTCATTACACGACGTACTGATTGATGCGATAAAATGAGCATCCGTGATCAGCGAGGCATTTCTCATCAATTAGTACGCAATTTAGTGCGATATACTGTATAACTATTCCGCCATTTTTGAATCTAAATCAGGTTAGCGTCAGGTTAAGTATCTTTACAAATGTTTAATTCTGTCTACAGATTCACAGGAAACTTCTTTACTTACCTTCTTATTTTAATAGAATTTTGATGATAATGCATTTTTAGATGTCATTTTAGAAATAAGAGGGGAAAACTTAAGGGTGTAATGACTAAATTATACATGAATCAAATGATTCATTGAAAATTGAAAACTAAGTAGAGCTAGATTTAAGCAGTCAACTAAGTTCATTCTGCACACTTGAGAAATTTCAGGAACCAAGTTGTCTAATTCTGTGATGTGCCATTTCGATATTAAGGTTGCACATAACTCTTCCTTTCTAGGAAACCGAAGCGCTTGCAGATTAATCTAATTCTGTGGGTGAACCCGTGTAAACGAGTCTTGTTTTTCTTGGTTAATCTTGAGATTTCTGCCACCAGTGTATCTGCTACGAGTCCTGAAAGCCATATATATATATATATATATATATATATATATATATGAAAATGCATCCTAGCTGCATAAGATTGAGGATAGAGGTATAGGTCTGGTTCAGAAATATTGCTATTATCATGTAAATGTGTTAAGCATGTCGTAACTCGTAAGAGAATTAAAAGTGAAGAGAATGAATTATGCTGTTGTAGTCTACTTGTCAACCGTCACAGGTAGTTTGCCGTGTAAACGAAGAGGCAACTTACATGACCGACACATTAACAAGACATGCGAGATTTAATTGAAGCTCACTTAGTTAACCCGTGTATATGCGCCTGATGGCAGTACCTGGAATATCCCGTTCGGTCAGTTCACTCTTTCACCAATGAACGGCTGAAATTCTCGGCAGCTCACTCACTCAAAAGTTCGAATGCACTGCTTGAAGAAGACTAGAAAGATACTTTGGGCGATACTTCCCTTGTTTTGCTTCTCTGTGTAAGAATGACATAATAATTAATAATTGGGGCCATTGGTACTATTGCGTCATTATTATGAAGTTTGCAACAAGTGACGTCGTATGGAACCTTGCTATTGTACCATACGCCCTTCCATTTTCATTTGATATCAGTAACGAATTTTTTAACTATAATTATCGTTGTACTTTAAAGCTTCCAGCTAATCAAATGTAAAGGCAATCTGAACGAAGCGGTCAAAAAATGCTTAATCTGCGTCAGGAAATTCACATCACTCGAAGTTTTTAGCAAAAAATGCAACAAGAGACGAATCGCTCAAGCCTGCATGGTTGAGAAGCGCAAAAAGTATGCATCCAAATAGCGCCTAAACAGCTGTAAGAGTACTAATCAAAATTTAAGTTCAAGAAAAAATACTTTGTGATTAAAACAAGATAGAGAAATGCAGTAATAGCTGACCTTGTGTATCTCCAAGTCATAATATTGAATTTTGATTTGTGGGAGTTTCCAGTTTCCAAAAAGATGTCTCAGTAACTTCTTTGCCTGCTTGTCCACCAACAGATGGAAATGAACCGAACCATTATGGTGAAAGAGGACCGATTTGACGACAGTGGTCAAACCCTTAACCGTTGAATTTCCAGCACAGAGCATACAAACGTTGATCGGCGAAGGACATCGCTTTAGTCTTAGGGATGCATTCCAAATTGAGGTTAAAGAGAATACATGCCATTCTAAAAAGATGCGCAAAGAACATCATTACAGGATGACTACAGTTGGATTTGAGGTACAGCTTTGCTTAACTGTATTCGTAAATTTAATTAGTTTTCATTCACAAATGTGTGATTCTCTCTCTCCCCCTGCATTGAATTGTTGAATTTCCTTCCTATATTCTTACCAGCTTACTTACCTAATCAAATTCTATCAACATTTGCGAAAACTGATCAAAAGGGATCAAGACGAAAATGTTGATAGCGCCTCTAGGTCCATGTCATTTTGACATACCAAGATGGGATAAAATGGGATAAAAATATAGTGTAACTTAAAAAACTCATCTAGTGATAATCATGATCTAATTCGTTTTCGAATTCTAGTCATGACTTTACATGCAGCAGAGATGGAACCGTTCAGTCACTTGAGACTCGTGCCCTATATACATGTATATTCCTAGTGTGTTGCTCAATCACCCATGAACCGTGCATCAATATCGATACCGTAATCATTACAAATATTACCCCTACGCATCTCACTGCTACTTCAAACAGCACTTGACATGCGCCGATAATGCAGCTTTTACATGTACAGGGTGATTCTAAAGTCGGTGCAAAAAGTAAACGGCGATATCTCAGTGATTATTTAAGATACCGACCTAATTTTTTCTTCTTTAAGTTGTCAAAGGAATGGGATTTGATAATCTATTTGTTACATTAGCACACTAATTATTTTGTTAACTGAATTTATTAATTCAGCTTTTGTTCATTAGCACACTAATTATTATTTTGTATTAATGTATTAATTCAATTTTTGTTTATTCCCACTATGTTTTTCTCTTCCAAAGTTTTTTAGATAACAACAAGCGATTTTCAAATAAGATCATATTAAGAAAACAAAGATTCATTTTGAATACTCAAAAACATCACCATTTACCTCAACCAGCAATTCCGCTCGGTAAAGAACGTCTGAGATAGCATTTATCAGTTCTGACTGATTCAACAAGGCAACTTCGTTCGTAATGCGGCTCTTCAACTCTTCCACGGAGCCTGGCCTTCCATGATGGTATACCCTGTTTTTCAGTGTACCCCACAAGTAAAAATCTAATGGGGAAAGATCCGGAGACCTGAGTGGCCACCTGGTGGGAAATCCACGTGCAATTACACGGTCACCAAACACTTACTTTAGGAATTCAGAAACTGTCTTGGCGAAATGAGGTGGCGCCCCATCTTGCTGGAAGGTTATATCATTCATCTTGCCCGAAGACTGAAGTTGTGGAATGACATGAGCATGGAGCATTTTAAGGTAGCTGTCACCTGTGACTGTCCCTTCAAAGAAATAAGGGGTCAGCTTTAGTTCTTTGGAGAATTCCATCCAGACACTAACTTGATTGGCATGGAGACTGTAAAACTGGGTGTGGCCTCTGTTCCCCACACTATGCAATTGTGTCTATTTACGACACCATCGAGTCGGAATATTGCTTCGTCGGTCCACAGAATATTTCCTAGTTGAGTCGGTGACAGAGATCTTACGTGGTCTGAGAATTCAAGTCTGGATATCTTATCTGTTTCAGAAATTGCTTGACAAGAGTTGAAGCTTGTAGGGGTGTAAACGAAGATGATGACGTAAGATTCTGCATACACTCGATTCTGATAATTCAATTTCATCAGAGATGCGACGAGTCGATATTGCACCAAGAGGACTGTCAGTTTGATGATGTCGAAGAGTCAGATCCACATCTTCAATGCAATTCTGAAGGACTGAAGGTCTTCCAGTGATAGGTCGGTCCATGACAGACCCAGTTTCATCAAAACGTGCTATCAACTTTTTGATGGCATTGTAAGAAAATCGACATTTCTTAACATTATGCAAGTGGTTATAAGCTCGAATACAAGAAGTCAAATTCTCACCATTCTGATGATAAAGTTTTAACAGCTCTTTTCGCGTCTGAAAATCCATAGCGAATGATGCCTGTCTTTGTTAACATCAGTTTTGCGTTCAAATGTTGGATATCTATGAACTTGAACATCAGTTTGTTTGTTTAAATGTTGGATATCTATGAACTGGGTACTTATGCACTGAGTCAGCAAACAGAGATTGCAAGTACGATGCAGTGAATAATTCGAGCAACTATAAAACATATAAATGATAGCGAAAACTTCTGAAATTTTCAGCAACGGAATGAATTAGTGTGCTAATGCAACAAATAGATTATCAAATCCCATTCCTTTGACAACTTAAAGAAGAAAAAAAATTAGGTTGATATCTTAAATAATCACTGAGATATCGCCGTTTACTTTTTGCACCGACTTTAGAATCACCCTGTATTAGTATTGCCTATTACAAGACCAACGAAAACCTTAAGATGCATAGTATTCCAATTTGGCCTAATGATCTAGTCATTAGCATATACATGTAGGCCAAAGTGTTATGTAGGCATATTTATTTGTCCAATAGTTTTGATATATTTGTAGATAAACATGGATTTCAATTCACCATTTTTGCTGTTGGCATGACAGGTGGCAAAACATGTCGACACGTGTTCTTCAAAAAATCTGTTAATGCACTTTTTCTGCTGAGATTTCGGAAAATTGGACATTGATATATTGCTTATGTTCGAACGCTGTCCTGCCGTCAACAGTCAGCTTTTTGTATGCGGTTATGTTCTACAGTAAAAATGGAACACTCGTTTTTGTCATATTCAATGGATTTACGTGCTTTCGAAATCAGGCATGAATTTGATACTAGTGAGTTGTAAATATGAATGAGTACAGGAGTTGTAAATATACTTGAAAAGTTCAATGTGACCACATTTAAGTAATTTTCGACTTTTTTCAAACAAATATAGTCGACTACTTCATATTCTGATTGATGCAATACTTCCGCTACTCGCATAATCATGGATCCTTGAAATCCTATGACTTCTATCAAAAAACATCCTCTGTGATATCTTATTGACAAAGCCTTAACTGTGCTAAAAATAATTTCTGAAAGCATATTTTTCTGTTGTTAAGATCATGGATGATTCAAAAATTTTGTAATCTTAAACTGAAAACGACAGAACGCATTGACACTTAAATCAATGTCAACATTAAGTTAATTTTTGATTAAATAAACATTGGTCCTCTGTAAGAATATTTTCCAAGGTGACGCTGTTGAATCAATTGTTGAATAATTACATACAATTTGCAATCTAAAGGGGCGGTGAAGAGAGAATGCAGAGCGCCTAGCATGGCTTAAGGGAGATGTCAGAGCTCCCATTGTTAAGTCCCGATGAATGAGGTGGAGTTTGTGTAAAGGAGGATTGCATATTTGTCACACTGCGATTGCATGTTTAGTTTATGGGAATCGAGGATGAACATGATCTGATTACTTTTGGTAATCGAAAAAGGCGCAGATTGATGTACAGGATTTGTTTACATGTGCGGATCGCAAGAAGCATACTGTATTTATTGACAGGATGAGTTTACATGTGGGAAAGGCAACATTTGCATGATGTCTGACTTATCTTTTTGACATATCTTTCCAGACATATCATTATTTTGTCAGCCACCATGTGTGGGACCCCGCTCGTCTGGGTTTGAGTGTTCAGGTGAAGTGTCGAAACACAACTAGACGAGTACCTGCTGATGACTGATGGACTGCAGTATCATGCTTTATATCACTTAACCGGTAGCTGAAGTAGTGGTCGAAGTATTGTATTTCAAATGAAGAACAAATGAAGAAATGTTGGATTCCATGAAATATTATAGACTGATTAATAAACTGGCGATAACAAAGTCAAGTGGAGAAATAGTATTTCCTATGTGCAGTCTTAGGTAGAGTGTGTATAGTTCGATTGTTTTCGGTGTAGTAGAGTGTCCACTAGAGAGTTTACTAGAGAGTTCTATTGTTTACCTCCATTTTCCACTTTCCACTTGTCCACTATTACCATTATCCAGTTTCCATTGTCCACCGTGAGTTATAGACTCAGTTATAGTGCAGCATTAGTTCACTTGCAATCCAAAGTAAGTAAGTATCCAAACACTTTGCTTGCAATCGGTGTAGTCGTATCATAGTAGTTCTATGATTTGCCTCCACTTTTCCAATTTTCGTCTATCGGTTTCCTGTTGGTTCACAATATCAATTGTTTACTTTCCTTAACATATGACCATTGTCCTTTTCTATTTCCAATACCAGCATCTGGAATCTGTTTTGACGTCTGTTTTCTATCAGACGTCTGTTTTGAGCGTGTATGCGGCAGTGTTTGGAAACTATGGTGGTAGTATATCAACAGTAAGAATGAGCAGTGTTACAAGTCTCAATATTTCCATTTTTACCAGTTATTGTGCCAAAACTGATCAATTTCAATTCGTTGCCACGAGAAAGCTCCATTGAGCTCTTTTAAGAACTGATTAATCCATTGGTTGCAACATCACTGCATTTGTACACTTGCGGATTGGAGAACGTCATCAGTCCTCATCAGGACTACTTCAATTAATGATTAAAATTAGTTATCATTATATTCTCATATTATTATTATTCATCCTTAATTCATTATATTATTATTATAGTTATCATATTATAAATGGCTACAGGGATGATTCTCATCATCTTACACTGTAAATCGCTCAATACCAACCACGAAAATATTTTTTGGTATGTTGCATTTGGTGTGTATGCATTTGTATGCTTTTCGTATGTCATTTCAAGTGTGGTGTGCTTTACATACTAAAGCCATACCAGCACAATGTTAAAAGAAAGCATCAATTATGTCTAAAGTATGTTGATTTAAGGCCTTTTGTTAATAAAGACCACATTTATGTTACTACTTTTTGTAAGTAGTGAGATAATGACATTCAAGAGTCATATTTTCAATGCTGAATTCTATTTTAATACATGCAAGTCTAAGGCATTTCATGAATAATCAATGAGTATCCAACCATCAACAATTATGCATTATATAATTTTGAAATGAAGCATATTATCAATCCAAAATAAAAACACATTATAATTCATGAAATCAAAAATAGTTATGTTTGAGATGTATAAGTCAACATGATTGCACGATACCAATCGTTTGATTGGTTTGATGTTAATCAACTTGGTTCATAAAGTCGAGCTAACAAAGCGTCCTGTTATTGTCGCTAGAGGAGTAGCAACGACGACATACTCGTGGAGCATGAAATTCACAATTAATCTAATCTAGTTCAATATTGCACTATCAAAAAGAATTATTCACGACTGGTATTACTGAAAAAAGTTATTTGACAATAGTATGTAATACATATATGTTTTTGCTGTGTGACTTAAAGCTCTACACACCAGAGGCACGCGAATGGGGATTGCATCGGGTCTCGTTTATAAAACATACCAACAACTCGTATTTCAGTGTAAGACAGCCAATCAGAGATAGAATCGTTCATATCGCTACACACCAATCACATACGAAAGCACGCAAGATTTCGCATGAAAAGCATACCATATCTCTGTAAGCATACGAGAATCTCGTATCAGATGTTAGTTTCAAATTGTATGTGATTTTGGTGTATGTTTGCATGTTATTCGTATCAATCGATTCACAGTGTATAAGAACTCCTAAAAGTACATGAATAATTGCATTGAAATAATGTCATCTATGGTTATAAAGTTGCTTTGCAGTGCCATCTGTTCATATAACCATAACAATGTTTGCCCTTATGTTTTCAGACAATTTGAGTCCAATCGGTCGTCAGATCTTCACCGTCTGATCGCAGCGGCAAATGGCAACCAAGGTCGAATTTCTATCGTTCGTTATCGTTGAAGTACACATATGTTGAAGCCACGCATTAGGTTGGAGTACACAGTGACATAAACAAATTTGTTGTTAAATTGTTGCCAACTTGTCACAAGATATCAGTGCAAGTAAATTTTTCAAAACGGCATCTTGCATGATTTTGAGACAAACATATTTAGATTTCTCGCAAGCATAGACAGTTCAGATGATACCAAACAAACTAAATGAATTGACAAATCTCACCATCATGAGGAAAATTCAATGAATTCTACGAAAATTTCAAGATGAAATTCTCCATTAGTCCAATTTCGCACCTTTGCACACCATTAGAACGCTTTTTGAAAGATTTAACAAAGGGTATCACTTTTCATCAAGATCGCTTCATCTTGCTATTTTTGTAAAAATTACCAAAAAGCACAATACGAATATTTTATTCTTTTATCCTGGTCAACACAATTTGGCAAATGTCAACATGAATTGTGCCTCAAATTAAACTTTGGAACATTAGCTTTTATGTGATATATGGCTCCTTTATGTGCCACACGATTGGAGGACACAGGAACCGATTGAATATGACTTAAGAAAGTTGGTCCATTTTTGTGAACAACTGTATAGTAACTTGGTTTATGTGTTCCGCTCGGAAAACCATTATTGATAATAATATCACTATTTTTGTGGTGTCTATGTGTCCGGGAAACCGAGGATAGACCTGGTCGGGTATATCCTTTCAAAAAAAAGTAGGACAATATTACGCCAATGCTGCAGGTTGCAAAAGTGCATTAGGCATTATTTGATAAATGTAAAGAACAGTGTAGCTGCTGACAATTGATGAATGATAGTGGCATAAACAAATATGCGCTGTACGCTATGAAAGAAAAAATTGATTCCGTCATGCTCCGAGGATGAAAATAAACAAATTAAGACTATTTCTAATTTTGATTAATTTGAACCTTGCATAGCTGGGTGGGCAGCTGCGTAACGAGACGACAGCTTCGTTAGTAATTGCATTCATAAAAGATTTTTGTAGTTGATCAGACCTTTCTCAATTTTTGGGTATTTTCTATTTAAAATTGAAGTGATACCTATAATATAGTTGGCAATCACTTCAATCATCAATAATCTGAAATCAAGACAGATTTGTTGGAAATAAAGCACTTACGATTTCTGCACAAAAGAAACTCGTGACGTTTAATGCAAACAACATACTCGCCATGCGATATTTTTCTGTAAAATTGGAATAAATGAAAAGTCCGATTCTAAGACACTTCGGTTTCTTTCTATGTACGACGGCTAAAACCTTCCCAGTGTGAACTAGATACGCGCCTTGTAAGATTCATTAATAACAAGAGTTATCCGAGATGCACCTGCGAATTCTGATTGCATCAGTTCTCGGGCCGGTGCACCGAAATGAGTGAATTTCGGCCACTTTGGCATTTTACTTCATTGTTTCAACCATAATTAATTCATTCTCATCCACTTTGTGGTCACAGTATACAAATTGTTGATCCAACCAGTATTTATTAATTTTGGGTATCTTGCTAATTCCGGATTAATAAAGCTAGCATTTGCTATAGCATTTCCTAGGGGTAGCGCTAGGCAAGTTGCTACAAGGAGTAGTAGCAACTTGAGTTCCGTATTAATAGAGAAAGCCTAGCGTCAATTCCGGCGCCAGTTAATGCTAGATCAAGTTTCATTGACATGCCGATTCAGCGCGCAGCTGCATTCACCACCTGCTCTCGACGCCCGGTGTTACACTATGCGTTTTCCGTCACTTTCTTTTACCGGTCGGCAATTGTAAAGGTGTTTACAATTGCCCCCCGGAAATAGAAAGTGGGTTTAAATGACCATTACTTTAAAACCGCGTTTTTTTCACTCCCCGAGAGTAAATATGACTATCTCATGTGTGTATTTTACCCCTTTCAATATTTTTTAACCCCCTTCAGCTATCAATTGAATCCCATATCAGAATATAAAACGAAATTTCCATTGTACATTATACCTAGGGGACTTTCTTTAACCTAGGGGGTCATTTAGTAACGCAGATTTTTGATTCTCTTTTTCCGATCAGCAAAACAGTTGAGGGGGTAAAAGAAAAGCATAACACCGGCAATCGAGTCATAGAAATCTGGCAATTCGACGCACATTCCGAGTGAATATATGTTGAAGCGCGCGGTCAGTGTTAACAATACAAGCATGAATGTCGGAGATCAAAGCAGTTTCCTTCATTCCCGCCTGTTGACACTTATCATTCAGAGAAGATAAAACATCAAAATGATAACTGCCTTGCAAATGAATGATTGTTAAATAGTTCAATACGTATAAGATATCACACTGATTTTAGTAGATAGCTTATGATACGAGTAGATTTTCAAGCAGCGTTTATCTTCGGAAATCAGTGTGATATCCTAATTTATATGACCGATATCTTAAAGGGAATAGAAATTCATAAAACTCAAGCGTTTATGAATTTATAACACTCAGCTGTCACTGCAATTGTTGACAACATGAAAGACATGTTTATTGGAACTTTCTCAAAGTGTGTATTCAATGTCACGTTTGAGAGGTAAGAGACAATGTGACATGACTCATCATAGTATGATACTTATTGTTGATAAATTATTAAAATTTGTTCAATTTACTAATTTATCATAGTTTTCAATATTTTACTATGGATCTATGTACCCAGTAGAATAAACGATAATCTACTAGTAGAATAAACGATAATCAAAATCACCTCCCGATCTTCAATATGACATCAGAATGAACCAATTTTGCAGGGTTAGAAGAAAATAATACATTTTCCACAGTAAATGAATATGATGACGCCCTTAGCTAGAAGTGTTTAACGTCCAACACAATTGTAACGTAAAGAAACTGAAATGTAACGTGAATTTCAACAGTGAACTATTTGCAGTTGACGAAATTGACCAGACGACGGGAGATCATAATGATTTTCAACAAAAAAAGTGCAGGAAAAACTCCCCAAAGGTTACGGTCGTCGATGTATTGAAATTAAAATAGTACACGACAGATCTTCGGCGTCCAGCGCCTTCGTTGTTCAATCTTACAATGAAACACGTTATGAGGCAAGGAAGCTGTGTGAAGATATATGAAGAATGAGTGATATTAAGAAATGTACTGGCTGTATGAATGCATGTCTAATTGTGACGTCAGATTGTAGTGTGGAAGTTCGTATTTCCTGTTTATTGTAGGTTTCAAGTGTGTGATTGCCTTTACTTCTGCTATTGCTGTGTCTCGTGTGTTGAACAGTTTACTAATGAGACCGACCTGAAAATTTCCGATGCTGCCCTCTCCGTTGTGTTTGTCTAAAAGATATTGATACAAAGCGCTGCAATTATTTTTATTCACAATTACTCTCATATGTTCATAGTGTCTCGTTTTCAACATCCTCGCTGTTTTACCAATATAAAAGTCTCCGCAATGAACACATACGCCCGAATTGTTTGACTCGTGCATTACTGCTATACGTGACGAGCAAATTCCCTTCCGCCGCGTGACTCTGCGACGCCGTCCTTCAGACCCTTGGTTTGACGAGACCTGCCCCGAGGCAAAACGGCGCGCTCGTCATCTTGAGAAGCATTTTCGACACCTTCAGCGTCGCGCCCTCTCCGATCCATTGCTCCAGACATCAGCTAACTCCAGCTACATTGCGCGGAAGAACAGTCTCAGGGCCTACCGCACCCTTATCCGCCGTAAGAGGGACCATTTTTGGCGCACTAAGACCGAATCAAATTATCCCTCACCTCGCGATCTCTGGCACTCGATTGACTCCCTAATGGATCGTGGTCAATCTCCACCATCTCAGCACCTCACAGCTTCCGACTATCATCAACATTTTGAAGCGAAGGTCAGTGAGGTCCGCCAGGCAACTATCGACTCCGCCCCACCTATCTCCTTGGTTGCACCTCCTGACTGCCACCTCACTTCTTTTCGTGAACTCACTCCTGCTTTGGTGACATCCGAAGTTAGAAAGCTGTCTGGCAAGACATCAGTTGGTGATCCTTTTCACACAGGTATCCTGAAAAGCTGTATTGACCTACTGGCGCCGTTCATTGCGCATCTTTACAACACATCAGTGATGACAGGCATTTTCCCATCCGCCTGGAAGAAGGTATACATTACTCCGTTCCCGAAGAAGGGCAAAGTTGACGCCACCAATGTCAATACACACCGCCCAAACTCCAGCTTGCCCACTCTTTCAAAGATCCTCGAAAGACTTGTGTATTCCCAGTTGCGCTCTCATCTCGAAGCTTTCAGTCTGATGCCAAGGCTCCAATCTGCATACCGACCGGGACAATTCCACCGAAACTGCTGTTCTGAAGCTCTCCTCAGACATCTTCCGTGCCATGGATAGTGGTAAGATTGGCCTATTGTGTTTTTTTATCTCTCCAGTGCTTTCGACACAATTGATCATTCTATCCCCATCACCCGACTCCGATCATCTTTTGGCCTCGACGGTCCCGTGCTGCAGTGGCTGGAGTCCTTCGTCACCGGACGAACTCAGTCGGTAAGACAAGGCTCGACGTTTTCGACACCTACGCCAGTGATCTGCGGAGTTCCACAAGGATCACTTTTGGGGCCTCTGCTGTTTGTCCTCTATACGGCAGATCTCGTCGATATTGCTCATGAACATGATCTTCGCATGCACTCCTATGCCGATGATATTCAATTATATGGCTTCTGTGACATCTCGGAGAAAGGGCGATTGAGTGAGAAAATATCTGTCTGCTTGGACGTTCTAATCAACTGGTTTGCTTCCAATCGGCTGCAACTCAACCTCCACAAATCCGAGTTCATGTGGTGCGGATCTGAACATTGAATGAGAAGCTTCTCTCCTGAGCCTGTTCGTCTGGGCCCCAATTTGTCCTCTCCTGTCGATTCTGTCAGATGCCTTGGAGCCCAATTTGACCCAGTGTTGTCAATTCGAACGCACATCACTAAGACCGTCGCCTCTTGCTTTGCCATGCTTCGCGATTGCAGGATAAGATTGATACGCCGCTCAGTCAGTCTTGCTCTTCTGACATCCATCGTCGTGGCTTTAGTTCACACTCGTCTGGACTACTGCATCTCCGTCCTCGTTGGCGTCCCATCCACCCAGCTCTGTCGTCTTCAGGCCGTTCTCAATGCTGCCGCCAGACTCATTTATGGATGCAACCGCTACTCCTCGGTTTCGCCTTTGCTCAGAGAACTTAAGTGGCTACCGATACATGCAAGAATCCAGCAACGTATAGCGGCCATCGTTCACTCCTGTCTCAGTAGAGTAAGTAAGTAAGTACATAAGGTGTATATTGCAAGACAATGAAAATCAAAAAAGACAAGCATAGATACATATGACATGAACTACAAAATAACAGAATAAAGTAGACGCACGTACAGATTTGATGCTCAAACCACAGAGCGGGTACTATTTGCCAACATACAACAGCAAGGAATGAACGAATTTAGGCGTCTGTTGAACAATATGACAGAGCATAGTGCCCGGAGAGAGGCAATACTGACGGGAGATATTGATGCAAAGGATGCTCAAGACATTTACACTTCTCCAAGAAATTCAGCGCTAACCTTTCCCGGATATCTGTCAAATTACCAGTTACAAAGCACTCAAATAAGGAATCGCAAAAAATATGGTGGGCTCTCTTTTGGATTCTTTCCAGTTTCTTTATAATGGAAGCAGGCAACTGACAAAATAGGGTTGATGCATAAAGTATGATTGACATCATGGAAGATTTGTACACCTAAACCAACTTCCTTTTCTCAACAAATTCCTTTAATGCTCGGAGTAAACACAAACGCCTTGATGCTGAAAGAATCACACGATTGAAATGTTAATTCCACTTGAGATCATCTGTCAGAGTCACACCGAGAATCGTAAGTGAGTTTGTCAATTCAATTTTATCATACGGTACATGATGATTCTAGCATGATGAATCAACATCTGCTGGCACTTTTTTTGGTTGAGTGGCATTTTGTTTTGACATGACCACACAAGAACAAGCTCCAAATTGTTGGGACATGGATTGACAATTGAGCAGGACTCAATAAGAGTAAGGTCATCCGCATACTTGACCAACTTCGCAACTGGAGAGTCAATGTTCAGCGTTGCAATGAACAAAGCAAACAAGTACGGACCTAAGACAGAGCCCTGAGGAACACCAGATGGGATGTCAATAACAGGACCGATTTCCCTTGCAATACGCACACGTTCACAACGATTCCTCAAGTAGGAGTTCAACCATATAATGAGGCCTCGATTGAAATTCCAGCGAAGCAGGTTGTTCAGCAAGCGATTGAATTGAAGCTTATCGAAAGCCTTTGAAAAATCTAGGCATGTGATCTTAACAGTTAGATTGTTCGGGCATTCCATGAAAAGGGTAATACAATTGTGAATTTCAATTAGGGCACTCGTTGTTGAGCCATATGGACGGTAAGCGTCTTGACTGCTGCCAAAGAATTCCGAAAAGAGATCTTTCATCGAAGCTAATACAAGCCGTTCGAACACCTTTGCAATAATTGGCAGGAGAGAGATTTGTCTATAGTCATGAATGGTTGGACTCGACTTTTTCGGTATGGGTACAATGAATGCATTTTTCCAATATTCGGGGAAAACTCTAGTTGAAACGCTAGTTCTGTAGATTTCGAACAAAGGTTCGCAGATGATATCAGCACATTCCCACAATATTCTCGCAGATATTCCATCATATCCGGTCGATTGCTTGAATTTCTACCTTTTCAGCGAATTATACACATCATATGAGTCAAAGTGAAGATCCAAAATTTCATCCGACAATCCACATAGGTCTTCATCTTTCTCGTTGTTGAAACATGATGCAAACGTATCCGAAAGATCCGTCAAAAAGCGAGACAGTTCAATGTTGCTGTCAGGAAAAGAAGTGCTAGCCTTATTGCTGCCTTGAAATTCTTTAACCACATTCCAAACATTTTTTTCCTTCCTCATTACCCTTTCACTCCATGTTTTTTTGGCCTTGAAAATCTCTGTCCGAATCTTTGTCTTTAAATGATTGAATACAGTCCAATTCTGCACACGATAGGCCCTCCATCGATCATTGATCATTTTCTTCAGTATGGGTGTAAGCCATGGCTTATCCTTTTTTGTAAATATCACCTCATGATGAGGAATCACACTTAGAACGTCAAAGAATAACTCGTTGAAGGCATGACATTTATCGTCGACATCACTCGCAGCATAAACCTTATCGAAGCCTGAAGAAGCCAATCTTGATACGAAATGGTCGATGTTAGAAAGTCTCAAGTCAAAAACTGTCTTGGTTGCAGTGTTGTCAATAATTGGCTGGGATGAAGGTGTCAATAGAACACAATTATGGTCCGAATTTGAAAGAGGAGGACCGACTTCAGCTGGGCTGGTGTAAATGTCCGATAATTCCTCTGATATGCAGATTTGATCCAGCAATGACGCACCGCGTGTTGGTAAGGTAACTTTATTGGAACACATGAAATTTACATGAAAGAGATCTCCGTCAAAGTCATTAAAGTCTCCGCAAAAAAAAACTTGGACTGAGGATACAAATCAAGAATGGAATCATGAATTGGCACCAATTTATCAAAGATATCTCGATGAGATGATACTCTGTGATTAGGTGGGATATACATGCAACAAATAACTACTTTGATTCTTGAAATGCGAAAAAAGAGGACTTCAATGCCTTCAATCAAATGATGTTGCAATTTCCTCGGATTGAAAGAATTATGAATATAAATACATACACCACCTCCAATACGCCCGTCTCGATCAGCTCGAAAAAGTTCATAGTTCCTAATTGATAAGTGGTTGTCAGATATTTCACTTGTCAACCAGGTTTCGGTAATGCCGATAAAACCAGGAGAAAATCTATCGACCAAAACCCGCAACTCATCCAGCTTGTAGTAAATTGAGCGTGCATTAATGAGCAGCATGGATGGAAACTTCAAGTTAGGTAAAATCGGTTTCAAAAATTTCTCAATGATTCCCGTGTTTGAATTTGACCCCTGTAAATAACTACATCGTGACCAGCAGTTCTTTGGCGATGCAGTTCCTGGAAATAATTCTCCCTCTGCTGCTGCCTCGTTAAGTCATCACTCACAAACACTTGGCGAAACGCGGGGGGTGTTCTCAGTTCTTTGGACTTGCGGACGAAAGCTAATTTGGAATAGTGCTCTTGAAAAACCACCTTCAGTGGTCTGGATTTCGTGCTTGAAAATTTGCCACATCTGTGAATTAATCCGATCTTCAGGTTGTCCAAGCCAACATGACGTATCATCTGCTTCACACTGCTTTCGTCTTGACTTTTCCGCTCTGAAATTGTGCCACTAGAACTCTCGGGAAAACCATTGATGATCACATTATCGCGACGTCTCTGCCTGTCCTCAATTTCACCAAAAATTTCGCTTACTGGAATTTCCGGACCTCTGGATTCAAGGTCAGCAACAGCTGTTTGCAGTTCGGATATGTCTCTCGCCTGATCCTCCTGCACCCTCTATACCGTTACCAACGAATCCTCAATGTTAAGAATGTGATTATTAATAGATCGTATTTCATTTCGCAACTGTTCAAATTCAAGTTTCACCGAATTTTTTGAGTTCAACTTCGAGCTTTGATTCATTGATAATGTGACGAATATGTTCGAGGGAAAATGATTCCGAAGATGCATTTGCAGAATTGGATATTGTCGTCCTTGACTCATTTTACAAAAATAGAGTTATATCAGTGAATCAAACAGGAAAACTGTGTGGGAATCGAACACAAACCTCAACAGAGCGTAGTCGGAAATCGAGCTCTATTGGCTCTATTACTCTTTCTTATTCCAGCAGATATTGAAATGAATTGACGGGAAGGCCACGTGATGGCTGCATCCCATTCAGCTGGTTCCCATTCAGATGGGTCTTTGTGTTCATTACATCATCAAAACATGACTAAGCTAACGATTCGAGTTCCCAACCGGCTGGTCATGCAGTCTCAACGAGCTGGGAATTTTCAAGAAACAGCATGAAATTAGTTCAATCACATACTGTCAAAATAACTGTCAATTATATCATCACGATAATTTGATAAGTTGAAAATTGATACCTCTAAATTCTTAACATAAGAAAACAGTTTGTCAGAATATTATAATATTAACATGTGAAAGATTTGTTGTGGAAAGACGATACGAAATTGCTAACATATTGAGAGATTTAAATTAAATTGATGAATTACATGAAATTCTTATATATTAACTGCTCAGTCATAGAAGCCTCACTCTAAACGGCAACATGAATTACGAATATATCGAAAGCAGAAAGGGTGCGAATCTCATTTTTTACCAAAATTACTTATTTAAAAAAGAAAGACTTAATAAGAATGGAACCATATCGTACGCCTGTCGTCTCCAAAACTGCAACGTTCGAGGAATTGTTAAGGAGGATTCTTTCATCATTACCTACAAAGTATCCAGTCACGAACATTTACCAGAAAATGCTGCCGTAAGCGTGATGCGGAAGAAGAAAGAAGCTGTCAATAATGTCATCCAACAACCGACAACGTCGATGAAGCGACTATATTCTACGGCGTTTTCTTCAAAGTCCGATGACGAAGAGGACGTACTTCAACCTGCATTCAAGTCTCTCAAGTCCTCAATGTATCGGGCACGTAGTACACGCTTACCGAATCAGCCTCAGACTCTTTCTGAGCTTATGATCGAAGGTGAATGGACAAAAACACAATCTGGACAGGACTTTCTTCAGATAGACGATGGGAGCGATGATCGAATTCTCGCCTTCTTCACAATCCCATGTCTCCGTATTTTGGCATCCTCCAAGTGTCTTTACATGGATGGCACGTTCCATGTTGCTGCACGGCTATTCCATCAGCTGTACATGATATATGCATCATTTTGCAATACGTTGGTTCCAGTATGCTATGCACTTTTACCGAACAAGACAGAACATACATACAAGCGCTTATTAGATTTATTGAAATTGAAAGCAGTTCAATTCAACTTGAAAATTGAACCCGATGCCGTTCAATTGGATTTCGAGAAAGCGGCCATAAACGCGGTACAACATTCATTTCCAAGCACTTCAATTCGTGGATGTCATTTTCACTACACCCAATCGATTTGGCGTGGAGTCCAGCGACTTGGATTGACAATTCCATATCGAGAAAATGAAGAAGTTGGACGCATAGTGAGAAAAGCCCTCGGTTTGCCTTTTCTTCCAAAGGACAAGATTGATGAAGTGTGGGTACGGGTGATTGGTGAGTGTCCTGAGGAATGTCAAGAATTTGTGGACTATGTCACTAAGACATATGTGGATGATTTGGATGCCATCTTTTCAAGAGAGATTTGGTGTCATTACGACAACAGTAGTGGATTCAGGACCAATAATGCATTGGAGAGCAGAAATGCAAAATTTCGCAAGGTAAGCTTCTTCACCTATCTCGGTTAAATGCCACATATCATGTAGCGGTATTAGGGTAAGGTGGGGCAGGACGCGCCACTTAACTTTCACGCTAAATTTGGACTTTTTTTATCACAAATTACAAAACGCGATTTTTGCTCAATTTGAGAATAGAGACCGTAGAATTATTCAGACTAGTTGATTTTCGTCGAACGCTTTTGTAATGTTCTGTGCATACCTTTTTGCAAATTTTCTCAAAAAGGCGTTTTACCCCATGCATGGGGCGAAACGCCCCACCATGTAGGGTAAGACGCCCATGGGGGCGTTTTACCCCCTACTATTTTAACATCGTATTCAAATTGCAAATATCATAATGATATTAGTATTCAGATGCTAAGGCAATATGAAAAACCGGACATTTAACATTTTGGCTACGATTATATGTCAACCCAAAGGAATGCTAGTAAGCTTAGCCTATCCATATAGCCTACCTATACATATGTCTATACCTATCTGCTAATCGGGACCCAGCTGCGAATATAACAATAACAAATTTTCCAATATCAAACAGATCTATTGACTATTACAATATAGACTTTCATAGGCGCTACAAATACTACATAGTACGCACAGAATTGCAACACACAACAAGACAAGTTCACAAAACACGACAAAAGTCACATACATATTCGATCTGGTCAGCACTGTCGACATCTGTGCACGGCACACACGCCCATCGCTTGCATTTTGTGCATTGGATCCATTCTTCGCAGGACATGACCCACTTCATTGAACAAATGAAACATGAAGTGCGGTCATAACTTGGTGCTGGTGCCTTAGAAGGAGTTGCTGATTTCACTCGGACCTTCCTTTTTGGACTCGTATTTTTCATATGTTCCAGCTGTTTTTTCGATGGAGAAGAGGTCAATACTTTCGACTTTTTCACTTTCCTCGTTCTCTTTATTTTTGGTGCCGGTGGAAGAGGTGTCAGGTCTTCAATCAACGATCGAGGGCTTACCGGTACACCGGTGTTTGATGGTGTATCAAATGCTGGGGACGAGGACACGACTTCGGCTGTGCTACATGAAATTCCACTTGGACCAGGGACATCATTCGTCTCATGGAAATCTTCAGCATGATCGCTGTTATTATATCTCGGATCGGCCTCATCTGTCATCAATGATGAAGCGAAGTCCTCTTGAGAAAACATCATTTCATTCATTGGCCACAAACCAGTGACCTCGAATCCTTTTATTGCTTTTTCTGGAGTTGTTATCCGATTGTAGGCGATGCCGAACAGCTCTCCAACATCAAACATGGTCACACGCTTCCCTGGGTTTGAACGCATGAAGTTATCTACAGCCGTATTGTAACTTGCTTTTAGTGCTTTGAAAACTGTTCTATCCAGAGGCTGCATCTTATGTGATGTATGTGGTTGGAGGGTCAGCATGTGAATACCGTGTTCTCTAGCAAAGAGGACAGCTTCGAGAGTCTTGTGTGAATGATGTCCATCCAATACAAGCAACTGTGGATTGTCGCACTGCTGTGTGTCCACTTCTGGAAATGATTCAACCAAACAAGGAAGATGTCTCCATCAGTCCATTCACTATCGATGACAGCTCCTATCGAGTCTGGTGGAGTCCCTTCATGAGTTGCTCAGCCATTCTCTTTCGAGGCCAAATAAGCAATGGCGGAACATAGTGACCTGCTGAACTGCATGAAACAATGACAGTCATCAATTGTCCTCTCTCTGCGCTTACGATTTTACCAACACTACGTTTACCCGACTTGGCCAGAATTTTACATGGTGTTTGAACTGTTGTTATTCCTGTTTCGTCCATGTTCCATATTTGTCTGACTTGGAGACTGCTTTTCCAAAATGTCTGTATATCTTGAAAAATTCTTCGACGTTTTGCTTGTTAAAGGATACAGCTCTATTGATGCTCGTTCCTTGTGGCTTCCGTAGTGATATATCAGGACGTCTTTTCAAGAAGCCACGTAGCCAATCTTTACCGGCAAGACCATTTTGAAATGGATGGTTGATACCGGAACGTTCAGCAACACTGAAAGCAAGACGGTGCAATTCTAAGTTTGTTAGTCGAAGAGTCGATTCTCCATGAATAATATATGTTCCTTCAAAGAATCTTCAACGTCGGTTGGCAAGGCAGTCTCGTATCTGCCAAGCTTTGTCCTTCTAGGACGAGAAGTAAGACCATCACGATGTCGTCTTAATGTTCTGCACGGGACACCATACATTCGATACACTTGACGAACACCCACGCCATTCTTCAAGCTTTGAAGTGACTTTTGTAGCGCCTCTGTTCCGTAATTCATCCGGTTTGTCTTTCGCTTGTACTCCCGAGGCATCTGAAAGAAAAATCACTTGTTAGACGTTAAATATTGTTGCAAACTTCAGCAGCTTTTACATTATCAGAAGCCTATACATTAGCTTTGAAGTTTGGCATACCCGTACATACATTTAGTTTTTTTTACTACATGTATATTGTTACAGTGTACACACAAAGTCATCCTCATATTACTTACAGGCATACAAGGCCTGGGAAAATTAAGGGTAGGCCTATTGTACTGGTATCACTAAATACTAAGTCTACTAAGTCAATGGACAGCTGCAGCTACCACTTAATGGCAGCCACTTTGTGTTGACATAGTGGGATATGTTTATAGTGATAATTCAATTTCTTTTTCAGATATCTTTACAAAAATCTACTACTCAAAGGCAGTCAAGGAAGATAGCTTAAGGTATATTTATTTCAAAGCACCACCGTGACGGCAAGCGACGTCGTAGCGCTGTGGTATGAGCGGCCACTGTCTAAATATTTATCGTACAAGGTACAGGGTTCAAGTCCGATGTCAAACCGTTTTTAGTCTAAGAGTCATTAAGATAGTACTGTAGGATGTTTTTCCTAAGCTATACACGTGTAGAAGTTATGCACACTAAGAAGATAAGATAAAAGCTTAGTGTTATGTATTATTTGGACAAATGGTGCTAGGGATACGACTGATTCAGTACCGTATGTCAACTAATCAACTTATAACTTAATAGAAAAAGTTGGGGTAAGACGCTCCTCGACGAAGGTAAGGCGCCCCATGGGGCGTTATGTACACCCAAGTGTGTGGCGTTTTACCCCAACCCATTATCATCTGATTTTTCAAGGATTTTATAAAATAATCGTTGGTGCACATATTAAATACAAATAGCATACAATTAATAATTAACACAAGTATTCAAATACATTTTACCGTGCGTTAGCATGGTGTCCCTAAGTCACTGCTACACTAGAGGTCTCTCGTCAAAATAACAAGGAATGTATCATTATCATTTACGTACCTCTTTAGCTTGCAATTTCTCGACCAGCGTGATGAAATCAAATGATTCAAAGTTGCGCGCATAGTTGACTTTAAAAATTGATGACTTAAAACACCGACCGGTTCAATGTCACGAAAAAAATTGAATGGGGCGTTTTACCTAACCGGGGCGTTTTCATAGGCGTTTTCCACATTTTTTTCATCAAAAGAACATCGAAGAGGATGATCACGTTGAGACTCCACATTTTAAACAGCTTCAGGCAGATATTGTCTCCCATGGTGAAGAGAGAAAGATGGTCACTAAGCTCTTCACCAATGATGCGCAAGGCCCTTTTCTCAACACTAAACAGTTGACGCTTCAGATAGTCCGGGATGTTACACCATGATGGATAACCATACAGAAGCACAGGTCTAATTAAAGCGCAGTAAATACTGAAAATGGTCTCAGCTGGACAACCAGAACGTTTCAAATGAAGTAAAATATAAAAACGCTTTGAGGCCTTCCTCAACAAATTGAGGATATTAGAATTCCACTTCAGATCTGATGGAAAACAACAGCCAAGAATGTTTACTGTAGATGTTTGAACCATCGGAGAATTGTCCGAAAGCAAAACAGGGTCAATATGAATATTCTTTTTTGTAATAATATCCATTGATTTACACTTTTGAGCGTTCACACTAAGGCAGCAATTATCAATCCAACACAGAACATTGCGCATTTTACTTTGAAGATCGTCTTCATTTTGATGCCGTATGAAATGCAGTATGGTCAAGTCGTCTGCATATTTTACGAAGATAGAATTGTTACAGACAGGTTGTAGGGAATCCATTACTAAGCAAAATAATAATGGGCCCATGACGCTGCCTTGGGGCACGCCGCTAGTCACATCATTCCACTCAGAGAAACTACCATTGGCATATACACGTTGCTTCCGTTTGGATAGATAGCTGCACATCCACATAACTAACTCTTTCGGGATAAAGAAATGAACACAAGCACTAATGATGGATTCATGGGTCAGTCTGTCAAATGCCTTAGATAGATCAATTGCCACCATACGAACAACTCCTGATTGACAATCGAGATGCTTCAAGATGTGCAAATAAGTATAGGTTAATGCGGATGTGGTACCACTTCCGGGAGCAGAAATATATGCAAATTGCTGTGTCTGATGTTGACGACGAATATAAGGCAGCAGCCATTTACGGCATACAATTTTTTCAAAAATTTTCGACAACTGCGGCAATAACGAAATGGGTCGGTAGTCAGATACTGCAACTGGATTAGGGCACTTCGGAACAGGAGAAACATTCGCTTGCTTAAGACAACCTGGTACATGTCCGTTGATAAGGCTTTTATTATACAGTAGAGTAATGATAGGAGCCAGAACGAAAGCACCATCTCGAAACACCCAATAAGCAGGTTATCTGGACCACTAGATTTGCGCTTTGACTTCTGTAACACAGCAAGTACATCAAATTCAGTGATCTTCAACTTTTAACTCGGAAGGCATCGAATTGAATCATAAAGTTCACGTACGTTTGAAGAATCTTGAGAATTGGAGGCAAAATAGGGATTGTAATCATCAGCTGAGATAGATGTATAGTCATTGGTCGATTTCTTACACTTGCTAATTGTTTTAACAGCCTTCCACATTCTTCGAGAATCATTAGAATTAATAGATTCACTTAAATACGTCGACTTCAAATACCTGGTGACTGATTACTTCCTCACGCAGTCGCTTAAATTTCCCCATTTCCTTTTTAAAAATGCTCTGTCCCGTTCATTTATCAAGACTTTTAGCGAGCCTCTCATCCATAGTGGTTCAGAACGCCGAAAGCGCACGATTCTCTGAGGAAAATAGAATTCAAACAAGCTGGCAAGATGTTGCTGAAAAGACTCCATAGAAGTATCAACATCACCAGAACAATCAACCGCTCCGATCCAATCAATCGAATTAAGAGCGTCAAAAAAGCAGCCATTCTAGAATTTGAGTAATTCCTGATTTTCACTTTACGAGATGAGTCACCAGATTCACAAACATTCTCCGGTTGCAACAAAATAGTATAGTGGTCCGATCGTCCGATAGGTGCTAGGATACGAGGCTTACGATAGTCAGATGGATTTGTATAAATTTGATCAACAATGTTATCTCCACGCGTTGCAGAAGTAACGAAAGGTTTCAGCTGAGTAACACTGGCAATGATATCCTGATACTTTCTGAGGTCATTAAAATCGCCCATAAGAACAATTCTTAATGAGTTATTAGTAGACAAGGTTAGTACCACATAATCAATGATAGCTGTAAGACAGTCAAGACTGCATCATGATCAAGCGGGGAATTCCAGAAAGGATGATAAATTCCAATTATCAGCATCGAGAAAGTGTCAAATAATACGGCAAGGAATTCCGTGCCACAGTCATTCAACAGAGAAATCTGTTGATTATCAATAATTACCGGTGTAAAGTTTGAGCGATAATAACAAATGATTCCTCCACCATGCTTGCTTGGTTGATCTCTGCGAATGGTATTATATCCAGGTATTCCAACAGACTCATCCGGCAAATCACTAGTAAGCCAAGTTTCCACAAATAATCCAATATCAATACTGTGTTTTTGAAGCAAATACCAATTTCATCTACTTTGTTAAAAATTGAGCGGACATTAGACATAATGAAGGATGGTAATGACATGTGATGACGATTCTTTTTTTCTCGATTCTTATTCACAAATTTAATCAAACGTAATTTCCCTCTTTTTCTTTCATTTGTCAGAAGAAGTTTTATAATCGAAATTTCCAGAATTACCAGAAACACTGAAGTTATGAATCTTCATTGATATACGGGGATTTTGGAAGGTCGAACATGATTCCTTAATTAATGAATTAATGTCTTCGAATTTCTTCATTACTATTAATCGAGCACTCAAACAACGGCAAAAGAGAAGTGACCGGAAGATGAGGCTTGTTTGGCAGTCGTAGACGAAGCTCAGCGTTTATTTGGTGCAACGTGTACCCAGGTTTCTCCTCCACCAGCAGCACCAGCGACACCAGCAGCTCGGATCTCATCATCCACCTTGTGATGATGTGTCCACCTCGAGGAACAACAACCTGTCCATCGCGTAAGCGAGCTCTCCTAATGATTGCATAGGCTGTGTTCGGTTTGATATTTAACTGAGAAGCAAGTTGGAGAAAGTCTTCTCCTCTTTCAGCAGCCTGAAAAAGCCTCTGCTTATCGTCATTTCTTATTCGCTGCCTCATCATCTCGTTCGTCAGCACAGTTAGACTGATAATTTGATACTTAACTGCACATGTTGACTCTTGATTGCTTTATTTTGATACATGACTGCAATTCACAACGATCAGAAGTGTCATTTCTTGCATTTGACAATTGACTGCACCTACTTGACAAGTGACTGGACTATGTGGATACATGGGTGGTAAAAACTATAGCAAAAGGTAGTGCCAGGTGACATCCCATCGGTACTCCTCTAATTTGTTTATAAATTTTATCATTATATTTTATCTCATAATTGTAGCAGACAAAGCGCAACAATTTTTCTATGTTTTCTATCTTTATTCCAAAATTATCGATTTTATCCCAATTACTTTGTAAATGTTCTATGTTATATTGTATACCAGCCGCTAAAGGAATACTCGGATATAATTTTTTTACGTCCAGTGAAATAGAGACGTGATTATTAGTGATCCTACCATAATTATCTAAAACTGAAATTAAATCATCAGTATTAGTGAGATTAGTGGGAACATAGGCTTGCGATAAGATTTTCGAAACGATCCAATCTATTTTTCAACCGGTGTGCTATTGACAGAAGCTATCGGTCGAACCGGAAAGCCATCCTCTGATTTTTCTTTCTAATCTTTAATGAAGGTAAAAAAGTTTGCTGAATATTATAATACTTATGATATATTATATAATATAAAAGTAATATACTTAATATATATTAATACTTATTAACTTTTCCCTTCGAGAAAGTAAAGGACTATCCTTAATCGCCGTTCTTATAAATTTTTTTGCTTGCTTTTCGATAGCGTCTGCTCTACTTTTTTCTAGTAATTGATACGTATCTTCATCTCGAAGGAAATCTTCGTTTTTATTTGTATAGTCCTCAGTTTTACTGAGTGCAAATTGATTAGTTTTATCGGACCACACGCACTGCAGATCGTTACTTTTTAGAAAATATTTGATTATTTTGCTGCTTTTATTTATATTTACGAAATATTGGCTTTTCCGAAGTTTTGCTGTTTCGCGGTCTAAAACACCTTTCAGATCATTTTCAAAACAAATAAGTTTATTTTCTAGTTCTTCGCTCATCTTAGGTGGTAAACTGCACGAATTCTTAGTGAACGGAACATTCAGTTTCATTATCAGTCCTATCTTTCATTTTATCGCTCCAATGCAAATTATATTTTAAGGCTTCAAAATTCAAAGAAACCTTTTCCCAGAAAAACTTATCAATTATATTTGGTAGCCTAAACTTAGGGCCTTTATTTAGAAAATTTCCGACAGCATCGGGAGTCTCCAAGTATTCCCGAAATAAAAACGAAGATTTCCTTCGAGATGAAGATACGTATCAATTACTAGAAAAAAGTAGAGCAGACGCTATCGAAAAGCAAGCAAATAAATTTATAAGAACGGCGATTAAGGATAGTCCTTTACTTTCTCGAAGGGAAAAGTTAATAAGTACAGGCGGTAATCCAGCAAACTTTTTTACCTTCATTAAAGATTAGAAAGAAAAATCAGAGGATGGCTTTCCGGTTCGACTGATAGCTTCTGTCAATAGCACACCGGTTGAAAAATAGATTGGATCGTTTCGAAAATCTTATCGCAAGCCTATGTTCCCACCCATCTCACTAATACTGATGATTTAATTTCAGTTTTAGATAATTATGGTAGGATCACTAATAATCACGTCTCTATTTCACTGGACGTAAAAAAATTATATCCGAGTATTCCTTTAGCGGCTGGTATACAATATAACATAGAACATTTACAAAGTAATTGGGATAAAATCGATAATTTTGGAATAAAGATAGAAAACATAGCAAAATTGTTGCGCTTTGTCTGCTACAATTATGAGATAAAATACAATGATAAAATTTATAAACAAATTAGAGGAGTACCGATGGGATGTCACCTGGCACCGCCTGTTGGCATAGTTTTTATGCATAAGCTCGAAACCAAAGCCTCAGAAAAGTTAAGTTTCACTTCAAGTTTGAACAACCGTACATAGATGATATAATTATCGGTCCCTTAAAGTACGGCGAAAATCAGTTTAAATCAATACAAGAAGCGTTCAATTCGATTAACACAAATATTAAGTTTTCGATAGAACTCCAAAACAGCAGAATTGGCTACCATTCTTAGACATAAAGATTCGCATACAAGGTGAAAAAGTGTTGCGCTTTGTCTGCTACAATTATGAGATAAAATATAATTTATTTATTTAGTACACCAATAAGTGCAATGAGCACCAAGGCAACACAGGAAATACATTCAGGAGGGAACAATTAGAAGTTACAATAAAACGTAAAAAGCTTTCGTTTAAACTGTTTCACCGTGTCACTGGTCACAATATCGTCGGGGAGGCGGATCCAGTCATCTATGATGCGGTGGGAAAAGGAGGATAGGCGACAATTCAGATTTGTTGGGTGGTGGAAAATTTTGTAGTTATGTCCACGGCTTCGGGCAACACTAAAGGTGAAGAAAGAATTAGGATCACTTGGAGTAAGGTGGTTACATATTTTGAACATGGTTGTAAGGTCCATAATCCGACGACGACATTGTAGTGTTGGGAGTTTCAGAGCTCTCAGTCTTTCTTCGTAGGTAAAGAGGATAGACCACGGATGCTTTTGGTGAATCGACGTTGTACACGTTCGATAGCCAGAATGTCTTTATTCAGGGATGGATTCCAGACTGGGATGGCATATTTGAGGTGAGGGCGGACCAGTGTCTTGAAGAGACGAATAAGCAGATCGGCGTCCCGAGAGACGAATGTCCTGAGGATGGCAGATACAATGCGATTCGCTTTCTGAACACAGGTCAGAATGTGCCGAGAGAATTTTAGGTCTTTTGAAATCAGAACTCCAAGGTCTTTGACACACTTGGAATTATTCAGGAAACTTCCATCCAGACGGTAGTCCGAGGCAGGATTGCGAAATCCAAAGTGTAGAATGGAGCACTTTTGGGGATTGAGCGATAGCTGCCATTTCTTTGACCAGGTGGCTACAGCGTTGAGGTCAGCTTGCAAAAGTTCTTTGGATTTCAGGGGATCAGTGCGCTTGATTTCGGAGTACAATTTTACATCATCAGCATATTTCAATAAAGAAGAGTTTGTCAAGGTCATTAATAAAGGTGACAAACAGATCTGGGCCTAAAACGGATCCCTGGGGGCCCCAGAAATCATGCTGTAGGGGGAAGAATGCACACCATCCACGACAACACTCTCAGTTCTATCCTCAAGAAAAGCTTTCAGAAAACATAGAAGTCTCCCTCCAATGCCCAAGTAAGTCAATTTCGAGAGGAGACGAAAGTGAGGGACTGAATTGAATGCTTTTTCAAAATCGAGATAGATGACGTCAGCCCACTGACCGCGATCCACAACATATGTTAAATCCTCGAGTAATTCTAAGAGCTGGTGGGTACTAGACGAATTGGATCGAAAACCAAATTGAGAGCGCTTGATTATGTCATATTGGTTCCACAACTGCCACAGGTGATTGCGAACAATCGACTCCATCAATTTGGAGGCAGTACAAGTCAGGCTGACCGGACGGTAATTCTCTGCCTTCTTGCGACAGCCTTTCTTATGTATAGGAGTAACCAGAGCGTGCTTCCAGACTAGCGGGATATTCCCCAGCTCGAAAAAGATCTGGAAAAGGCGAGCAATAAGTGGAAGCAGAACAAAAGCACCTTGTTTGTAGCAGATATATTGAATGCCATCAGGGCCAGGGGAAGAGAAATTCTTCTTATGTGATAGGTGGAAGCGAATTCTATCAGGTGTGAAGACTACATCAGCGAGGTAATGATCAGTTTGTGTATGAACAGCAGGTATGGGAAGAGACTCGGAGGTGAAAGCAGATTTGTAGGAATCACCAAGAATAGTAGCTGAGTGTAGGGGATCATACACTACTCGGTCAGTGGACGGGTCGACAAGCGGACCAATGGTGGATCGAACCTTTTGTTTAGATTTTACATAGTTCCAGAATCGCTTAGGATTGTCACTGTTAGCCAAAGATAAATAAGTAAGTAAGTAAGTGTTTATTGAGTGATAAATAAAAATCTGACAAAACTATGTTTTTATACAATTTACATTGGAACCCTTTTAACAGAAAAGTTTGATGTGCGGTTTGAGAAAATTCACAAAAAAGCAAAAAAATCAGTAAGTGTCATTTATAATCACAGAGGTGAATGGTACAAAGGATGTACGAGATCTTTCAGTTCTGACGAACGGTATGGATATGCTCCTTGAATACGAATGTCTTTTGGGGATGATGGCATTAAGAATGTGGTCTTCATCGTTTTCTATCGACAGGAATAGTTTCTTGCTTTGTGCGTATCTTCGTATGATGAGTTCGTTTTTAGAGCATTGACATTTTCTCTCATTGTTACGGTAAATGATCTTATGTGACCGTTTATCAACAATATTTAAGCAATTGGATAATGTCTTATTCAGACCAACAAAAACAGGACATGCGTATTCGAGTATGGAACGTATATAAGACGTATACAATAAATGCAGTTCATCGCCTGAAACAAATGGCCAAAGTTTTCTCAAAGCATAAAAGCGCTTATTAGCAATCTTTACAATTTTCTGTACATGCTTTGCCCAACTCAAATCATGACAAATACGTAAACCCAAAATATCGATGTAGTCGACCACTTTGATGGGAAAATGACATGATGGAGATGTAAAACTTTTCTTGAAACATGGCAGCACATTAGATTTTGACATATTTAACTTCAAATCATTAGATTTACACCAGTTAGTCACAAATTCTATTTCACAATTCACATTTTCTTCTATTTCGGACATAAGCTTTGTGGAAACAGGCAATATTAATGTCAAATCATCTGCATACTTGACAAAGTCAGTAGTTTGTAACATACAGTGAAAATCCCCAAAAATGCGGCAAACAAGTACGGGACTAAAATTGTTCCTTGTGGAACTCCAGATACAATCAGGAAATACTCTGATATGTTTCTATTCAGCTGGACACAGGCGTGTCTGTCGGTCAGATAGCTTTTCAACAACATCAGAAAACCTGTTGTTGTGCCAATACGTAATAATTTTTGTATCATCAAGTTATCGTTCAAATTATCAAAAGCTTCATGCATATCGAAGGTCAAAAGGATAGATCCATAACAATTCACATTATCAAAATTTTTACAAAGGCTATTCATGATCGATATCAATGCTGTTGTAGTTCAGCAACCTTTCCGGAACCCATGTTGTTCTTTACCAAATGATTTTTCAAGATCTGGGCCAATTTTTCAAGAATAATACGTTCACATATCTTGGATGGTAACATTGTTTGAGATATAGGTCGTAGTTTAGATAACGAGATATTCCTTTCTTTAGGGACAGGAGTTATAGTCATTTTTTCCAGTCGCTTGGAAATATGCGCGTATCTATTATAGATTCATAAATATGAGTCAAAGGAAATGTTATCGAATCAGCAAGTCGTTTGTATAATGACGATGGGATATTCGGATCACCAGAGAACTTGTTTTCCTTCACCTTTAGGAGTAATCGCATTACATCAGATTCTTTTATTATCAAATGCCAATCATCGTCATGCAGGTGACACTATGGCAAAGAAGAGTTGAATTTCTGTGTCGAATGAAAATGTTTCGCAATCATTGAGAGTGTGTCTTTTATGCCTCCATTCTTGGTAATGAATGAGTTGAAATAAGCATCAGTTTGTTTCGTTGTATCTTTAGTGGTTGATAACAACTTCCATAACCCGTTGGAATTACTTTTTATTTTTTCTGCGTATTTTGTCTTGCATTTAAGTACCTCTATTTTGACTTTTTCCTTCAAGTGATTATACTTGCTCCAGTTTTTCGTTCGAAATGCTTCCCATCTATCGTTGATCAGTTTTTTCGTAACAGGAGTAAGCCATTCCTTATCATGAGACGTCATCAGAATCGTTTCTTGTAGAATATGAATATCGATAAGGGTTGATACAACATCATGAAAGTAGGACCATTTGATGTTTACATCATCTACATTTAGCAAAAATGACCAATCAAATCGCTTTATAGCGTCATTCAAAATCTCTATGTTGCTATATCGAAAATCAAAGACATTTTGTAAACGAAACGTCTGATTGAGATATTTGTTATCGTATGCATCAGGATAGACAGTAAGGAACACGTGGTCAGCATTACCAACTGGGGAGTCAAAATTAACATTTTCTTTAGGGTACTTGTCTGTAAGATCTTCAGAAATCAGAATGTGGTCAAGTATATTATTACCTCGAGTAGGCTTTGTAATAAGGTTAATCACATCAATAGTGTCACATAACTTTCTCGTATCAAAGTGATTAAAATCACCTACAATTATAAAATTGTACTGAGGCTTATTACACAGTAAGGTGTCAAACACATTAACAATGAATTCGTGTACCTGATAAAGCTCATTGCTGTTACAAGATGGCGGTATATAAATGCAGAAAACATACAAAGACAAACGAGGCAACTCAATGACATTGCATGAAACTTTATGAACAGTTGCAAGATTAGCAGATATTTCGTTGAAGATGATAGTGCTTTTAACATAAATAATGGTACCACCACCGCGTCTCTCACTTCTATCGTTTCTGTACATATAGTATCCGTCTAAAGATACAATAGAATCACTGATGTTATCATGTAGCCAGCTTTCAGTAATGCATAGAATATCAGGCTTTTTCATTTTCATTAAGATTGTGAGCTCGTCAATTTTCGGGAGCAAAGACTGGATATTTGTCAATGATAAAACTGGGTATTTTTGAGAGTCAGAGGTGAGATAAAAATTCTTTAGTGAAAATTTGAATTGGAGGTGGTCATGCTACTTCTGTTTATCACTTTACCTCTAAAAACGATAACGTCTTGTCCATTATCTCTTTTGACCTTCAGCTCCTCCCTGAGCTTACGATACTCAATTTGTTGCATCGGCGTTCTGTCGGGATGAATGTATACTTTTTTATGCTCGACAAATTTACTCAAAAATCGTGCATTCTGCAGCATTTTAGTCTTTGCTGTATCATCATTCAGTCTAACTCTCATAGGTCGGTCTACACCGCGAATCTTACCAATGCGAGTAGTACTGTTGACGTTTATGTGTTGCAATTTCAACTTTGAAATAATTTCTTTGACTTGTTCCTCATCATGCTCCTTTCTTTCATCAACAGTGCCCGAATTCAATTCAGGAATACCTCGAAATACAACGTTAGTCCTTCGGTGATTTCGCTGCTCAATTTCGTCCATGATTTCTTGAGTACCATGTAATTGAAAACTCATTACATCATTTGATAATTTTGTTATCTTTTCTTCGTGCTTTTCTTGAACTTTTCTTAAGTCTTGAATTTCTCCTTCGAACCTATCTATTTTTGCCTCCACATCCATAACTTTATTCAAGAGGTTATCGATATCTGATCTTAGTCTTACGATTATTTCATCTTTTGCTGTTTTAATCAGCTGTCTGATGTCATTGACATTCAGTGTATGATCGCAAGAGTTCGATCGCAGACTACGCTTTGGTGTGTTTGTCATAATTGCGTCAGTTTACAGCTTGCGGGAACTTCAAGGTCACTTAATTGTTTAATGAATATGACGTCACAAAAAAATCGATATCTTCAGAAATTTTGGCCAGGGTAGTCTCTACACCTTTACGAGGAATCAGCTGATAACCTTGAAACACAGATTATTTCAGTGTGAACAATCGATATGTTTAGTAAACGTCATACAAGGGTGTGTACAATTGCTTTGAAAGAGTGTCGAAGAAGCACTGAATAATCAAAGATACACCACTATAAATAGATCCAATTATAGAATAATGGCACGAACTGACGGGAATCCGATGAATGAATGAAATATAGCTTTGACACACAGCAGCGAATGAAATGTAAGCACTGATCAGCTAACTCAGACGATGATAATAATTGACGCTGATCCCATGAGAATGCCAACGAATTACAAGAAAAGGATAGCACTAAGACACAGATCACTATTTCAGCTATCCGTAGGTACAAAATTCAGAACAAATGACCATATAAACACGACAGAAAAATGGAAAATAGCGATGAACTAAGAGACACAAGGGCGCACGACCGCACACCAGCACTCTATCAGTTGAGTGATAAGATATCACTCTATCAAGATGATTCAAAATTGTAAATAGATCTGCGGATTGCTTGTATCAAGAGGTTAGATGTATGATTGCGGAAACGTCTAGCCTCTTCAGATCTGGTGTCAAGGAAGATACGTTCCGCCCTTCTGCGCTGTAGTTTTAAAGAACGAATTTCTGGACTTTCTGTTACTTCGAAGATAATTCATGGTCGGAACTGCTGACGATAAAGCACCGTGAATAGCGGATTGAAAAGAAGCCCATATCTCATTCACATCTTTGTGCTGGAAGCAACTTTCCCAGTTATTGGAAGCGAGAATGGAACGGTACAAGTCCCAATCAGCCTGCTTAAAATTATAGCGAGGAGTCGACTTGGAAGTAATTGGTTTTCTTCCAGCAGAAAAAGCCAGTTCAGTCAAGACCATATTGTGATCGGAAGAGGCCAGAGGTTCAATTACATCAACGCGGATAGCAAGATCAGGAGTGGAGCAGAATAATAAATCCAATATATGCTCATCGCGTGTAGGTTCAAAGACAGTTTGGTAGAACCCTGACTCAACAGTGCAAACAAGAAAATCTTCAGAGTCTTTGTTGGAAGAAAGTGTCTCCCAGTCAATGTGGGGGAAATTAAAATCGCCACTTATTAGCCTAAACTGATGAGGAAGGGAAGAGGCTTCATGGAAGAGCTCGAATAGGACACTGTCACTAGCAACTGATGAATTAGGAGGACGATAAACCACACCTACAAGAATGGAAGATTTATTCTGAAGATAAACTTCAGCCCAAATACATTCACTGAAGTTCGAGCTGTTAGCGACATCCAAAGCACAAGACTGAAGTGAGTCCTTAATGTAAAGGCAAACACCACCACCGCGACTACCACTGCGACGATCACATCTGAATAATTTAAAGCCTGAAATTTGAAATAAAGCATCATTAAAATTTTTATTTGCCTAAGTTTCAGTGACAGAGATAATATCTGGTTGGAGGTCAGAGATATAGGAATAAAAAATGTGAAGCTTGTTGACAGTGCTGCGAGCATTCAAGTTAAGAAACTTAAGTGCAAGGTTAGGCTCTTCAGTTTTTTGAATAAGTACGATCAAACCAAGAGCTACCATCTTTGCCAGCTACCATCATCTCTGCGAACGAAACGCCAAATAACTCCGGAGTCCCGTAGACTAAAACTCTCACAAGAAGAGCCATTGTCGCTCTTGGAAGCTTGTTTATTCAGTTCGAAGCAGTGCCGACGGAGAGCTTGTCCTGAAGGCGAAAGGCTTGATCGAATGCGAATCTGGCTTGAATCACAAAAAAGGGGAAAAGCGAAAGAGAAAGCTGATTTAAAAATCAGCCTGACCAGCCTATGAGAATTGACTTTCGGCTTGCCAATACGGATAACATCAGTTGGTTCAGGACATGACGAGGAAGGAGAACTGTTTCTAATAGACTGAATGATTGAAGATATACCGAAACACAGATCCTTATCATCAGGAAAATTTGTCAGGATGAGCTCATTTGGCATGTAGATTCCAGAGTCTGAAGGGACGGACGGGATCGAACCGGTCTGTCTCACGGGAAAGACAGACATCCGGGAAGTTGAGAGAGGCGGAGTGGGATTCGATGCATGATTCGATAGAGCTGGACCTTGAAAAGCACCAGGTGAGCGATCATCAGGGACATCTATTGAGGAGAGAGGAGGAAAATTACCGGTGTAAAACTGGGAGGAAGAAACGGGGGAAAGAGGAGCAGGCCAAGGAATGCTGGGAGATTTATCAGCTGTATTCTCGTGGAGGGAAGTAGAGATCATGGCTATCTTGGATTCCAGCTTCAATGTCAGAGTCGAAAATGCTTTCTCCAATTCTTGAAATTTCGAAAGCAATGGAGGACTGTCTGAACTGGGAGAAATTTCCTTAACATTGGAAGTAACACAACTGCGAGAAACATCCTGAGTCTGGCAAACAGGAGGATTAGTTAAATTGGCAACAGTGAACCAATCCTCGTCAAAGCAATACACATGCTCATCAGACGGGAAACCGTCCAGTAACTTGTTCTTGATGGAGTCAACTTCTGGAGAGAGACAGCAAGATTTACAGAGATAAAGGCCAGGATCGTCATTGATAACATAGGAGAGCTGCGGAAGGAAAGACCCAGACAGAGGTAATGAATCCAAGATCGACAGTTGGAACATTCAATCTCTGTTGAGTTGGAAAGCTGATTACACCGACACGTAGATCTACCAGGGAGAAGATCAGAGGAAGCTTGACTCTTGGAATCTTTAGCCGTTGGCATTATGCGAAGAGGAAAAAAAGGAATTAACTACAATAAGAAAGGAGTCACACTCAAAGATTTCAGTCACAACAAAGAAGGTATAATAGTAGGCTAAGCCCACACTGAGACCCTGAAGTTACCGAATTAGCGAAGTAGGATGGATGGGAAAAATATACGCTGGTTCTAAAACAACAGGCCAAGCTACATGCACACTAACGGCCCCACACTTATGCGGTGGATAGATGGCATAATACAAAAAACGAACGGTAGAGAGTAAACAGTGTAAGAGCTCAACACTAGCTAATTATATGCTATTATCATAGAAGGACTGTGAACTATCACACAAAACAACAAAAAGAAAAAAAATTAGAGCAGGATTTGAACTCGATGAACGAGGTTAGCAAGTCTAACACGGTACCACTACACTACTGCGCCGCTCTATCGTCTTGAAGAAATTTGATTTCTATAAACGCGTGTGATCAGCAAAGAAATCGAAAAGGGATGCATTTCTGGAGAGAGAATTACATAGAAATCTGACTTGGCACAATACGCCAAGCTAGAGCACTCTCAACAGCAGAGAAATCGGACAGGGAGATGAATCCAGATTACGAGACAAAGCACACTGCAGCTGCGTGTTGATAGAAGCACGCCAATGAAACTAAGCTATGGTAATCACTAAACAACGAATCACGTGATTAGATAATGGAGTAATCGAAGGGACTGAAATACAGCGATAACTTTGCAGCCACTAAATGACAGGGGATACCGACGACACAGAAATGAATAGAATGTGATAAGGAGTAGGGGTGTTCGGGAATATCATAATATGCATTCCCGTTCCCGTTCCCGAACCTTGTTCCCGTTCCCGTTCCCGAAACGAATTCCCGTTCCCGAAAAATTCATTCATACTCGGTAATGATACAGTGTACATTCGCATGATATAAAAACTCAAACTTCTAATGTAATTTGTCTTTTAAAAACATACACTTTGCGAGAGAAGAGCTGGAGAGAGAAGCCCTTTCTCTGCGTTTCAAAAATCCAGCAACGCTAAAGGCAGACTCAGACGGCACAGAGGTAGCAAGGGAACACATGTGCAGTTTTGAAAGTTCAGCCAGTTCTGGAAGACTTTTTCGAAAAGTTTTCCAAAATTCAATAGGCGGCATCTCGTTATTTTGATGGGCTAGCGTACGGTACAATTGAAATTGAATGTTCGCATTCAACTTGGCCTGCTTCTTCGTGTCCGCCGCTGTCGCTGTCGAAGCTCGTTTGCCGCATTCCACACGTCCACTCCCGGTAGGCCTACTTGAAGATCCAGACAAGCCAGTCGAAGATAGGAAGCTTGTCAAAAGTGACTTTGAGGTCACTTCTTCCGAATCCGCTATGAAAGGAGTGATTTACACTATAAATGGACACAATTTGTTGATAAACTAATAATGGTTCACAACTGAAAGAAATATGCTCTATGGAATAAATCGGCCGGCTTAGCAACATCACAAGAACGATTCCCTATGATACCTTAAATAAATATTGACATAACAACAAAAATGATTGATGTTCTCCTTTCTGCAATAGATCAGCTAGATATAAGCTTATGTAACAATCAGGCACGGTAAACCAGGACACATCAGATCAACAGGCTGTTTTCCCCATCAATTGATGCCGGCAGCGTTGCACATCGGTCAGTGTAATCGTTAACAATAATCAGATTTAGACCGCTGAATTGGCCTCTCCATGAGAGGCCCGCCTCTGGCACCCATTGTTTGTCGATTGATAATTTGATTACTCAAGGAGGTAATCACGGAGAAAACCTTGTGGTTTTGTATTTGGCAAGAATTCACAATAAATTCCCGAACGTTCCCGAAGGGAATTCCCGTTCCCGAAAGATTCCCGTTCCTGAACCTTATTCCCGTTCCCGAACACCCCTAATAAGGAGATGAATGATACCAAAATTAATGAAAAATAATCCCTAACAGCCTAGAACAGAAACACAAAGACCACAAGGCTAATAGCGCGCTGAAAACACGTCCGACACCGTTGACGTACAGACTAGTTGTCGATAAAAGTGTAAAGATAAAATTTATAAACAAATTAGAGGAGTACCGATGGGATGTCACCTGGCACCGCCTGTTGGCATAGTTTTTATGCATAAGCTCGAAACCAAAGCCTCAGAAAAGTTAAGTTTCACTTCAAGTTTGAACAACCGTACATAGATGATATAATTATCGGTCCTTTACAGTAGGACGAAAACCAGTTTAAATCAATACAAGAGACGTTCAATTCGATTAACACAAATATTAAGTTTTCGATAGAACTCCAAAACCGCAGAATTGGTTACCATTCTTAGACACAAAGATTCGCATACAAGGTGAAAAATTAGAGTACTCATGGTACCAAAAAGAATGTCATTCTGACGCTGTTCTAAGAAAGGATTCATTCTTACCGGCGCATGTCAAGTCTAATTACGTAAAAAATAGTATAAATACGATAAACAAGAGGTCCAATGACCCTGAGCTGCGCGGAAGGAGAACATTTCTAAGTTTCAAAATATTTTGGAAAGTAATGGTTATAATAAGAAGGACATAGATATTAGAAAGTCAAATAAAGTAAATAAAGCCCGTCAAGAAAGGAATATGAATTTCAAACTACCATATGTAAATGATTGCTGTAACCGCAAAGTTAATAAATTGATTAAAAGGTATGATTTACCGGTAAATTTAACAAATGAGTACGGCTGCAATTCAGCGTCTTTTCTAAAGATTAATAAAACAAATAAATCTTGCGACTGTAATATTTGTAAAGACTTGGCAAATACCAAATTTACTTGTAGAGAACGCTTTGTGGTTTACCAATACATATGCGTTCATTGCGGAGACTTTTATATTGGTAAAACAGCGAGGATGTTGAAAACGAGACACTATGAACATATGAGAGTAATTGTGAATAAAAATAATTGCAGCGCTTTGTATCAATATCTTTTAGACAAACACAACGGAGAGGGCAGCATCGGAAATTTTCAGGTCGGTCTCATTAGTAAACTGTTCAACACACGAGACACAGCAATAGCAGAAGTAAAGGCAATCACACACTTGAAACCTACAATAAACAGGAAATACGAACTTCCACACTACAATCTGACGTCACAATTAGACATGCATTCATACAGCCAGTACATTTCTTAATATCACTCATTCTTCATATATCTTCACACAGCTTCCTTGTTTTATTATAAGATTTTATTATATAAAACACAGCTAACGTGTTTTATTGTAAGATTGACCAACGAAGGCGCTGGACGCCGAAGATCTGTCGTGTACTATTTTAATTTCAATACATCGACGACCGTAACCTTTGTGTAGTTTTCCTGCACTTTTTTGTTGAAAATTATTTGCGGATTGCGGTTGAAAGGACAAATCAAAGAATTTTAGTCACTTGACATCTCCGCAGGTGCATTGAACTCCCAATTATGATTACCGTATTAGCGAATTTAAAGCGTTTATTAACTCAACGAAATTTTGAAACAATCGCAATATTTTCCTGGATTATGAGCAGGCCGGACTTTAGTGACAATTCTAATTATAGAAATAGTTCCAGAGAAAATTTGTTCATACGCGCGCGTTCGGCGTTAGCAATGCACGGTTGGTTGTCGCTTGTCGGAGAACAAAGCGATTACTGTCTTTCGCGCCCGGCTGTTGACACTACTTATCAATCAGAGAAGATAAAACATCAAATATATAAAACCTTGCTTATGAATAACGGTTGGATATTGCGATGCATAAAATGGGGCTCATTCCAATCGGTATTATCTTCCGATCTTCAATGTAGCATAATAATTCGCTGAATTTGAAAGTGTAGAAACAGTGTAGAATACATTTCTAATAATATGTTGCCAAGCAAGTGACACAACATGACGCCCCCCCCCCACCGACAAGTGACACGACACCCCACCGGACACGATGGAGCAATGGCAGTCCAACTCAATGTGTAGGCTAGTCTGAGTCTCATTATTTTGGTAGGTATTGGAAAGTAATTCTTAACAATTAACATCTAAGCGTAGTGGGATCCTCTCATGCCATGATTGCTTTCTAATTAAGAATGCAAAACATACGTTAAAATCTGAGAATGAAATATCAGAAAATAAATCCCTCGAATCGTCTGACCTATTACATTGTGAACAAGTTCCTACATTCAAATAAAATATGATGTATTATTGTAATTCCTTTCTTGAACGTTTTTGATCAAATCATTGGCAGTGTCAGATGTATTGTTTGGGAGTTTTTTCTTACTTTTTGAATTTCTTCTATTGCTATGAATTATTTCTGAATTACTTTCCAAAGCTTTCTAGAGAGAAAAATGTTTGTCAATTTATCGTCGATGCATCTTGATTCTTATCAGGCTGCTGAGAAAGAAAAATTACAATTCGATTATTTAGCTATCTTAAGCACACTATTTCATCACAATTTCATTATCATACAAATTTATAAACGCTTATGAATGTCAAGCAGTTTGAAATGCGTTTGTATGGGTATTTAAAAATGCGCTTGAGATTATAAAATAGCAAAGCCATGATTCAGTAAATTTGAAAACTATGATAATCACGGAATATTAGCACTGTTGTATAACTTCATATGCAAGCAATTAGTATCAATGGTTAATCTATTTTGTCGTCATTAAGTGAAATTCATAAATAGGAATATTGGCTGTCTAAATGTTGAAAAAAACTATTCATTCCATTTATCAAGACGTCTAGTGCAAAAGTGTAATGTATAAATAGAATGTGTCGCCCAAATTCCATTTTAGCGCAATATTTATTCAGTTGTGGAATAGCTTTTATAATTGCAGTTTGTGATTCGATATGTATATTCAAATTGGAAAAATCATACACCATCTTGAAGCCAATGCGCTCAACATTACTATGCTGTAAACATCACATTAGATGTCCTCCAATATTGCGCTCAAATATTCAATCTAGCATCATCCCTAGCAAGGTCTCGACCTTGCTAGGAAATTTGCCAGATTTTGGACATAGCGCTAGGCTAGCACTAGGATAGTTACTATCTTTATTAATACGACAGCCTAGCGCTAGGTCTCAGACATAGTGCTAGCCTAGCGCTACCCTTTTGCTACCTTTATTAATACGGAAGTTGCTGCTAGGCTAGCACTAGGGTAGAGCTAGGGTAGTGCTAGGCTAGTGGCATCTTTATTAATACAGTTCTACTATTCATCAGCCCACCAGACTACATGTATAGTTTCGTGATTTTCATTTCAGTATAAATCTGGATGTTCCTCTCCAATTTCAATGAAATTTCATGTCCTGTTGACTCACGTTACTATCATTTGCCATGAGTACTTTCAACTGATTTTGTTAATTTAAACAAATTTGAATTCATTTTCATATGATTCCGCCCACCAGACTACATATGCAGTTTATCACCTGAAGTGCTATCCATTTAGGAGAAAATTGATGTGGTAACTGAATTTGAGCAGTAAAATCGATATCAAGCATCATCATACGAGTCTGGCATAAGTTTCATATGTATCAATATCTATGCTTCTGAATCATATTCGATGGAATTATTGTGTTATGTTTCCGGTGAATCGTCACCTTCAACTTGTTGAATTTTACCGGTTGACCATTTGATAAAGCTTCTACATTCCATTTGTTGTGCACCGATGTGGTGCTTCGATTTACCTTGCAACTAGTGAATTGACGAATGTGTGCTAAAAACAATAACCATGCCATAGAGGTAGAAACTATCCTTTAGTTGATTACCCCTTATCAGTTATCGGGGATCCAATGGAAACCTATAAATGTACATGGATAGATATTTCATTTATCATTCTCTGTCCATCAATATACTACACTAAGGTCTGATAGCAACAGGAACTCCTGCTAGCGGCAAGATGTCTAGCACGAGTTAAAAATTTTCCAATAGCGAGAAGTAAGTGACACCAAAGATACATGGGCCAACGAGCATGAAGAATAATGATGATGTCATACGTCCCGACATTAATAGAAACTTCACTCCCTTGTCTTCTCATTCCCAGCAAAATCTTGAAATACCCTTTCGATCCGACCAGTTATAATCCTTGATTATGATGCATACAAAAAACTGACAGATCTGATGAACAGCAAAAAGACTTCAGGTGGATGCGCAATACCGGTACTCGATGCAATCCTGTAGAACTGTTCTGCAATGTTTTCATTCTTAGCTACTCACTCTCATAATGGAAATGAGAGTGCTTCATCAAGACAGTTGCAGAGCTGTTGATAGAAGTTGTCTGCAAAAGTACTAATTAAATTTATGCGCAATCTTACGTAGCTGTTCACCAATGCCGTCTGAAACAAGTTGTTTCACAGACTTGAATAGGCATACACTAAGTGGAACTCGAAAATACCAACCATCATCTTCTAGGTGCGGATTATTGAGATACAGATGCAACTCCCATTACGAAGTGAATGTAGCATGCGCAGATCACTATATATCCCAATTGAAACATTGCCTAGCACAATCCGTTCCTCATTTGTTAGCCATGTTATTTGCTGTCTTCGATTGTATGAATGCCACACATAGGCCTAATGTTCATCAAATTGGTTTACAAATTTAATCAAGCTTCCTATTCAAGCACACTTTGTTTTAACTTATGTAGCGTGGAGCGCAATTGATGTAAATAATAGTTTGCTTCATATTTTATTTTGCTAATCTTCGGTAGGGTGTAGCTGATAGTTTTCAGGTTTTATTATTTTCTCGGAGCACATGTCCAACTTTAGTATTTTATTTCTTAACCTTCTGTGTCGAGTGGCCAAGGAAGAGAATGGAAGACTATCGATTTTGCCTTCCATATAAAAACAGCAGGACACACGCCGGCGGGACCTCTAATCGTGCATTCATCAAGGCAAGGCGTGAGGAGCGAGAGGGAGAGAGAATTCTACGATACATGCTCGCGCACATGCGTTGACTGGCGGCAAATCAACAACAGCATCAAAACGCTCACGAGAAAGGCGAGAACGAGAAGAAGGAGTGAACGGACACAAACACTTAATCAATCATCAGTGGTGTGACTTGACTGTGAACGCTTAAACGGCCCTCCTGAGGGCCACCTGCATTCCTCCTCAGGAAAAGTGAATGTTACACAAGCAAATTATTTTTTTGTTTCTCAACTTTATGTTTTGGGGATAATTAAACATCACTCGCAACATAATTGGCGACCACGCCAGGACACGTTGACTCTCTGATCTATTTGATTGAGGTCGGTTGGTTTCTCAGTCTGACTTGTTGTCTGTCTGGTACATGTTATACCCAAGCGGCACACCAGTGCACGCCAGAGTTTTAGACCTTGTCAACTGTTGAATTCGTTGATTTTGATCGGGTACATCAGATTATTAACGGATCCCGTAAGGACAGTAGGCTAAGTTAAGACTAAGACCTAATATTAAAAGTTAAGGACTTACTAATAGAGGGTAAGCTTAGCTAGCACCTTTTAAAATTTTTTTTGTTGTCTCTGTCTTAGGATTTTCTACTGTATCATTTATTAATTTTCGGGCTAGATTTTTCATAGGAACGATAGGTAAAATAAAGACTATGGAGTTTGAGCCGAAAAACTTTTTACAAGAATTTGCCAATGATTTGAAACAAGAAGCCCTAACAGCTCTGAGGAAGACGGACCTGTACAATTTGGGGTCATACTTGAGGTTATCGGTCAAACAGAATATGCGAAAATCCAAGATTCTCCAGGTCGTGATAGAGCATTTCGTCGATGACAACATGCTTAGCGAGGAAATACTGAATGAGTTCGGAACCACGTCTGGAGCTGACTCGTCGATTGCCATAGAAATAAAGAGAATGGAATTAGAGGTCGAAGAAAATCGCCAAAAGCAAGAATTAGAATTGAGGCTCAAAGCACTGGAATTAGAAGAAAGAAAACTGGAAATTCAAAAGGAAATTGAAATCGAAAAAATACGAAATTCCTACATAGAGACTTGTAAGAAGACTGAAAATTCGTTGTCAAAAAACGCATCACTGGTCCCTAGATTCTCTGAGAAAGATGTCGAACAGTATTTTCAATGCTTTGAGAGGGCAGCTGAGACATCGAACTGGCCAGAAGCTCAATGGACCTTTTTGCTTCAAACTGTATTGACGGGCAAAGCGCAGAAAGCTTATGCATCTCTATCGAATGAGGATGCAAAAGATTATGGTATAGTAAAGCAAACTATATTGAGGGCTTACGAGTTGATTCCCGAGGCCTACCGTCAAAGGTTTCGGAGTTGGAAAAAGGCAAGACTGCAGAGCGATCTTGAGTTTTCAAAAGTGAAAGGGATGTTACTTGACAAATGGTGCAATTCTGAAGAGGTCACGACTTTTGAAGCGATGAGAGAAATTATCTTGATTGAAGAATTCAAAAACTGTGTTAACCCTCGCATACGCACCTACTTGGATGAAAGAATGCCAAGAGACTTAGCAGAAGCTGCGAAGTTTGCTGATCAATATGACCTAACGCACAGGACAAGGTATCCCAGCAACTTTCAGAAGAATAGTTACGAAGTCAGGCAAGGATATGAAGAGAAACCAGAAATGTCTGATAGGGGAAAATCGAGCCTACAGGCAACGGCAAAGGGCAAACTTGAGTGTGAACACTGCAAGAGGCGAGGTCACGTAAAATCAGAATGTTGGCAACTTCATGGCAAACCAAATAAATCCGCACGGACTGATCAGAAACCCGTTCTGCTAACGACTCACAAAAGTGCAATGAATGAGCGACCAGAAACAAAGTCAGAAAGAGCCTTAATCAAAGAAGGTGAAAAGGCTTTCTGTACTGATGGATTCGCCGGCACCGATGAGCAAGGAATGAGACCGGTCAGAGTCTGGCGAGATACAGGGTCCTTCCAATCAATGCTGATAGAAGATGTAATCCCTATTACAAAGGAATCATCAATAGATGCGAGCGTTCCCGTTAGAGGAATTGGTGGTGTGGTCCTAGCCCCGCTACATAAAGTTTACATTGAAACTGATGTGGTAAAAGGCTACATTACGGTTGGACTTGTTAGAGAGCTGCCTATACACGGGATTGGACTTCTTCTGGGCAATGATGCTGCAGGATCAAAAGTATGATGTGTACCCCACTTGGTACCAAGGCCTATCGAAGATACTGATCATAATGTCGATAGTTCAGCCTCAGACAATCAACCTGAAGTGAAGGCAGTTGCAGTGACTACAAGATCAATGAATAAGGCCGATGCAAAGGACAGCGACCAAGATGATGGGGAAAGATGCTTGAAAGAATTTGAAATTGACAAATCGAAATTGATACAAGAGCAGGAAAATGATCTTGAACTCAGTGAAATAGTCGAGACTTTTGAAGAGAGAGATGGGGAGACAGAGTCGACCTTCTTCTACAAAAGAGACGATGTCTTAATGAGACATTGGAAACCGCAAGATGCAACTGCAGATGAGCATTGGCGATCAGTTCATCAGATTGTGCTACCAAGTCGATACCGAGATCAAGTTCTGAGCATTGGTCATGAATGTCCGCTAAGTGGTCATCTGGGAGTTCGGAAAACTCTTTATCACTTGAACAAGCATTTTTACTGGCCGAAGATGAGCAAAGATGTATCGAGCTACTGTAAAACACGTCATACTTGTCAAGTGATTGGGAAGCCTCAGCAGACGCCGCCAAAAGCACCATTGATGCCAATCCCAGCTTTCGGTGAAGCATTCAGTCACGTTATTGTTGATTGCGTAGGGCCATTACCAAAGACCAAATCAGGACATGAATACCTTTATGTGTATTATGTGTGCATCAACTCGATTTCCTGAAGCAATTCCAATGAGGAGCATTAATGGCAAAAACATCTGCAACGCATTGATTAATTTCTTCACGATGTTCGGGTTGCCTAGGTCAATTCAATCCGTCGAAACTTCATGTCGAAAATATTTTATCAGCTATCACAAATTTTTGAGAATCAAGCACATCTGTTCAAGCGCGTACCACCCCCAAAGTCAAGGAGCACTAGAAAGGTTTCACCAAACTCTCAAGACCATGATGAGAGCCTATTGTGAAGACCATAAACAGGATTGGCAAATGGGAATTCCGCTATTACTATTTGCTGCTCGTGAGACCATGCAAGAGTCAACGGGATTCAGTCCATTTGAGTTGATATATGGCCATGAAGTAAGGGGACCTTTGAAGCTCATGAAAGAGAAATGGTTGGGCATTGCAGAAGATAAAACGAATCTAAGTAGTAAGTAAAACTCCACTTCTGGATAGCGCAAGATGGCCGCCATCGAAAAAAGTCGCTGACGTCCCCCCCCCTCCTGTCCGTCGAGTCGGTCGTGGTGTGCCGCCGTGTTGCTTCGAGTCTGACGTCCCCCCCCTCTGGCCGGCCGTCGTAGCGCGAGGTGATGTGCTCTCCAGGTTGGCGTGGTGTGCCGGCCAGGCTGGGAGGGTGGACTGTCGTGGCTCACCTGAAAAAATCCTAAGTGTCAGAGTGGCTTTCTATGGGTAAAATTTTGAAAATTTTCCAAAGTGTGTCATTTCGATCTGGGACCTTTACCAAAACATTTTTCATCAAATTTCACCGACCCCCCCACCGACAGCGATCTTCTAACTTTGGTTCTAGTGAACGGATTTTGTCTTACAGCTACTCGTTTGAAAGAGGAGAAAAAACTGCTTGAGGACATTTTTGTCGTGAGTCAATCGGACCAGCCGTTCAAAAGTTAGAGCTGTTACAAGATTTTAGGTCGGAGCTCACCTGAAAAAATCCTAAGTGTCAGAGTGGCTTTGTATGGGTAAAATTTTGAAAATTTTCCAAAGTGTGGCATTTCGACCTGGGACCCTGACCAAAGTTTGTTTCATCAAATTTCGCTGACGCCCCCCCCTCGGCACCGATCTTCTAACTTTGCTTCTAGTGGACGGATTTTGTCGTGCAATAGCTCGTTTGAATGGTAAGAGTGAGACAAATTCACTGAAAGAATCGGCTTGTTCATATCTGTCTTCGTTTAGATGTGAGACGCCATTTAAGATTTTGGGACATTGGCGAAAAACGACAGAGTTAGAATTTTGGACGTTTTGGGCTACAGCGCCAAAACGAGGCATCGGATGGGAAAACGGAGGCCAGATTCGGATTCAGCGTGAAATTCTGCATCGGTATGGTGAATTTGAACGCAATCGGAGAGAAAAATTTTCGCTCACGTCCCCCCCCTCGGCACCGATCTTCCAACTTTGGTTCTAGTGGACGGATTTTGTCGTGCCATAGCTCGTTTGAAAGCTAAGAGTGAGACAAATTCAATGAAAGAAACGGCTTGTTCATATCTGTCTTCATTTAGATGTGAGACGCCATTTAAGATTTGGGAGATTGGCGAAAAACGACAGAGTTAGAATTTCGCAAGAAACAGCTGCAGCGGGCGAACGAAGGCTCGGATTGGTAAACGGAGGCCAGAATTGGAATCAGCTTGATGTTATTGTCCAATGAGGATCGTCATCCAATGAGAATCAAGCATTTCTATATAAATAGCGAGCCTTCCACAGTGAGAATCATTCCATCATTGAATCACACGAGTGACGGACACACATTTTCTCTCTCTCTAGTTCCCTATTCTATTATCCAACTAAAATGGTAAGTCGCTACTTCCCTCTCTGTCCTCCCTTGAACGTAGACTTAATACAATCTTTTTCATTTTCAGGCATCTACTCCATCTGCTGCACTAGTAAGACAAAATGGCGGTCAAACGTTACAAGGTTCGCTACGATCAGATCATCTACAACTGAGGCCAGTGGAAGAAACAACCAAGGTACATAATCCTACACCGCTACAGCGTAAATTTAAACAAGTCTTGCGTTATGACGATCATAGCGTAGTACTGCAAACGGGAATGCTCCCTTCCACGGATTTCAAGATAATGCGCAATCAGTATGGGGACTACATACTGATCCCCGTGAGTCCGTACACTCGCCACCAACTTGATATTATTGAGGAGTACGTGACATTAAGTATGGACATTCCTACTACTCTTGCTCAAGAGTGGAAGGCGAGAGATGACAAGGATACTCCCTATAGAAAAATTTGGGATGGTAATCACATTTGCCTACCGGTATCACATTGGTGTACTTACTATAAGAAGGAGGGAGATCATTCAATACCCATCAGATGTGATGAGCTCGGAGAAGGTACTTGGGATATCCTTTTCAAAGTGAATGAGCTATATTATGGTCGGCACAAGGATAATAAAATAGCCTCTCTCTCCATGCATATGGAATCCATCCTATATATTCCAAAGCCACCCAATGTGGACGACATAATTGATCAAATCCTTAACAGCAGTGGTACAAAGCGCAAGTCGGAGAAGAATGCTGCCTCAAAACGCAAATCAAAGAAGGAGAATTACTAGTCCTTTCCTAACTCTACCCTATGACAATTCGCTTATGTGCTTTGAGTGTCGTAGGCGTGGTCTTATTAGATACATTTTACTTCTTCGTTGCTATCATATCATTTGTGTATTTTGTCGTGAAAAGCATCGATGTAATTCTTCATTTTGTAATATGTTATAGAACGTTTCCTTAGATGTGTAAATTTCCGTTTTAGGCTTCTATCATCATTTTTATGGATTGTGAGGGTGAACCTGTACAGGAGCTCAGTGCTATTGCTATGAACAATTGGACATATCAGATTGTTAGTGTCTATCATCAACATGCCAACTGCGATCCCAATGTTGATCAATGGGCGAGAAAACACATTCATGGACTTAATCTGAAATATTTGCAAGACTATGACTTTTCTTGTGACAGTGCTCTTCTTATTGACTTTAAACGATGGTTAGCTGCTTTCAATGTTATACGCATCTTTTGTAATAATCCTGGTAAGGAGAGGAAAGTATTTCCCAATCTAATCATTGATGACATTTTGCTCCCACCTTGGGATAGTAGAGTGAATCAACACTACCATGAAGTCACGAAACGCTTCAAGGATTTGTCTGTTCCTATTTTGTCTGTTCGTTGTAGTAGCTACGTTCATAACCAATGCTTCTTTCCTCCTTACCTCAACACTACCAAAGTCCTGTATGGTTATCATTGCTCGCTGTATGATAGTTACCAGCTGTATCTATTTTATCTGTTTCAAACCATTGATTTATAATGCATGCTTGTTGCAGTTATTCAATAAATGTTACTATGAGAAGAGTTGTTGTTTTCATGCAATGGATGGGTTAGTTAAAGGGCGATTATGTCTTTCTCAAACGACTGCGGAACATTACATTTTCATAGGCAAAGTTTAAAAGGAGCTGTTCAAGATTATGTGATAAATTTTCATAAAGATGAGACCGACATCGAAGCAGTGGTCGATGATGCTAGCACTCTATTTCTAGAGTTAATGAATACATTCTCTGATAGCATTATCATGGCGCGATTAGTTGCGAAAATTAAGTTTAGTCATTTTGGAAAGGAAGAGGTGGAAAGTCGCTCTTTCCATTTTGCTTCTTATTCAATGGAAGTGGTAGATCACCCCAAAGAATTTTTTAAAAGACATATGATAAAAATTGCTGAACGCCTTAACGCATTTAACCATCATGGTAGCAGTCTAGTGATTGAAGCGATTTCAGATATTCACATTCAACTTTCCATAAAGAAAAATTGAAAATGCAGTGGTACTTGATTGTAGCACAACTGGTTTTCGAGCTATGTCTGCTCACTCTCGAAGTATATTCCTTCTGTACATGCGTCTATTATTTAGAAAAGGCTAGCAAATTCATATCTTCAAGAAGACTTGCTATAGACATCAGTAACGTTGAAGCTATGTGTTGTGATGTATGTAAGCGAAAGGATGGAAATGAAAAGCGCATCTTCAAGAGATGTAAGCACGCTTTTTGTCAGCGCTGTTTCATACGTAATTGCATTCAACTTTGCAAATGTAACCACTGTGATATTGCTCATTTCGAGTGTCACTTATGCCGCAATAGTTAGTACCTATGCAAATGTGGTAAAGATAGGTTTTAGCAAAGACTAACACGGAAAATGGCGAAACGTAAAAGTCAAAAGTCTTCAAAGTTTTCTTCAGCCATTCAAGCTCTCCGACGAATGAAAGCAAATCAGCGATACAATGCTATACGACATGCTAACGATAAATTCATTCGTGAAATTATTTCTCATGTGAGGAAGTTGAGGACGAAGAAATTAGCACCAAAACAACGAAAGTTACTTAAGCGATATGCCACAAAATTGCGTTTCATCTCCAATCCTAAAGTCACCCTTCAAAGAAAGAGGAAAACTCTAACACAAAAGGGCGGTTTCCTTTCAGCAATACTTCCAATGTTAGCTCCTGTCGTGGGTAACCTATTGGGTAATATCTTTGGCTCTAAGCGTTAATTATGCAAATGTTGAATCTCAAAGTATTAAAATGGATTTCAGACTTCAATGCGATAAAGTTCTGACTGTATCAGGTCCATCTCATGCAGGTAAAACTGTTTTCACGCTGAATTTATTGGATAAAAGAAGGGAGCTGTTTAAGGAACCTATCAATCGAGTGATTTGGTGATATGGTATTTACCAACCGTCGCTGTTTCAGGAATTGCAAAGTCGCAACTTTATTCGACATGAAGGAATTATTGCAGTGGATAAACTTCAGTCTAATGATGTTGTTGTATTGGATGATTTATTAAAAGAAAGTAACAATTCCAAAGATGTTACAGATATGTTCACTCGCGCAGCACATCATAAAAGGTGTTTTATCATCTATATCACACAAAATTTGTTTCCTGATGGAAAAGAAGCTCGTACACGAAACCTGAATACACACTATTATGCTATTTTCAAGAATCCGCGAGATAAAAGTCAATTTGAAATTTTAGCGCGATAAGTTGCACCCAGAGGATCAAAAGCCTTAATTGAAATTTTTCAAGCAGCTACTGAAAAACCATACGGTTACTTATTCATTGACTTTACGCAAGAGTGTCCGGAAGAATTTAGATTTCGAAGTGATATTTTGAAAACTCCCATGATTATCTACAAACTATGAGTTCTTATTCTCGCATGATTGTTATTCCTCAGGATGAATATGTACAATTGACTGCCATGCAGCAAGTAAAGCAACCTCTTGCAAATCAAATGTATAGGAAAGAAATAGATTATCAGCAAAATGTTCACATCAAAGATCCACATCGTGCTGTATTATTACAATCGGAAACTGTTGAGCAATTGAAAAACTTGAAGAATAAGATGCGTGACTCTGTATCGACTGCTACACCTTTAGCATCTCGCGCACATGCCATATCTCTTTTCAACAGTATTGAACCCCACCTCAATGTAAATGATAGAGGAGAAATCATTACAGATGAAAATAAAGTGATTGATGCTTCACGTTATGAAGACTTGATTCAGTATGCGACACGTAGAAAGCGCCGTCAGGGCTATGTTCCACCTGGTTGGACATACTTTCTTAAACTATTGAAAAAGCATAATGTGCCAAAATTTGCTTTGAATAATGAGACATTGAAAGAACTTGATTCAACAGTGGCTACTGCTCCAATGCTTCAGACGATGAAAATGCCAACAAATTGGTTTAAGACGTCACCTGCTACATCCCCTCCCACACTCACTAAGCAAACAAGAGGAAGAACTCGACGTAGATCTACATCACCACTAAAACTAGTAAAAGGACAACGTAAAACAGCTCCTCCTAGGAAATACATGTTCTCAGACTATTAATATGAAGCAGATGTGTTGCTTGCCATGTAATGAGCCGCCAGAGGTGAATGTCGTTGTCACTTGCACTTGCTGCGCCAGCTCTCACAATGAAACCCCTAAGCAATGTGAACACGATCGCAAAACCGCTAAAGCTAAATGCTGCAGTTGTTGTAAATGTAGAAAGGCAAGAAAACAAAAAGATGAGAAGGAGGAAAAAGAGTCAATCGTCATCGGCTGAACGTTTGAAGTCAATCTATTATGATGTAAAACATCCGGCAGGATTTGCATCTATCAAGAAATTATCAAAAGCGAGTGGTCTTCCACAATCACAAGTGAAACGATTGTTAAAGGGTCAGGCTACCTATACACTCCACAAACAAGCGAAAAAGAAGTACCGCACCCGCCATTATATTGTTCATGACATCGATGAACAGTGGCAAGCAGATTTGTGTGATGTCGCCTCCATTTCAAAACATAACTCGGGCAATAATTTTATTTTAACCGTCATTGATATTTTCTCGCGTTATGCGTGGGCTCAACCTTTAAAAACTAAAGAAGGGAAAGGAGTAGCAAAAGCATTCCAAACAATTTTTCGAGAAGGTCGCATTCCAAAAAGAATTCAGAGTGATCAAGGAAAAGAGTTTGAAAATCAGCATGTGAGAAGATTATTTGAGAGGCATGACATTGAGTTGTTTAGTGTAAAGAGTGCTTATAAAGCTGCACTCGTTGACCGTTTTAATCGCACATTAAAAAATCGCTTGTGGCGACATTTTACTGCCAACTTGACACAAAATTGGACAAAGGTTCTACAAGATACACTCCATGCCTACAATCACTCTATCCATCGTTCTATTGGACTCAGACCAGTAGATCTAAATGCTGACAATGTAGATGAAGTGCGCGAATCATTCCAACGTAAACGCACTCATGTGAAAAGTGATGTGAAAATTGGTGATAAAGTTCGTATCTCAAAAGTGAAAAGTGTTTTTGCTAAAGGGTACCTTCCGAATTGGACAGAGGAGGTATTTACAGTATCAAGGATTGATCAAAAAGACTCTCCCACCACCTACAAGTTAAAAGATTACGATAATGAAGAAATTGAGGGTAGCTTTTACCGCGATGAGATTGAGGTAGTCACTGAAAGTGAAACATACTTGGTAGAGAAAATCATTCGATGTAAAAAACGGCAAGGTGAAGAATGGTGTCTTGTTAAATGGACTGGTTATCCTTCAAGTATGAACTCTTGGATGCGTCGTGCCGACATCTTTCATCTAAGTGATCGACAGTGATTCATGCAAAGTTGTAACTAACAATGTTTAGGGTTTGAGCTATGAATCCAACTGCCTCATTTTATTCACGACCCTCCTATGTAAGTGGTGGAGGACAAATTTACATCGGCGCTCGCCGCCAACGTGGAGGTAGCATACTTGGTGCACTGAAATCTGTTGTAGCACCTCTCATATCGAATGTCGGAAGATCTTTAAAACGAAATATTTTAAGTAATGCCGTTGGCTTTGCTGGTGATGTTGCTAGTGATCTTTCCAGAGGTACACGTTTTAAGAGCAGTTTGCTGAATCGTGGGAAGGAACGCGGTTTAAAAACATTGAAGCAGACCTTTGCTGGTGTTACTCAAGGAAAGAAATCACCTAAATGAATGAATAAAGGAAGGAGGAAACATCGCGGAGCTGGTAAGGTGCGATCTTCAGTCAAAAGGCATTCACGCAAACGTCGCAGAGGCTCTAATCATTCATCAGGCGCTAAACGACGACGCTGCTATAACTTCTAATCATGGAGTGTAAAACTTCCGGTTTTTGTTTGTTTGATCAACAAGCCATACAGACAGATATTCTTAGTTCAAGTATTGTAGATTATCATCCTCGAACAGCTGAGAATGCTGGCACCATTGAATTTGTTATTCCTGGTGGTAGTGATGGCTACATAGATTTGAGTTATGCGATGGTTGATTTGAGGTTTCGAATTCAGCAAGCAGATGGAACTGCTATTGACGATGCACATAAAGTTGGACTGAACAATTTACCATTGACTACATTACTTCACGATGTTTCTCTAACGATTGGAGAGCAGCAGGTGGAAGGTGGTCAAAGCGATTATCCCTATAAATCATATTTCAATCATGTATCACAGTTTCATCCAGCAGCACAAAAAAGTTATATGGAAGCCATGGGATGGTACAGAGATGAAGCAGGAAAATTTGATGTTGAAACAAACAGTGGCTTTGTAAAGCGATCTGCTATGATTAAAGATAGTAAAGTATGTCAGCTATATGGTCCGCTGAATTTAGACTTCTTTAGACAGTCAAAGTTTTTACTCTGTAATACCAGCATGCGACTCAAGCTGACATTGAATAAGCCTGAATTTGCGCTGAATGCATTTGCTGAAGTTGACAATTTTAGAATTCATGTGGAAGATATTGCACTTTACATTCGTCGAGTAGTACCGAATCCAAGTGTCATTAGAGGACATGCTGAAGGTTTTAACCGCCAAAATGCCATTTACCCCGTTCAGCATACAAAGCTTCTCACCTTTACAATTCCGAAAGATCAAACGAGTTCCATGAAAGATGGCCTCTTTCCATCGGAAGCACCGAAGCTCCTCATGGTGGCAATGGTTGAAAATGATGCATTTAATGGTAATATAAAGAAGAATCCTTTCAATTTTAGACACAATCAGTTAAGTGAAATTGCTTTACGTGTAAATGGTGTGAGTCATCCTGGTCCACCCTACAAACCAGATTTTTCTACGGATCAATTTCTGCGCAGTTATGTTGATTTTATGGATGTCTTTGGCTTTTACAATACGGATGACACCAACGGACTCACTATGAAAGAGTTTAAGAGTGGATATACTATTTATGCATTTCATTTGACTGCTGACAGCGATATTAGTGCACCCTATCGTCAAGCGAGCGTGCCTCATAATATTCGTTTGGATTTGACGTTCAAAAGAACACTACCTGAGACGATTAATGTATTAATCTATGCAGTCTTCGATTCAAATATTGAAATTACAAAGTATCGTGACTTGATTCTTCAGTATAATCGTTAATGAGTTGGTTGACTGCTGACGATATTGTCGTTGCAAGCGACGTTGAAAGCTTTCGATAATGTCTATTCGCTCGATACCTTACCACCTGCAGTAAATCACTATCCTATCTTTATTGTGCTAAACACTCATTCACAGAATTTAGGCGGTGAGCATTGGAAAGCGATCTTTATTGCAGAAGACCGACGTGGTGAACTATTTGACTCTCTTGCTCAACCTCCAAATGTACCCACACAGCAGTGGTTGAGAAAACATACGCGTCAATATCAGCGAAATGAACGCATACTACAACATCCACTTTCATCAACGTGTAGTGCTTTTGTACTGTACTTCATCTTAAAACGTTTACATGTATCTCGATTTGTATCTGTTATTCAAAACTTTTCATGTAATCCATCCTCTAATGAAGAAATGATTTGTAAGTTCTATCATGATTTGAAATAAAAACATCATGTTGGAAAAATTGTTTTTTATTTTATAATCCGCTGGGTACGTACATACTCGATGAGATAGTCTAGGATCACATTTGCTTGTACATGAGATTTTAGTCCAGTAATGATCACTTTACTATTATGAAAGATTGCCACATGCACAGGTAACCAACAACTAATGAGAGCTGCAGGAAAAAGTTCGGGTTCATAACACAAATTGTAACTGCTGGTACGAATCTTCAAAAATGATACACTTTCACTCAATTGAGTAGAGATCACCATATTGTCCACAGTCAGATTCGACATCACACACCTCTCCCTCTTCCATATCCGACGTAGTAGTCTTTGTAGCTCTAAGCGCATTGACTGCGCCGATGAATGAGAAAGGGCGCCGAGAATCTGTACAGTCCCATTTGGGAAGAGTTGAAGATTCCGTGAATTGTTCATCTTCACCACTAACATTTGAGGTCGGCCCGGGTAATACTTGCTGTTTGGAAGGTGTTGGTGTAATGCTGTGAGATCGATTTTGGTGTAGAGTCTGAAGCGACGGAGAATGTTGACGATGGTGTAGCGATGGCGCTTCATGATGAAAAAATGAGTAAATTGAGCGATGTACCTTCCTCTTATACTTTTCCCAACTACCTTGATGAAATGTGAAGTTAGTATGAAGTTGGGAATGATAGAGTTGAATTCGCCCATTGTTGACGCGCAGCCAGATGCGATTTCCAATACGTGAATGTCTTTTCATATAGAAGTATTTCAAATCCTTCATGATATGATGTAGAGATTAAAAATGACGATAAGATAAAGCAAACTCTCTTCTCACATTTCCAGTTGAATCTTTGAAATAGACGTTTCGATCATGATCCGTTTCAATACGTTGTAGGGAATCTAATTTCCAACTCATGGTGCGTGGTAGTCATGTCTGATTAAGATTTGCATAGTAGGGCGATGAACTCACGACGAATAAATGTCATGATGGAGCGATGCATGTATCTTCTATACTTCTCCCAATTGTATTTGCGAAATGAGAAACAGTTTGCGGAATGAGAATGGCAGATGTAAATTTCATTTCTGTAATGTTGAAGCCAAACTTGATCACCCAAAGAGATGAATCTTAATGTTTCAAAATATTCCAAATCCCTCATGATATCATTGAGGTTGACAAATTGTCGCCATGTTAATGTAATACCTCTTGATGTATGACCATGAGAATGTTTGAAATGTACGTTTCCATCACGATCAACTCTGATATATTGTAGAGAGTCCAAAATCCAAGTCTTCATGATGTTATGCAAAGTCGCAGATCAGCAATATAAAAATGTTTTATCATATTTTGCTTAGCAATGCAGCCGCAAATAGATTTGCTAGTAATCGAGCCGCACTCTTTTCTACTCCCATTGATCATACACAACAGCTAAATGGAAATTGGGAAGTGGGTGTCACTCAACTTGTTTATAGCAACTGTGTCTATACTTTTGATCATGAGGTGATGACTATTAATATAAGACGTACAGCTGCTTACCAATGTGAAAAGGGCTGCCGAGCATACATTCCACAGTGGCCAAAGAAAGATCTCTTATCATGTAAAAAGTTTATATATGATTTTCTGAATAAAGCGTGTAAACATATTGTCCAATTTACTCCGCACAATGATGATCATAATTATGTACATCATGTAGTTGAGAAAGATTGGATTGTTGGTTTAAGTCCAAGTTTAAGAAATGATTTAGGTTACCTCGCTAGCGCCTTAACAAGCTATGATAATTTTAACGTTAATTACCACATAAGTGGTTATAAACAGTTAATATATCGAGAGGAAGCTTATTATGTAGATCTTATTCCAAGAAATGAGAAGACGTTGGTGAAGAAGATTGTGATTAAGCCAAGAAAGACAAACATGACTCCTGAAACATTATTGAAGAAATTTAATTAGCTCATTCGAGTTGATGGTAAACAAGTGGCAACATTGACTTATATCAAATCATCTAATCATATTGCAATAAGTAAATTAAATGATGATAATCTAGTATTAGTTTGTTCAAAAGATTTTCATCAGTTCTTACGACATCATTCTGCAGCTGTTCATGAAAAATTTGATATGCAACATTTACCATGTGAAAGGTCAAATCAATTTGATACAGAATGGACCGTATCTTTATACAGAAAGTGTGTAGAGCCTTTAGGTGGTATCTTACATGAAACAAGAGTGTTGATGCCTCGCATTATCACTTCAGTTAAATTGGTTGTAGATTATTTAAATGAAGTGATTAATGAGCAACATATTTCATTTTCTGAAAAAGAAGGTACTTTGTCTCTCACTATAAGTGGAAAAGGTATTGAACTAATTATGGATAAAACTCTAATGGACATTTTGGGTTTTGATCAAAATATCTTTAAAAGTAGTACTGTAACCAAAGCTAGCGCAGACATGTCGCTATCGCGTCGTATTAACTATTTTCAGATATATTCCAACATTGGTGAAGATGTACGTGTGGGAGATGTTGAAGCTCCATTGCTAGCAATGATACCATACCAGCCAAAAAGGTGCAGTATTTTATCTGAGCATACTTTCAAGAAAGTGCATTATACAAAGCTGAAATCAAACTACATCCCACAAATTGATATTGCCATTTATGACGATGCTGGTGCGTTGATTCCTTTTCATAAAGATGCTGTGACAAGTATCACACTCCATTTCCGAATGAAGAGTTAATGCAAAAGTATGCTAATATATTTTTTCCAATGTGAATAATATGGAAAGTGAAAATAAGGACTCGTTTCTAATCTACTTACCCAGTAATGCTTATATGAATAAATTTCCCAAAAATAAACCATCAGACTATCGAGTAGAATTAAATCGCCCACTACATTTAGAAGGTGAATGGGAGGTTGGCGTTTCTGGTATTTGCTATGATAGCAATATTCAGAATGTGAATGATTTGGAAGAAATGATATTGACTCCTCGCACCCATGATGGAATAACGATGAATAATGCATTCCAGTTCCCATACAATTTAACATCAGATGGAAAGTGGAACTATGAATGGATTCAGATAAAATCAGATTATTATGTACCATTTGGGAATGAGAAAATTATTAAGGCGTTCAATAGTGGTAATACTTCCATCATGAAGAATAAAAATCAGAAAGCTTATGAGTTTACTATCTATCATTGGAGTGGGAGACAGTTCCTTCGCTTTCATTCTTTTACTAAAGGTCTTACACTGAGGTTGGATAATGAATTCTATCCACATCTCGGTTTTGGTCATGGACTACATCTAACGTCAATTGCTACTGCAAATGTTAAAAAAGTTTATTCAAATCGAATCAACAAATTTCATTATAAATTTAAAATATTTGATGAAGATGTTGTAGAATGTGAAGAACGCATCATTTTGAAAAAGCGTGGTGTTCAACCTTTATCACTTATTGAGTTAGTAAAACGATGGAATGAGACTGTGGGTAAGAAGTATGGAGAGAAAATTATGGCGGACAAAAATAAGTTGGTTATTCAGAAATATAATGACAAACTTACAGTTTATTTCTCTCCAACCTTGCGTCATTTTGTAAGACATTATACACCTATTATTGGAAGCGGTGTGGTGTATGCTTCTCATGAATATCACACTAAAGCTGATTCAGTTAATGATGAATGGTGGGTGGACATCTATGGTGATCGCATCAAGAAAATTTACCAGTCTTATGAAGAATCTAAAGTTGCTATCAATATAATGCCGCGTCTATATCATACAGTTGAAAGCTTCATTCATGTAGTAAATCCTTATATACAACAGAAGTTGAAGCATGTGATGAAAAGTAAATATGATGTAAAGACACACCACAGTTCGTTTTCAATTGAAAATCAACGCGTTGTTCAGAAACTGGGTGATGACATTCAATGTCAATGAGTAAAAATTTGAAAAAACTCTTTGGTTTTTCAATGCTACAAACTGTGTTTACTGCTGCGCATACGATTGGTATAGAAACACCAATGACACTTGATAAACATGAACAGCACCTTTACATTCAAAGTGATTTGATTCTACCTATTTCTGTTGGTGAGAAAAAAGAATACATTTTACGTGATTTCATTCATGATAAAGACGCTTCATATGGAATAGTCGAGAAGATGTTTGAATCTATTTTCTATCATCCCGTCGTCAAACAAACTATACCCTCTATTACTATCAAAATTACCAATGGTTTACAAGAGTGCATCCATGTGAAAGATACTAAATCCCTCGTAACTTTAGTGTTTCGGAAAACAAAGTGAAGTCATTGTGATATGTTTATTGAAATAAAAATATGTATATGAAAAAGTCTTTTCACAGATATAGGGGAATGAGCTGACTGTAGGCATATATTCACAAGGAAGAAACGATCTCATGCGATACATAAAACAACCATGTATATCTACAAAAAGCAAAATCAAAATACTGAGTTAAAGTTGATTATGTCAATACATCTCCTGAATGTGGTAGCGTGAGGGGTGGTATTCTTTTGGGTGGAGGTATGTTTGTGTCAGGATGTCCATGTGGAAGAGATGTGTTATGTCCTATCCAACACCTCTTATCTTCCCATGCTGAAAGTGCTCGTTTCTTGAACGTGTGCGTTTTCACAGTATGAACTTGAGATTTTAAGATTGTCATATTGACAAACGTTATAGTTTTATTTTTATAGGCCTGCTTATTGGACCGATGTTTCATTTTGTGAACAATGGATTTTGATATACCTTTAGCACGCTTAATGCTATCTGCACATTCTTTTAATTTCATGGAATACATTTTAGGACGGAGGAGAATCATTTAGTCTATTTTCTTTCCTGCTGTTTCATCCTTAAAACAACCAAGTTTGGCTTTATTCTGTATGGAATAGAGTGGATGAGTGAGATTGTAGTTAGATGCGTCGAAATATTTTTCTAATGACTTACCTACTTCATTAAAATTTAAATCTTTTTGAGTGGTAATTCCTAAAAAGAAACTATCTGTATCACCACCCAGCAAGCGAACCTCTTTTACGAGAGGACATGGTTTTAATATTTTATAGAAGAGTTGATACATTTCAAGCTTGGAATAATCTAAAACGGCTTGCCCAATATAGATGGGTTTGCATAACTCAACTTCAGATTTTATCATTTTACCACCTACAAGATCCTCATCGATAATGTCTCTATCAATGAAAAGAGGTGATGAGGTCAATTTGTGATATTTTTGATCATCAATGACTAGTTTGTAGTTCATACGTTTTCTAACATCCTCCATGGTCTTTCCGAAAAGACTGTTATTCTTATATTTATAAAAATCCTTTTCAAAATTATTTTGGGCGAGTGCACGTTTTTGACTGTTACTATCTATGTAGGGTTTGAGGAAGGCTTTCTGTCTACATTTGATAATGCGGTGAACTGACTTTAGAAGCATGCCCATTTCTAAATAGAATTTTAGTATGCAGAAGTGCACGAGATAATTTTTCTTATCATATTGGGTGAGCAAAAGTTTGCGGCATGGTTTGTACCTTGGCTGTCCACACTCTGTTAAGTTATTATGAAATTGTGACATGAATGGTGAAAGCATAGCTTCAGCCACTTCACCAGATTCAGGTGCGAGTGGGAAATCAGCAGTTTTATTTTTGATACTATTTGGATAAATCAAATCCACTTCAAAATAATATCCCCAATCACCTTCATCTGGAATCTTCAGAATGTTTGAAGGGTTGGAGTAATACGTAAGCTTATCTTGATTTAACCAACTAAACTCGGAATGAGGTAGTGGTTTAGACAGTGAACTGCCATATAAATTATTTTGGTCATAGTACTTTAGGTGGATATGATCATCACCTACTGTTTCAGATTTTATGTGATGTTTATTCACAAATGTGAGACCACCACGTATTCCGCGCTCAAATATATTATACATCTCCGGGTCTTGTAAGAGATGGATGGTCTCACCAGTCATTTTAAAGGCTGATTTAAAGGACATGGCTGGTAGACTGACAAAGTGGACGGGATCTAATTTGTCTTCTTCTAATGCCACTCGTCGAAATTCCTGAAAGACATCAGCCAGCAAAATGACATCTAATTCTAAGTAAACGATCATATAATCGCCAAACGTTTTACAATCAAGTTTTAACCATGCCTCTTGAGCATGTTCATAATCTTCTACTGGACAATCTTGACCCGTCAAATCGTTTTGGAATTTGTCAATGGAAGGAAGGGTTGTTTCATTTAGTTTAGACATTGAGCTAAAATACGCATAGGGAAAGACTCCTTTGCGAGGAATTATTTCATCCGTTAAGTTTGGATAGTGTTTCTTCAAAGTTTGACTATGGGGAAGAAACTTGAGATTACGAACGAGAGAAGCTAGTGACGCTGACATGAATTGGAATGAATCTAAAAATTTTATTTTGAAGAAACTGTCTTATTTTCTTTAGTTATATCTACTGGTACTTTTGCTGTCATTGCCATGAATTTTTCCCTCGTTTGAGCTATTACATTAAACTGCCACGATTTCATCTGGCTCAACCCTCCTTTTATGAGCATATGACTGTCATAGCCCTTAAAGTTATGAAAAATGACGGGTAGTACACGACGTCTCAACCTAAGTGAAAAGTTACATTTGGAGCAGAGTGCGTTTCTAAATTTACCAGTGATGTGATAATGATCACGCACTTTCTTAATTTTATCGTCATCAAACGTTTTATGACATTTAGGGCACGATGTGCAACTTTCAAATTTTTGTTTGTCTTCATCTGACATATGTAGTGACTTACGCTGCAATTGGGAATCATATGATTGTTGAAATTTTTATCAGCTCTATCGAGAAATTCTAGAAATTTTGAAATGCAGTCTTCACCTTTCCAAGTATGCATTTTGTTTTGTCTATTCCTAAAGTGGTCATGCCATACTTCATAGCAGGATATGGCTGCTGGCTTGTGGATGATATCATCAATGTAGCATTCTATGTCTGCGTAAATGACACGCAGGGGACTTAATTCGTCACCATTATCCCTATGTGAAAATATTTTGTCTTTGGGCATGCGTTCCATTTGTAATTTACCTCGCTTGCACCATTCATAGTGAGTTTCAAATTTATCTTTACTCCAAAAGGAGCGGATGCAGCGGTCGCATACAAAATGTTCACCTCTTTTAGAGTGCCCCAAGTGAGTGTACAAGCGAGAGATTTTGGGAATACCACAGTAGTGCCATTCCTCGCTATCATCTTGTTTTACTAATAAGAGGTTGACTACACGTTCATAACAAGTTGAAAGTGAATTATAGCGGGCACCCTTCAACCCCTTCTCCCACACGTGAACGACAATTTTAATCTGATTATGTTTTTCGAACGTTTCTACATCTTTGATTTTCATGTTGTTACTATCACAACCTTCAAAGTCTAGTTCATCCTCCCACTGTCTATAGCTATAGGTATGATTTCGATTCGCGTTGATATCATTATAGTGAAGGATGGATAGGACTGCATATTTGAAACACTGTGATTTACAATCGACATTGATGACAGCTTTCTTATTATACAACGTTTTTGGTAGTTTAAATGTGCCTCGAGCTGCATGACTTTCTAATAGGGAAATTTTGAATATGGCTGAGTCCACACCATCAAAAATGAGAGCGCTGTCGCGTTGATTGAATTTATCTACATTTGATTTTAAACATTGAATGTGAAAATTTAGCCAAGACTCGCAGTCTACAACTTCGGTTGCGGAAGAGGAAGGAACATGAAACTGTATTCTCTCCGTCACTTGACCCGTTTGAAAATCTATCTTAATATATTTTAGTTCAAGGTAGATGAGCGCCTTCATTCTAAAATTGTCTAAATTGTTGAAGAGCGCTTCGATAATGTTAGAATTTTGAAGGAGCCACTCAGGAAAATCTACTATTTGAGTATTGGACTCCATGCAGTAGTCGCGTACTAAATTATTATGTGAAACATTAATGAGGGAGATGGTAGAGGTACCGTTGGTGTAGTGATCATTTGCATGCGTGTGTTGAAGTCTGTGCGAAGATCGCTGAAAGTGACTATCAAAAGAAAGACGGCACAAATCGCAAGGAAAGGAGATGTCATCGTCAGAATCAACACCACCTCCGGAGATTGACGCCGCTTTGCGTTGACACACACGTTGTTTGATGTGTCGAAGGAGACTGTGCTTCCGTGTAAACATATGTTCGCAGTCGGCACATTCCCACTCGTTGCCTTGTCGCGAGAGTCCTGAGCTGGAACTCACATCACCTGAAAGAGAAATCATTCTATCATCTCTGTTCAAGTCTCAGTGTATTGTTACAACCTACTTTGACTCAACAACTCTAAACTTTCCTCGAGAAGGGAGGGCGTTGGTGATGAAGTTGATGCCTGAAATTGAGGAAGATGCTATTAGCCACACGTTTGAGGGAGATGAGTGAAGAAATTTTCAACTTACCATTTCAACGAAATCAAGTTTAAGGTTGATACTTCAACAAGATAGAGACTTCACTCAAATTTGGAATTCACGAGAGAGCAGCTCACTTGTACACCTCAAATATAGAATTCGCCAGAGAACACTTCACTTATATGTCACAAAGACAGAGTGAAATGACACGAATGTCACTTTACATATATACTTTCATATTCATCATTCATTGGCTGTTCATTCTGATTGGTTGCTTGTTGATACTTAAGAATTAGAAAACATTTCAAAGTTATTATTCACAGTCAACATGACAAGCCCTCCGACAACGCCGAACACAGAATTCTCTTCTCCATGCTCAACACCAAAGGCGCTCGTTGCACCAAACGCTCCAACGAAGGGGAAGGTAGAGAAGGTGTACCGACTGGACAATATCAGAAAGTTGTCATTAGCAGCGGATGACGAAGAGGAGAGTGTATGTGAGAAGGAGTGTCCCGACTTAACAGGCGTGAGGTGGAAGTATCTCCAGTACGATACTGACGATGTGATGAAGATCACCAGCACCAAATTCCTCCACCAATTATGGGAATGGTACACCCCTATCTCCCAGCCACGAACTATGGCGGAGTGGGAGTATATCGACAAAGTGAGGCTCGCAGTAGAAGAACGATTGAAGCAAGTGAACTGTTTTTGTTATCTATGTGAAGCCAGACTCTGGGACGATATTGACGATGAAGACCTTTTGAAATACATGCCATAATACATTTTTATTTCGTATTATCTTTGCTTTCATACTGACTTACTTGAATGGGGCTTCAGTGGATGATTTAACCATGTATACTTTTTCATTTGGAAATAGTAGCACGCTTAGTCTAACTTGTAAATCTTATAACATTTCATATGAGCGATGATGGTAGATGAAATAGCATTAAATAAAATTAAGATGGCTTACACTTCTGATACAGGGATAGCAATCGACTGCGATCCATGTGTAAAGAGCTTGTTAGACTACGGATGGGCTTAAGTGGATGATTTAACCATGTATACTTTTTCATTTGGAAATAGTAGCACGCTTAGTCTAACTTGTAAATCTTAAAACATTTCATTTGGGCGATGATGGTAGATGAAATAGTGTCAAATAAAATTAAGATAGCTTACACTTCTGATACGGGGATAGCAATCGACTGCGATCCATGTGTAAAGAGCTTGTCAGACTAAGGAAGAGAGAAGTGTGTTATGTTGCGTGTGGCGCGTGAGTATCCTCCCATTTCATTCCATTCATCAATTCGTCTCATTGATAGAGACAGGTAGAACTCATGGTTCTCATAACGTATGCAATGGAAACTTTTAGACAACCTTCGACAGTTGGCTAAATGTCGCCCTGGCGCGAATGCATACTACGTTGAGACAGAGGCAATCACTTGCAAACATGACGCAGAGAGGTTTAACAAGATTGACCATTACCGAATGTCCCTTGCGGTATACATAGCTACGGGTTTCACCGCCGCCCTTTACAGGAACGCCCGTCGAAAGGAAGTATTACACCGAACTTCATTTGCAACGTTCAAGTTGACTGATAGCAGATTCAACTTAATGATAGTATTCGCCAGTCCGAAGACTGCCCAGGGCAAACCGCGTGGAGGTTCTATCATGTCTTGCCCCATGGTGGCCCTTAAGAGAGCGGATGGTTCGTTCTCGGGAGTAACAAGTTTACTATTGGCCTGAATAGTCAATTGGTATGACGGTTAGGTTCTCGTATACCCTATACCGCCTAAGCCGTGCTGGTGCATCTGGCACCTTTCGGATACGGGTGTTGTTAGGAGTCCACACCTCATCCGTCCAAATGATCTTCTTAATCTTCCCCTTCTTCTCATCCTCTTCATCCCACTCGTCGAGGATGAAGAAGTTGGGAATGGCGTTGTCTTCATCGATGAAGACGGGAATGTTGTTGGCAGGAGACGTTGCTTCCATCGTGACTTAAAATTGAATGAGAAGCGCTACAATCTTCTGGCTTATATAGGGTTTTCAACAATGAATTGCTCAACAGCGAATCAGAATGCTTCAGGGATAGCAATCGACTGCATAACGTTCAAGTTGACTGATAGCAGATTCAACTTAATGATAGTATTCGCCTGTCTGAAGACTGCCCAGGGCAAACCGCGAGGAGGTTTTATCAAATCTTGCCCCATGGTGGCCCTTAAGAGAGCTGGTGGTTCGTTCTCGGGAGTAACGTCATCTTACAGCCTACCGATTCTACTGAGAGTCTCTCTTTGGTAGCAGTGTCGACTTCCACGCTAATTGGCACGTGGCTGAAAAGTGGAATGTAGCGCCATTCCGTTGGATTGACAACAGTTGCTGTCATCGGATTGCCAATCCGAGCAAGATTATTGTGGACTCTGTCTTGCTCCTCTAGCCTGACAAATTCCTCAAATAAATTTCGCGGCCTTAACTGCGGTCCGCGAGGAGAGCTGACTTGACTGTTCGGCGTCTGCATGATTGAAATGAAATGAAATGAGAAGTAGTGGTTTATATACCCCTCTAACGCGATGCAACGTTCAAGTTGACTGATAGCAGATTCAACTTAATGATAGTATTCGCCAGTCCGAAGACTGCCCAGGGCAAACCGCGTGGAGGTTCTATCATGTCTTGCCCCTAGGTGGCCCTTAAGAGAGCCGATGGTTCGTTCTCGGGAGTGTCGTGATGGGGTGGTGAAGGCAGGGAAAAGATCTGCAATGAAAATGATATGTATTAGAATAGGATATACTATCTTATTTGCTTTTCACTTACCAATTTAGCCATCCTTGGGTAGTCTCGCGGGCTTCCTGACTGAAAATTTATGTAGATGCCCGCGCATACAGAAAGTGGCGTGGAGGCATTTTTTACTGGGATGGCCATTATAGCAGATGATCGACTCATCCAAACTTTGGTTCACAAGGACTTGACCGTCCAGATGGTTATCCCGAATAGGGATGTGGAACTCAAACATTCTGTCCTCATTCACACGATTCCATTCATTCCTCATGCCCTCCAACTTCGCAAACGACTCTCTCTCATCACCCTGCCTACTCACACTCCTCTCCAACTCAGCATTCCTTGCTCTTAATACACTCATCTCTTTCATCAACTCCTCATACTTCGACTCTGCCTCTCCCATTCTCCTCTCTGCAGCACTCGTCCTCTTCTCTCGCTCATCATTCTCGTCTTCCAACACTCGCACATTCTCCTTCAACTCTTTCACAACACGCCTCATACGGATATTCTCATCTGCCACCTCCTTACATTTCACCTCCTTCATTTTCAGCTCACTCAACTCACTCAACGTTCTCTCATTCACCTTCTTCAAACTTTCGTACCGATCAACCAACAAAGCATGTGCCGCTTGCTGCGACACATGCTTCTTTTCCATGTCCTCATCCCACCGCGCCGACTGCTTCCGTAACCCACCACCCTTCACTATTGGGGAAGATGAGCTCTGCCGGGGGTCGGTAATAACAATGTTGGATACCTCCGACGACGAAGAGCTCAACTTCCTCACACGCTTCCTCACTCGCTCCCTATCCAAATCCACATCATCCTCATCATCACTCTCAAACACTCTCTTCCGCCACTTGTCAGCCTTCAAACCGGCCACAGCATTCTCTACCTCATTCTCCACAGCATTCCCACTAGCATTCTCAACAACATTCCCACTAGCATTCTCAACAACATTCTTGGTCTCTTTCCCCAACATTCGCTCCTTCTCAGCATTCATCAACTCCACAAATCTCAAATCGGTCACCAACCCTCCTGTACACTCACCATGCCTCAAATAAAACTCCTCCTGCCCAACAACCAACAGCACCCTGCACTTCACACAGGCAACCCTACTCAGGATAACCATGTGGTCGGCCCCTGCCTACTTGATGTGGTCCTTGAGACCGTCTCGGCGGTTGATTCGGCCGCACACACACATTTTAATGTGGAATTTCTTATTTTTGTCATTATTGACCATGGCTGCGATTTCTCGTTAACGGTAAGATAATGAAATTTGTATAAGTTTGGAATCATGTAGTATACAGCCTAAAGCATAACACTTAGTGAGGAATGATAGATTTGAGTGTAGTGAGTGGCACTCGATCCTGTCGACAGCCCGAAGGCCTTGTACTGATCACTAGGGAAGTGAGAGATCTTCCCCGATACCCGCTATTTACAGCTGAAGACATCATTGTCACTGCCCCGAAGTGGTAACAGCAACGCCGAGTCAAAGGTAGTGATCAGTAGCTGGGATCTAACCCCTCAAAGCTGCCTTAGACTTAGTTAAATTTCAAATCTGATAGCAGATTTGAATGTAGCATACGGCCTAAAACATAAAGTCATCATTCACTACTTATTCAACATTCAACATTCAACTTAGTCAACATTCAACATAATGTAAACACTTAGTGAGGAATGATAGATTTGAGTGTAGTGAGTGGCACTCGATCCCGTCGACAGCCCGAAGGCCTTGTACTGATCACTAGGGAAGTGAGAGATCTTCCCCGATACCCGCTATTTACAACTGAAGACATCATTGTCACTGCCCCGAAGTGGTAACAGCAACGCCGAGTCAAAGGTAGTGATCAGTAGCTGGGATCTAACCCCTCAAAGCTGCCTTAGACTTAGTTAAATTTCAAATCTGATAGCAGATTTGAACTCAGCATACTTGAAAACCTTAGTCTACATGTTTAAACTTTGAAAAAACTGAAAATTAAGAATTTTAAAAAAATTCCGCATTTTACTACTCATACTACTTTTAAAAAATTTTATCAGTAGTAAAGACACTATCAAACTCTATCATACAAACTTTGAAGTAAGAAGATAGCTTGCCTACTTCAAAAGATAGAGTCCTTTGAAACACCCGATATCGGGAGCTCAGAGCGACGACCGTCGCTTACCTCGTCTTTCGATGAAGTGATCAGACTTACGTTGTCGGGGGTTTATATATGCTCGGAAGAAAACTTAAAATGGCTCTATCTCCGAACGTACTCATTGTAGCGACATGCGGTTTGTTGCAAACGATTCGTCTTATCATTCTCTATCATATAACACCTGAACCATTCTCATATGACCACGGGAAGTCGGTGCGTCAGCACATGTCCATGTAACATGCCACAAGTGAAAAAATTCCTAAGTGTGAGAGCTCCAGTGTGGTGAAAATTTTGAAAAATTTAAAACTTCCGAATTTCGACCTGGGACCTTTACCAAAACATTTTTCATCAAATTTCATTGACCCCCCTCCCCCCCTCGTTCGGAGAAATTTGATGAAACAAACTTTGGTCAGGGTCCCAGGTCGAAATGCCACACTTTGGAAAATTTTCAAAATTTTACCCATACAAATCCACTCTGACACTTAGGATTTTTTCAGGTGAGCTCCGACCTAAAATCTTGTAACAGCTCTAACTTTTGAACGGCTGGTCCGATTGACTCGCGACAAAAATGTCCTCAAGCAGTTTTTTCTCCTCTTTCAAACGAGTAGCTGTAAGACAAAATCCGTCCACTAGAACCAAAGTTAGAAGATCGCTGTCGGGGGGAGGGGGGGTCGGTGAAATTTGATGAAAAATGTTTTGGTAAAGGTCCCAGATCGAAATGACACACTTTGGAAAATTTTCAAAATTTTACCCATAGAAAGCCACTCTGACACTTAGGATTTTTTCAGGTGAGCTACGACAGTCCACCCTCCCAACCTGGCCGGCACACCACGCCAACCTGGAGAGCACATCACCTCGCGCTACGACGGCCGGCCAGAGGGGGGGGACGTCAGACTCGAAGCAACACGGCGGCACACCACGACCGACTCGACGGACAGGAGGGGGGGACGTCAGCGACTTTTTTCGATGGCGGCCATCTTGCGCTATCCGGAAGTGGAGTTTTACTTACTACTAATCTACTTGATTACGTCTCAAATTTCAAAGAGAAATTATGCGAAGTTGGAGAAATCGCAAGACGAAACTTAAAAGTCTCTCAAGAAAAGATGAAAAAGCGCTTTGACTTGAAAACTGTGGAGAGATCTTTTTCCCTTGGCGACAAAGTCTTGATACTTCTACCGATTCCTGGTGATCCCTTGAAAGCAAAGTACTGAGGACCATACACTATACAAAAGAGAGTCAGCGATGTACATTACATAATCGAAAAACCCGATCGCCGGAAGAAAAATTGGTTATGTCATGTAAACATGTTGAAGGAGTATCATGATCGTGAGAATGAGGAAATTGATCGGACAGTCATGATGACCACGAAAGAAATGTCTCAGTCGCAAAATGATGCATCAATGCAACCGCGTCCTCAAAAATTGCAGAATTCAGAGATTTTACAAAATTTGGAACAATACCTGAGTCACCTTAACCAGGAAAGCCAAATCGAAGCAAAGGATTTGATAAGCGATTTCAAACAAATATTTTCGGATCATCCAACAATAACTACATGGGCAGAACATGACATTGAGCTACATGATTGCAAACCGCTAAAGCAATCTCCATATCGTGTGAATCCAACCAGAAGAGAAAACATGAGAAAGGAAATCCAATACTTGAAAGAAAATGATTTAATTGAAGAAAGTAACAGTGAATGGAGCTCTCCTTATCTCATTGTCCCTAAATCGGATGGAAGCAATAGATTCTGCACAGACTACAGAAAAATGAACGCAGTGACAATTCCCGATAATTTTCCTATTCCTACAATTCAAGATTGCGTTGAGCAAGTCGGTCAGGCTAGATGCATAAGTAAATTCGACCTCTTGAAAGGATACTACCAAGTGCCACTAACTGAGAGAGCCAAGCGAATATCAGCATTCACGACATACAATATGATGGACTATGGCAATACAAAGTTATGGCCTTTGGAATGAGAAACTCAGCTGCTACATTTCAACGTCTTGCAAATTGAGTTATTGAGAATCTTGAAGGTTGCTCAGTTTATGTAGGTGACATCATCGTATACAGTGAAGATTGGGCGTCACATATTCAATGCTTGAAAGAACTTTTCTGTCGATTGAAAGAAGTGAAACTGACAGTCAACTTAGCAAAAAGCGAAATTGGAAAAACCTCAGTGAATTATTTGGGACACAATATTGGATACGGAAAAATCAAGCCTCAGCAAGCTAAAGTTGACAATTTGATTGATATGCTTTCACCTTCAACGAGGAAAGAGTTGCGAAGATTCCTGGGCATGGCAGGATACTACAGAAAATTTTGCAAAAATTATGCACATGTGGTCCTTCCCCTAACACATCTTACAAGCCCTAAGATTGAATTTCGATGGACACCAGAATGTCAACTGGCAGTTGAAGAAGTCAAGCTGATGCTGATTTCCCCACCAATACTGGCAATTCCTTCATTCGAAAAACCCTTTAATCTGATGGTCGATGCAAGTGGTCTGGGCATTGGAGCAGTTTTATCTCAGAATGACGATCAAGGAGTTGAGCATCCGGTTGCCTTCTTTTCGAGAAAATTTGACAAGCACCAACGAAATTATTCGACGATAAAAAGAGAAGCTCTGGCCCTGGTGAATAGCTTGAAGCACTTTACCTACTACCTGAAACAAGGAAGATTTCCAGTAAAAGTTTTGACGGACCACAATCCACTAATCTTTATAAACAAAATGAAAAATGACAACCACAGGTTGCTCCGCTGGAGTCTCCAGTTGCAGGAATATGAAATAGAAATTCAACACATAAAAGGAAGAGACAACGTTATTGCTGACTGTATTTTCCCGCTCTCCTACTTCGATGGTAGAGAATGACACAAAATGAAAATCGAAAGCAATTTTCATTTTTTTAGTGAGGGCGTGTAGCGTGGAGCACAATTGATGTAAATAATAGTTTGCTTCATATTTTATTTTGCTAATCTTCGGTAGGGTGTAGCTGATAGTTTTCAGGTTTTATTATTTTCTCGGAGCACATGTCCAACTTTAGTATTTTATTTCTTAACCTTCTGTGTCGAGTGGCCAAGGAAGAGAATGGAAGACTATCGATTTTGCCTTCCATATAAAAACAGCAGGACACACGCCGGCGGGACCTCTAATCGTGCATTCATCAAGGCAAGGCGTGAGGAGCGAGAGGGAGAGAGAATTCTACGATACATGCTCGCGCACATGCGTTGACTGGCGGCAAATCAACAACAGCATCAAAACGCTCACGAGAAAGGCGAGAACGAGAAGAAGGAGTGAACGGACACAAACACTTAATCAATCATCAGTGGTGTGACTTGACTGTGAACGCTTAAACGGCCCTCCTGAGGGCCACCTGCATTCCTCCTCAAGAAAACTGAATGTTACACAAGCAAATTATTTTTTTGTTTCTCAACTTTATGTTTTGGGGATAATTATAAACATCACCCGTAGCACTTATAGCATCTCAGATTATAGTATTTCTCTCGTACAATGCAATCAGAACTTACATTTGATTTTGCAATTTTAGATAAAGTTCGTATAGTGGAGTAGTCGCTATACCAGTAGGCCTACGTTTCAGAGATAGGTAGTGGCAAATACCAATATCAAATTGAACATTTTGTGACAAGAATCTATAGGCTGATATATCAAGGATATAAATGTATGTACATTAATACCTTTAAACAATTAAGAACCAATGAAAATATGCAAAAACTACATATGTAGTCTGGTGGGAGGAATAGGCAGATGGATTTGCCACGTTGATGAGGGTTAAGAAGATGAAAGTTTATGGAAATCTCGGCTGTATCATATATAAACCAACACATTTCCTGATTTTTAGAATCAATGTGGCTAAATAATATCTTTCAGTGCCTAAGTGCATTCTAGAAATTATTGACACCTATTATATAATACAGGATCTTACCTTTCAGATTTTTGTGGGCTTAATTAGTGTGGTTAATAACTAATTAAAAACTAATAAGTATGGTTCTGAAGGATCGAGTGCTGGATTCTATTTAAGGCGTGAAAAGATCACGCAGAATCCAACCTTCCTGCAAGGTCAACCTGCTTCTGGAGTGCATCAGACAATCATCATGCTTTTAATTACAGCATTTTTACACCTCAGTTACCTGCGGTGTTGATCTGTACATCATACGGACGGTCTTTGAAGCATCCCGTATTGTATTCCATTTTGCATCCCATCTCCGCATTTATTTCTGCAGCTCAGATAATTAAGGTCATTGGAGTAGGAATTGTGAAAGCTATTTGCGCGTGAATTATTGATGCATGAATGCGTCGATGAGGTATCTACAAGAAATTGATTAAATAAACTGTTTCAGACAGGTGACTATAATAGCCATAAAACCATGGCAAAAAGAGTTGTGTAGAAGTACCGCTTTCCATCATGTTGAAACTTGAAAGTAAGACAATGCCTCAAATCAGTGCATCACAAAGGGGACGATGTGTCCCAAAGTGGGCCTCAGAAATTTGAAAGTGTATTCAGTGAGTGAGAGTCAATCATTGGATTTGGTTTTAGGAACTTGTCAAACATCATCGATAACAAAGGAAGTTAATACGATTCTGAATTGTGTGGTTGCTTTCATTTTAATAATTCAAGCAAATGAATGCTTGTACTTTGATAAAGTGAGCATTCGGAAAAGGGACACGTTCTTCCAATATACTGCTTTCTTTTTCTGTAAATTTGCAAAATTAAAAGGGTGATTAACTTGGCCAGTTGTGGACTTTTATTATGCTGTACATTATCATGCATATGTACAGTGGTGTAGATGTACATAGTGAAGAGGGTCAAGAAGATGAGAAATTCCTTAAAATTTAGGGTTTTACTTAGTTTTGAGTTAACTGCTTCATGCCATGCTTACTTGATTTAGTAGCATTTCAATCAAATTCAAAATTTCAATGCTTCCTATGGGACCTGTAAAACCAACTCAGCTCAAGCACATTATAAGTTGAGAGGCAGTGCCACAAACTCTTTTAATTTTCATATTGAAAAAAATCAAAATATAAGCAAATTTCGATCATGCAATTTCGTTTGTTTTGTTCTTAAGTGGCAAGCGCATAATGATTAATTCGTAGGTGATTCTACAACATAATGCAAGTCCATTTATGTCGATTTTGAGAGTTTGTGCTTAAAATCATTGCTTGAAATCAGTTTACATTATGCCAAGTTCCTAATGCAATTCAAATTGAAATATATAGGTAGAAAGTCAGTTTGACCTTTCACTGCGTCTTTTTACAAAATTAAATAGTTATGGATAAAGTCAGGACGACCATTGACAGTATATGAAAGAGTTGACGAAGTTCACTACGTCAATTTGAAGAATTAAATCTACGTGAGTGAATGTGGATTTGACTCTCTTTTTGATAGTACTCATTCATGGACGTCTCAATAATTTTAGTGGCACAGAAATTCAGCTTTTTTATGGTTGGTAGCTGCTATTGCTTAATAGTGACAAGGACTGGTCATCAAAAATGGAATACAACTACATGTTCAAAAGTTTATCTAATGATGTAACTGGATTAATAGTCTCACCGAAGGTTCAAAGCAAAAAATTGACACAGGCAATAACCTTTTCTCATCCTGGTCACCTTGAAGCCCAACATCGAATCGCTAATACCAAAATTTGTTTTCCTTCAGGCCTACAGTGCTTTGCAACAATTTACAGTTTTGAAACAATTCATATTTGAACCTCTTCTACGGGCAGCTCGATAAATCATTCGACCATGCTTGATCTCGACTTCTGACAATAATATCAATGCTTCGTTATAAGGTCAAACAGATAATATTAATATTTTCACTCTGATTTCAGTATGGGACTACATCAGGCCCATTACTCTTTAAATAACCTATGACTTGATATATCGGGTTACTGAAGTATACGCCTAATTTCATGCATATTCTATCGACGCTATGGTTTGTCATATCTGACGATAGTAGTATAGGGTATGACATCCGGCGCGTCGCTTCGCTTCGCTCGCACCGGATGTCACACCCTGCGAGATTTTCAAAACTTAGGTAGTCTCCAAATTTCGAAAATTTAGCGGACGAAAAATATCACGTGGTCGAAAATTTAAGTTGTCTCAAAATATCACGTAATCGAAAATTTAAGTTGTCTCAAAATATCACATAATCCAAAAAATATCACGTGGTCGAAAATTTAGGTAGTCTAAGAATTTCAGAAGATTGTATTCAAAATATTTCTTTAAAAATGGAGGAAACCTCATCGGGGACGGCGACGACGAAAATGGAAGAAACTTCGAGAATATATCCTACGTTATCACAATTAAAAATAACTGAATTGAATAAAGAAAAACACAAGGATAGAGTTAGGTATATGAAAGATAAGGAATCTCAATCATTATTAAGATTTGCATTTCAGAACAAACAGCTGTTACCCGCACTTATGTCTTTCTCTTACCCCCCACTTGCCAAATGTGCTGCCAGTTTTGCGACCGGAACCGCGACCACATCCGTTTTGTTAGCCAAGTTGGCTCAGAAATTGGCAGCGATTCATTGGTTACTTGAAAGCTATTGTTTTAGAAAGTTACAATTGTCGCGTCAACGTTGTCATAGGGATTTCATTGATGCTTATAAACTATATCTCATTTAACAAATTTCAAACTTATTTCATTTCGTTTGAAAGAGAGTACTTGCGTAAAGCGTTGACTTTATCACAATATCATGGTTGGATCTATTGAACGCAGACTTCGACTTCAAGTAGAACGTCAGAGAATAGAAGGACTAACAAGACAAATCATACAGCTTCAATCAAGGAGCAATTTATTTCGTGATCATAACATTGGTGTCTTGTTTCAAAATCTTGGTGAAAGAAGAGCCAATTTTAGAATTGACAAAAACATTTTACACCTTATTGAACAGAGACAGAAATTATTTTATAATATTAATAGACAATTATCAGAAGTGGAGGAAGAAAATATTATACAGCAAACAAGTCAACCTATTAATATTGAAGTATCAAACCCACCAACATATGAACAAGTACAAGAACAAATGCGAATAGAAGAGCAACAACGACAACAGCATGCTCAAAGAGAAGAAGATAATCAACAACACCAATAGTTGTAACGCTTAGATTGAAGTTTGACGCTTCGTGGGAATCTGCGATTCTTTATTCTTTTGTCCTGTAGGCTAATGTATTCCTTTTTGTTCTGATGAATAAAGATTTATCAGCTGTCAACATCGTTGTCACTTTTCAGTCTTCACGCAATTAACTAACAAAGAAAATGACAACTACATCTGAAAAGCAAGTAAGCAAGCAGTGATTCAAGAACTTTCTAAAACTCAGTTTTTTCTAAATCATTTTGAGAAGTTCATAAAAAAAGGAAATCTGTTAAACAATGTAACTCTTTAATTTAGATCAAATTAAATCATTTCAAAATCGAATAAGTAGTAAGGAAAGTCATCATTATGCGACAGTTTTTTTAACTCAATCCCCCTTCTGACTTCTAGGGGTCCATACAAGAAATTTTTTTATTATAAAATGTCTAGCATAACCGAGTTCTTAAAATTATAAGGGAAGCAAACAACAACGAATTTTGATCTAAAGAATATTGCTAATCAATTAGGAATAAAGAATTTTCACGTATTGATCAGAAATTAATTACTATTGATAAAAGATATACCTGAAGTGAATTTTGTAACAAATCTTCACACGTCAGATCAAAAACGAGTACATTGGTCTGCAGGACAAAGAAATAAAAGCGGTTCTAATTATTATTTTGATCGCCCGGAGGCTGAGAACTATTGGTTCGATTCATACGGACTTCCCCCTACAAATGAAGTCAAAGAATTACTTGATAATGGAACATATAATACATTTCAAATTCAAAAACCAGGAACAACGTATTGCGGTCAGTTATGTCTTTATGCTATATTTAAATTACAGGAAGGAGTACCATTTCTTGATATTATGTTAGAATTAAATAAGGAAATTTAATTCTCGAAAAACGTTAGTTCCAATGGCTAGCTAAAGCTCAAGCGCAACTAGCTAAAGCGCCACCTAAAAGTTAAATCTCGGTTATTTGTAATTCGTTTTCATAAAATCTGCCAGTGATTTCCTCATTATCTAAATCTCTAATTTCATAAGTAATCGGATAAGTTTGATCTATTTTACAAACTTCAAATATCTTTTTAGTCCAATAACCAACAAAGCCTTTCTCAAATTTATTCTTATACTTTAATATTCGTACTCTATCTCCAATCTTAAATTTCGGCTTACGTTTCTGTAAATTCGGATCACTCTCATTCGAATAATTATTTTCGAATATTTTTTTCGTATCAAATCAGGATCATCAGAAGCACTCTTTGGAGTTTCTTCAATACCTGAATGAACTTTGTTATTGTACTGATCTACAATTCCTGGTAATATTTTCAACCATTTCTGATTACCTTGTTCTGTAAATTTCCTGAATATTATATTTTTTAAAGTTCTATTGAACCTCTCCATTACTACTACTTTGCCAGCATTTTCTGTGGAATAAACAGTTTCAAATAATTGTTTAACAGATCTGTTATAAAACTCAGATCCTATGTCAACAAATAATTTCTTTGGCTTTCTATTACTTTCCTTAAAGATTTCTTCAAACGCATATTTAACTGACAGACCACTTTTGTTTTTTAAAGGCTTTGCCCAAGCGTATCGTGTATATAAATCTATGAAGGTCAATGCGTACTTAAACCCTCTTTCATTCGGCATATTGATTAGATCAGCATTCCAAATATCATCATTATTAAATACTCTTAATACTTTTAATAGATATTTTGGTTTTCTATATTCTTCATGAATTTTGGAGGCATAAGTTTCTCTTAAACCCTGACCAAAAAGCATTTTAGCTTGTAATGCTTTCTTAACAAACATTCTTTCAATTTTTCTCTTAAGGTAGGATTTTCAATATTATCTAATTCTTGTATCATTTTCTTATCAGCTACATGTCTAGAAGCTATACCATCATGTTCTCTGTATGCTAGATCGTGTCTATAAGCTGCTGCATCTACTCTGTTTATTGGTTCTTCACCTGGTTTTGGATTATTATTCTCATCTAGTCTTATATCTAATCGAGTTCCTGGGCACATATATGAATGACCAGGAAGATGTTTCTCTTTTGTATATTTACTCCAAATAAAACATGGAAAGTTTTCTAATGCTCTTGTATATCGTTACCTTCGTAACGCTGACAATTTGAGGTTTTATGTATTTTTAAGAGATAATTCAATAAATCTAAATTAGCAATTTTTAATTTAATTAAATTTTCGGAAGTTGTAGAACTTGTAGAATTTGTAGAATACATTTTTAAAGATAAAATAAAATAAATGTTTTACGTAATCATACTACGACTTAGATATATTCCAGAGCCATCTTTACTTTCTTTAATTTCAATTAAATCATCAACATTATGTAGAATGTTTTTGAGAACTCGTTTTCCTTCATCAACTAAATTTAATTTACTAATATAATTATCTACTATTCCTTCTCCCCTAGCAACTTTCTCTTACTCTATATTATGACGTTTTTGTTCTTCTAATTCTGCCTTCTCTGATTTATTTTTATTTACTGCTTGGACAATACCAGCTGTCCAGCCTGCAACACTTCCTGCTGCTGCTATGCCACCTATTATTAATGGAATTAATGGGAGAATCCCGCCATTCTTTTCTTCTTGTAATTTAATATTCTCTATCATTGGTTTGCTTATGTAATATTCTTTCTGCTAATCTTAATGGTTTTAGGTGTATTTTTGTCAACAATGTTCCGTAATTTTAATTCAACAGTTTTATTATTTTTACTTTTCGCTTGCGACATTTTTAATAAAAAAATTTTAAGTTAGGAAAAGCTTTAATCTATTCTAGTTATGAAAAAATTTTAAGTTAAGAACAAATTTTAAGTTACCAAAAATTTTAATTAACATATAGAACTTTGTTCAGAGGCTTTAGCCGATCGGACCAAAGGACCTCAGGTTACTAACCTATAGAACTTTGTTCAGAGGCTTTAGCCGATCCTAGCCATCTTTCCATCAAGAATTTCAATAGAATATTTTACATCTTCTAGCAATAAACCATAAGCCATCAATGAAGTTGTGGAATCTTTCTTTTCAATATTAATTGCTACATCACAACCAGTCTTGATAATATCTTCAGATTGTGCACTTAAATCGAAACAGAAAACAGGATATAAATGTCTCCAATCTCCAGGAGTTAATTGTGGTTCAACTCCAAATTCTATACAAAGATTTCGATAAGCATCATATCCTTCCATAAATTGATTATTGGTATCATCGAATCTTAATGGATCAATTGGATATCGGGTTTGATTTAAAGCAACTTGTAAACTTCGAATTGTATTAATATGAAAAATATTGTTGTTCTTATCAAAACTTGGAGAATTACTTCTTTGAAATGTTAGTAATAAATATCTTGGAGTATTCGAAGTTCTAGTAAAATGCCAGTTAAATCTTTGTTCGGAAAAAGTTACAGAACTAGCAGTACGCTTTAGAAAATTTACTGGAATTGGTTTGTTAGTATTTAATCTTTTTGCAATAGCTGTTTCAACCTCTAAACTAGGAGTAATGTGTTTTATCCATCATTCAAGTCTCTCAATTTTTAAATCTGCCTTTTTTCCAGTCTTACCATAAAAGATTAATTCATTATTTGCTGTACGATGAATTATTAATTTAAATTTTAATTGATATGATATATTATCATAATCTAAATATCCGAATAATTGAGACAATGAACAATTTGCTGTCTGTTTACTTTTTTTGTTAAATTCACGTCTTTCTTTATATGCACTATTGTTTGTTTTATTTAAATGATTTGCAATATTTTCTACATCTTTCGCAATTCCTGCTGCATCTGTTCCAGCGTGAGTTAAATCATCAACAATTGTACCATCATTAGTATCAGGAAACCAACCTTCGATTTCATGCTTTTTATTATTTTCACCAATTGTTACAAATCTAAGCATTGTATCAATTACACCTGGAGAATCACTTATTGTTTCTATATTTTGAGTTGCAACATCTAAACGCATTTGTGTAAATAATCTTGGAAAGAAATTATTCTCTAATGCAATATTATCCGTTTCTGGCAATGGTGTTGTAAAATTGGCATCACTATGTAAAGAAAATTCACAGTGTAAAAAGGAATCAGGTAAATATAAATAACTTTGTTCATTATCAACTTCAAAGATTAAATCTCCTCCAGTTTTTACTCTACTAGAAGATCCGGGATTCACAGCAATTCTTATATAGTCATTCTTTTTTTGATTATAACTGACGAACGGAGGATCGTCTAATCTAAATTTATTTTCGATAAGAGAAGACATTTTTATAAAAAATAATTTAACTTTTTGTTTTTTCTAACACACAGAAAAAAATTTTCTTAGGTTTCCTTTTCGAATATATATTAGAATTTTGCTAAACCGTTACCTCTTATTTCTTCAATTGATTTCTTCTTATGTTTACTATCAGCAGCTATGTTAGCAATTTTGTTTTTTGTTTCCTCTGAAAGTTTTTTAATTTTTTTAGTTCTTCAGAATCATTCTTAAGTTTACGAATAGTTTCTAGTTGTTTTAATTCGTTTTGAGACTTAACAGCATTTGATATTGCACTGGCTGTACTACCTATATACAGCTGCTTCTTTTGCAACAGATGTAATCAAATCTTTATTATTTTTAATTAAATTAACGATACTTCCGATACCGGAAAATATTCCAGCTCCGCGGTTTGCACCAGCTCCGCTGTCTACACTATCTCGTTCTTTTTGAATAGTTTCTACATTGTTATAATGATAAACAGATTTCATAGATGGTTCATGTGCTATTTGAACTATTATTTTAGCTATTATTTGAAGCAAAATGTTTAAGATTTTGTTTATAAATTATAGGCATTTTTTAGGATTAAATTTGTCTTTTGGGAAAAATATTTACGTTAAGATTTACGTGTGTGAATGGACAACGACCGCGTGATAACCTTATTAATTTTCTGTTGCACTTTATCTATTGCGTCAACCAGCGTGTGATGTATTTTAATTTCTTTTCTATTAACTTGCATTTTCTGCTGATTAATCTTCAATGCCGTTTTAAGAGCATTCAATTGAACTTTAAGAACATCTAACTGATTTTTAACAGCATCTAACTGTGCTTTATTTCCTTTATAATTTTTCTTTAATTCATTTTCTAAATTGATTTTAAGAGTTTTCATTTTATCAACTTTTTGATTAAGTGAGTTTACTTCATTTATTATTCTATCCATCTTTTTCATTTGTTGAGTAATTTTAGAACTTAATTCATCAACATTTTTTTGGAATGTAGTTTGTAACTGCTTTAATTTTTTTAGTTCTTTCAGGAAGTTTTTCTATTTCATCTTCTAATTTTACTTTCAATAATTTTATCTGATGTTTATTTTTAATGACTGCATATTTTAACTTTATAGAAACTAATATTAAAATTTTTGATTGTTCGGAAATTTTTTTAAAAAGTTTTGCTATATCTGCTTCTAGCTCTCTATCCTTTTTATCAAGTTTTAATAATTTTTCGTTTAATGATTTGTCATTAAGTTTAAGCAACTTTAATTCATTCATCAGTGGAACCAAAACATCATTTATATATATATTTTTAAGTCATTGATTTCTGTATCAACATATTGTTTATTTGTTAACTCTGTATTTTGTTGCGGAGGAATAGAAAGATGTAATGGACCAGATAAAACGTCTCCGGTTTTCATGATATAATTTTCTATTTCTATTTCTGATTCACAATTATTCGGGATATATGCGCCTCCACCAACATTTGATAACATCATTTCTTAACAATAAAAGATATGTCATGGAAATAAAAATAAATTTCTCTCACATAAAAATAAAAATGGAAATGACTCAAATTTGTCAAGTTTGTAATATGCGTTTTACAAATCAAGCGTTCTTATATTCACATATGAAATATACACCATGTGGTCAATTTATAAAACAATCTCAACAAAATATGCAACCTATGCAACAATTACTACCTATGACATATAGGCAATACATTCGTCAATCACAACAATTAAAAAATTTGTTTCTACCTCAACAAGGTCAAAATATGCAACCTGTTCAAAAAATTCAACCTGTACAAGAAATTCAACCTGTTCAAAAAATTCAATCTATGTCCAATATTCAATCTATGTCAAATATTCAATAATTACAACATTTGGTATAGCAATACCTAATAGATTAACAAATAATGATACATTAAAATGTTTAAAATCAGGAATTGATGATGAAAGAAATGCCTTGAAAAAAGCAACACCAATGATATCTGATGCCAAATCGACATTAGCTGAAGCAAAACAAACAATTGAAGATAAAAACCAATAATAAGCGGCAAGAGTGCCATAATTAATCAATTACATTTTTAGATATAAATTTTTTAGATATAAATTTTAGATATAAATTTTTTAGATATAAATTTTAGATATAAATTTTTAGATGTAATAAAATTTTCATATGTAATGAAATTTTTAGATGTAATAAGTTTTTAGATGTACTAAAAAAATTATTATTCCCACGTGTCATCATTATCACTTAAATTACTCTCACTGACGATTGTTTGAAATATTTCAGCTTGAATATCTTCTCCGTTATAAGGTAAAATAATTTCATTTTCATCAGGTGCTTGACGTTTAAGAATATTTATTTGACCAGAAAATTTTTTTCTTCAGTATTATTATTTTTATCAGGAATACTAATTCCAGTTTCTAAAGATCTTTTCCATGGTTGATTAACTGTAGTCGATAATGTTTTACCCGAATATAATTTTAGAAAATCTTCTACTTTTACCTTATTTTGTGAATATCCTTTAAATGTTTTCTTTTCACTAAGTCTTCCTTGTTCATCTACAGTAATACAGTATTTTACTTTAGGTGCAATAAACATTGCAAAAATAATTCCACCATTTCCATAATCATTTTTTCCTTGACACAATTCTCCCCCAACATATCCAGCAGCATCTAATTTATTGAAGAGTTCATTAGAAATGTATATTGAATCAGTGTTTTTACAATTAATGGAAAACCACAATTAAATGCCCCATCTTCTGTTTCAATATCATAAACATATTGTGGTTTATTATTTAAATATCTTACAGTGGTGACATCTTTGGTAATATTATTTTTAACTTGACACGCACTAAAGCATAATGGTTTATCTTTTCTTTCGCTTACTAGCAAATTAATACCTAGAGATGATGCCAAATTGTATAAACCACTAAAGGTTTCTTTATTTTTCTGTGTAAAACAAATAGTTGCATATTTACTTGTAAAAAAAGATTTCTTGCTCCCATCTGCTGCATAAAATCCAACAAAGAACCAATATCTAATATTATATTCAGCATTTAGAACATACCAAGGAACACGTTTTTCTCCAAACTGATTATAGTAATTGTCACTAAAGTATATGGCATATTGTTTTGGATTTTGAAAATTAAGTTTGTATACTCTAGATGATCTCATTGTATTATATATTTTACAATCATTTTTATAAACTTCATTAATACATGTTTTTAATTTAATTAAGAGGTTAAGGTCTTGGTTATTTAAAGTACAACAATATCTGACTCCTGATTCATAATTATGGACTCCAGCAGAACCATCTCCTAAAAAGAACCCTTCTATAAATGCTTGCTTACATCTTAAATTAGGTGGATCATTAAAATAAATATCACTTACAATTTGTTTCAATATGATTGTATTGTCGTGTAAAAATAATTTATTATGCAGTAAATTTGTTCGTATATTTAATTCTTGTGGCTTTTTTTCATTACCTGTTTTATCTAACAATGAATGATCTTCAGTAACATCTACTATTCCCATTTTTGTTCTTATTCGATAAATACTTTTATTTGTAAGATGTCTAATAATTTTTTTTACTTTACTCCATCCATTATGAGTATAAATTTCTAAATTTTTAACTAATGAAATTTCTTTCATATCACCATTAATTTCAAACGGATTAATTTTATAATTGTTTACAGTACTATCTATTCTAGAAATAAATAATAAATAATTCTTTCTCAATATTACAGGCGTGTCAGCTGTTACTGAATCTGTATAATGAATGTATTTTTCGTTGAAACCATTAATTTCTAAAATATAGTTATTTATGATTCTTCTAGAGTGAGAAAGAATAAAAGAACCTAAGTGTGATGGCATGAATGACGTCTTACCATCTTTTACAATATTAACTTTAAGAAATTCATCATCTTCCATTTCTACTTTCGCTAAATATTGTTCATCATTTAATTTTTCATAATATTTTACTTCTTGAGTGAAATTTTTTCTCAATGTATTCTCATTCCATAAATGATATTTAGTGGTTATATCTTTTTGTACAGTTTTCCATATACCGAATTCATCACTAATTTAATTAACTCATCGCCTACAGTGTTTCCTTCTGTTCTATATTTTTTCTCAAATTAAAAATTTTTTCAATATAATTTCGAAATTGTGAAACTTGATAATTTTTTTCATAAGTTATACCATCAGTAATATATATAGATTTTTCCATCACATCTAACAATTTCTTGTAAGTCTACAGAAGTTAATACATCACAACATATACCATTTCTAAACCTGATTACTTTTACATGAGAATTATTATTTTGATTTTTAACTTTATCTTTTATAGGAACTGGTTGAAAAAACATATCATTCGGATATTGAAACACAACTATAAATATTCCAGTTTTAGGTCTAGATGTTTGAGTATTAAATTTATATACTATTTCTCGTTCTTCTTGACGAAATTTTCTAGCTGATTCAGATTTAGGGTATTCTGAATTTTCATCATACATAGCTGATGGATATAAAGATGTTGCATCAAAAGCCATTAGAAATTCATTTTTTTGTTCAAGTAGTTGATTTGAAATTTTCTTACAAATTTCAGTTTTATCTCCTAAATCTCGATACTGTTTCATTAAATCTATTAAATTTCTTCCAGGTAAATACTGTTTTAATATTGGTAACAAGATGTTACAAAATGTTGATATGTATTTTCTTATATTTGCTGAAACTCTTCCATCTTTAACAGATTTTCTAATATAATTTCTGGCCCATAAATCTATATGAGAATGAATATTTATATTATCATTTTGTACGCTTTTCATCCAATCGTTAAATGTTAAAGCGGAGGATGTTAATTTAGTAGTTATATCTTCACCAACTAAATCTCGCATAACATTATTATATTTGTAGATACAAAAAGCTAAAGAAAGAATATCGTTAACTAAATATGGTCTCCATTCATTTTCTTTTTCTTTATGATTTTCATGTGTTTTGTTTCCAATTTCATAATTTAATTTACACACATTGGTAGGAATTTTAAAATTCTCACACCATTTAGAAAGACTTGTTTTTACATGTTGATAACTACATTTCATTATAATAGTTTGAAGTGCTAATTTACCTGGAGGTGAATTATTTTTTCATATTATTATTATTGTTTTTAAATCTAAAAGATTTTTGAATATATCTACTAACACATTCAGTTGTATAAGGATTTTGTAATGAAGCAGTTAATATTCCTCTTGAAGTTTTAAGAGGCGGTTTAGATAATTTAAAATTAGCTTTTATCGGAAAATAAGAATCAAAACCTGATGAATTGTGAGCTAATAAAGTTACTTTCGAATAATTTAATTTTCCAAGAGTTTTAAAAAATTGATGTATCGGACATGCGTCTTCTGGGTTTTCCCCGATTGGACATTCATCATCCTCAGTTCTCGTAAATGTTTTCACACAATTTTGAAGTTTATTAAATTCTAATTCAGTTAAATTATTATACTCATTAATTTTTAAGTTTTTTAATTTCATCTTTATATTTTGATCGTTTAATTTTAATCATATCACTTAACAAACGTCTTTCTAATTCTTTCAATCTTTGCTTCGGTAAACAACATATAAATTTATTAAAGTTAATAGCTCCTACAGCATAAGGAATAGGATGAGCTGTTGACCAGTTAGGATCAAGAAAAGTTTCGAGATCCCAAATATATATTGAACTATAGTCAATTTTTTCTTTGTTATGATTTTATATGGACGCGTTGTTAGATTTTCATCAGTAACTGTTTTATATATTGGTTTGAAATTGTTTTCAATTTCTGTAATAGCTTTTAATTTATGAGTTTCATTAATTAAACAATAGTGTCCAATTGTTGAACCTTCGTGAAAATAATTGTAATAAACATAATTATGAAACGTTTCAATTACTCTAGGATTTAAATGACGATTGGCAGGACCAGAATATTGAACACATTCTCCAAAATATTTATTGAATTGAGAAAATTGCAGTTTGACATTACTCCTGTTCTAGATGTAGCTTTCTCTTTATATAAGAAATTATTAAACATTTCTTTCATCATTTCTTCTTGTTCTTCATTAAAACCTCGTAAAACATTATAACATTCAATAAAACAAAAATCTTCAGAAGGAATATAACAATATTCATCGAAATATTCTTTGATTCTATATTTCATATTAATACCTGCACCTCTATGTGATCTTTGTACTAGCTTCATTCCAAAATCTTCATATTTAATATCACCTGTAAAAATCCATTCCTGACTATCTGATTCTCTTCCAGATTAGAAAACCATGTTCCAAATGATTTTTTATTATAGAAAGTTACGTAAAAATTTTGAATTATATTTTCCTGATCTTTAATAACTTTTCCAAGTAAATTAATATATGTACCATTTGCTAAAAGTTTCCGCATATCATTTACTACATTAATAAAAGATAAATTGTCATATTTAATTTCATTTGGATTAAATATATTGCATAAATCATCACCAAGTTCATCCCTAACTCTATCATCAAAAAAAAATCAGTAATAGGAGTTTCTAATATTTCTTTTGTTACACGTTTCCGTCTTTTAATACTACGTTTCTGTTTTTTAATACGTTTACTACGTTTACTGCGTTTAATTTGTGCATCAAACTATGCAATTTGTTTCTTTCCTAATTCATCAATCCTAGACGTTAGTCCGAGAGACATTTCACGATTCATATTTTTTAAAAGAAAAAATGTATTTTGTAAAAGAAAAATGTATTTTTACATATACACAGGAATATTTAATTGATGTAATGTTTCTAATTCATGCTTTGTTAAATTTTCTTTCTTAACCAACCACCATAAATTATTGTATGCTAGAAATACTCTGAAACTTCGTAAACACAGGGGAAAGGTGTTTGATTTAACACACGGTTTGATACCATGTTTTGTTTTATAATCTGTAACGAACGCTACGTATTTATGATGATAATAAAATCTAACTTCTTTCTTCGAATTGACAGGGTTTGTAGGATGATGATGATCTTTTAAAACTGGTACATGTTCTATCTTGTAAGCATTCAACATATTTTCTTTATTTTTATTAAGAAAAAATTTATAAGAAAAAATTATTCGATCACTCCGCGAAAATATTTTCTATCGACTTTCAGTCAGAGAACAATTGTTCGATAACTCTGTCATGAATTTTTTTATCAATATTAATTGTAATGAAGCCATAATCTTTTGATCAAGCATTGTTACACGATTGTTTAAATTCATCTTTATTTCTTGCGGATAAATCTCTTAACAAATCACTTAAGTTTCTTGCATTTATTTCAAATAGTATAAATATACTTGCATTCTTTCTGATAACGCTGCCATCTAATGAATACATACTTTGTGTTAAATAAAAAACACTACAGTTATTATCTCTACCTCTTGTGAAATAATTTCTCTGAACTGACTGATTTCTATGATTAACACAATCATCAAAAATTACACAATGTTTCATTGTTTTATCTAGTTTACTAGGATCTTGCATATTACCACTATCATCTATTAATTGTATTTTTATATGCCTATTTTTATTGGATTCTACTAACTGATTATTTTTTGCTGCTTCTTCACACCACGAACTTATTTCTTCGTCATATTCAGATTTTTCATATTCTTTGAATAATGAAGCAATTGCTGTTTTTTAAAGATTATTTTCAAATCCATATTTTAAAAATTGATAGACGGGTTGTTCTGCTGTTGTTGTATAAATTATAAGATTGTTATAATCCAAAAAGTTGGGTGTCGTGAGAATTTTAAATAATAGATACGTTTTACCACAACCTGATCTTCCACAAATAACTGACAAAACTTTATTAGATAAATTTGGATGATGATTAAATTTGAGTTTTTTTATTTAATGGGGGCACTTCACTCATTCTTTAATAAAACATTATTATTTTTAAGAAGAAGAAAATTAAACTTCTCTAACCAAAAGATCTATCATAATTTCTTCACCTCCAAAATTTATTTCTTGTCCTTTTTCATCAGTGATTCTCATGTTAATGTTGCTAATAGTTTTTCTTGTAATAGGGAAATATATTAATGTTTGTGGAAATACATTTAATCAATAACCAATGGGTACAGTAAAAGCTGAAAAACTGAATATTAAATTTGACAATTTACTATTTATATATCCTCCTTCAATAATGTCACAATGTACAACAATTGAATTCATTTCAGTTATTTTTGGAATCTTCTCACCTAAATGATAACCTTGACTATAGGTTTGTTTATTAAATCCTAATAGCTTTGACAATGATCTATCATGATTAAAATCAACTTGATGATTTTCGTCTAAAGTAAGAGAAAATTTATTAACTGCTGGTTCAACTGCAAAATGTAATTGTTTCTTATCTTTAAATGGTATGCCTAAATGTCTCTTAATTTCATTTGATATTGATTCAACTTCGTAAGAACCAGGTAGAAAAGTTAGTATTTTCCACGTTTTACCTTTATCAGTAGAATATCTAAATTGATCATTCACATCTTTGATAACGTTTTGAATAGTGTTAAATGTGGAGAAACTAGTCAATGCAATTTGATAATTATTATTTTGTTCCAAATGTAGAATGGGTTCTAAATTACAAGTGTGTGATGAAGTAGTTGTTACAATTTTTAACGTCGTACTAAATTTTGATGAAGCCAAAATCTCTGTTAGATTTTCTAAATGATTATTAATTTTGTCTAAACCTGCTGAACACATTTTTTAATTAAAATTTTAAATTAACATTTTTTATAAAAAAATTAAAAACAACAACATATTTCAGCTATACATTTATAATCCTCTTCATTTAGAATCTTCTTTTCCAACAGTCTTTTCAATATAGCATGAATTTCATTGAAACTAGAATTAGGTCCTTCTTTTATTGCAGATATTAAAATATTTAATCTATTTAGTAATTCTTGTGGATCATCTGGTAAGAACACAGTTGTTTCTGTTTTAAAACCTTTTCCTACTTTAACTCCCGTTGATAATAAATTTTCTAATTGTTTATAACGTCTAAGAGATTTTGCTGCACCAACTCTATCTAACATAGCTTTATATTTTATGAGATCTTCTACAGCATAATTATTTAAATCTTCTCCTCTTAAAAGATCAATAAAATTTCTGTCTAAACTAAAAGGAGATTTATCTGGTGAAATAATTAGACCTCGAAAAGGTTGTGGAAATATTTCTTTTTGTTCGAGATAAAATCTAGGTATTGTTTTTCCTTCTATAAATGAAATAGAATGTTCAAATTGCATAGATTTTGGTAATTTCTTATTAATGTTTGATTCTAGTAAACCATAGTCATCTAATATAGTTTTGTGAGCTGGATCTGTTATATTAATTTGTTTATCATTATTTGTACTTTCTTTTTCAAGAGTTTTAAATGGCTCCATAGTTTTTCAAAATCAATTTTTACTTGCTCGGTTTGCTGCATTTTTTCAAACATATCAGATTGAATGCCAGCTTTTATCATTCTATGCTGAAGATGATTTTCTTTCATAATATTTCTTTGTTTTATTAACTCTTCTAATTGTTTGATTCTTTTAAAATTATCAGCTCTAGTTTTATCCATTTTTTATATTACATTTTAATATTTTTCTTTATTTTTATATTATATTTTTCATGTTATATTTTTATATTTTCTTTTATCCATTTTTAAAATAAAATATTTGAATTTTGTGATACCATTGGAATACAACAAAAACATTTTACTGAACAAAATATTTTTTTATTGCTTTGGCGTCTGACATCTTTTCGTTTTAAGTTTTGTTTAATAAAGTTTTGCTTAAATTTTCACTTAAAGTTTTTAGCTCTTCTAAAAAAATTTTATCATTTTCTTCATCAGAAATTTTACCATCACTAGAAATTTTGCCATCCTATTTATTCCTGTCATCAATTTTTTCTGACTGTAATTGAAATGATATTTGATTTACTTCATTAGCTATTTCATCAAATTTTTCAATCTCATCTGACGTAATAACATTATCATCACATACTCTTTGAAAGTAGTAATGTAATTTGTCATAGACTTCTTTAATATGCAAATGTTTAGTTTTTAATGATTTTCGTTTCTTAGTTATTAAAGATTTATCTAACATCGTAACAAGTGAAGTTGTAAAAACACCCGTACCTGTTAAAGCAGTAGCAACTACTGGAATTACTAAAACACCTGAAGATATAACAATTGTTAGAGCACCTAAACTGATTGTTAAAAATATTCCAATATATTCTGTTACATTCTTAACTTTACACCATCTCTTTCTTAATTTATCATAATGTTCTAATCTTAATAATAATAATTGAGATTCCTTATCTTTCATATACCTAACTCTATCCTTGTCTTTTTCTTTATTCAATTCAGTTATTTTTAATTGTGATAACGTAGGATATATTCTCGAAATTTCTTCCATTTTCGTCGTCGCCGTCCCCGTTGAGGTTTCCTCCATTTTTAAAGAAATATTTTGAATACAATCTTCTGAAATTCTTAGACTACCTAAATTTTCGACTACGTGAAATTTTCGACCACGTGATATTTTTTAGATTATGTGATATTTTGAGACAACTTAAATTTTCGATTACGTGATATTTTGAGACAACTTAAATTTTCGACCACGTGATATTTTTCGTCCGCTAAATTTTCGAAATTTGGAGACTACCTAAGTTTTGAAAATCTCGCAGGGTGTGACATCCGGTGCAAGCGAAGCGACGCGCCGGATGTCATACCCTATACTACTGACGATTCATATTCTTCGGTTCAGTCCTGCTATTTTTACAATATTCGGTGGCTTGATTATTGAGTAAGTTCCTAAGCCTACTGCAGAACTCGAGATGCATTGAACTTTTTCAAAGTCGTGTAGAAAAATTTGTAGAACACAAGTAGGCAGTTTCTTCAAAATATAATTGCAGGCTCTTGTGAAATCTTGTTTGGTACCATTCATCAAATAGATTGAAATAGCCTATGCATATCCATAATTAATTGCATTAATTCATAAAGGCAAAATAGTTCAAAAATGATGTAGCTCACCGTTAATGACCCTAATAGTCACAGAGGAGTTATGAAACTTTGTGTAGATTTTGTAAAGCGATTAACAGCGATTTTGGGACTTATAGAAACAATATAAACATCGCCTGTGTGTACCTCTAACAAGCTATCATGTCAATTATTTCATCTAGACACCACATTGACAAACTTTGCTATTCTAAACATTTATTTAAATGATTTGGTCATTTTATTATTCTTTCAGAGTAAAGTCAAAGCGCGGTAAGCACGTTGTTGACATTGTTAAGTCAATTTGAATGATTCGATAAACATAGCATCTGATTTAGAACATATTCTTGATTTGTCCAACTGACGTAATTGACCTGAAATATGTATGAATATAGGAATATTGTCATTGTTTAGAGGACAATAATGCAGATTATCCGAGGACGTGTTAGCGTCCGAGGATATCTGCATTATTTGTCCGATAAAACTATGACAATATTCCTATTATAATTCATCAAAGATAATGGTTCGGACTATGTTAAAAATGGCAACACTATGTTGAAAATGACATAGAACATTAAAATTCAAATTTCTAGTAGTGGAAATTCATGTCGCATTGATCAAAACTTTCCAGACTATAGGCTGTGTAGGCTATCTAGCAATGGTTCGTCAACATAAGTAGGGAAACCAGTGCAACTCTATAACGTAAACAGAATAGTAATTTAAGGTGAATAGGAGTACTTATGCTTCATTCGGTTTGCTTAATTTCACTTTCTTCGGTTTCATCAACTGCATTTCAAAAAATGGTGACTCAATTTGTGAACATTTTCATCCAAAATGCTAATCTTCATGGGAGGATTTGAGAAAACAGATTTTTTATCAAGCATGGACATTACAACATGTAGTTCAAGTAATTGATTCAACGACCATGAATACGATTGAAAATTCCAATTGATGCTTTAATTAATTCCAATTAAATTTAATGTCACGATGATCATAAGATGCTGATATTATGCATGAAATTTATCGGAGGATTTATCGAAGCATTGCATAAAAATCTCGCTCATTCTAAAAGTAAATGGTATACTATGACTTAAACACAAATCTTCCGACGAATCTCTGCCAGAGTAATTTTGCATGTGAAGTCACATGTTCACAGAACCCAAATAAAAGTTTCATACACGCACTTGAATGTATTGAATCCATGCTTTACATCAACACCTATAGAACGATGGGTGGATCCAAATGTCGGACCAATAGAAACGTAAAAACACAAATTATCTCATTCTTTGGTCATGGAGAATGAAATTTGCTTTACGATTCGTTTAAGCATTAACATAATAGCCTACAACTACAATGCTTAATTAAATGTGATCAATGAATCGCTGAAACATCTGTGGTAGTGGACATGCGAGTATATTGTGCTTTTTTTCTTCCATAGGAATTGCATGGCATTTACCGGACAATATTGCAACGAAGAGCAATATTGTCCGGAAAAATGTAGAAATCGTATGTTAAGATGAATTATAATAAATGATATATAGAAAAATCTTTAATAATTTTAATAAATCTGTGTCATCTAGTCATCAAGCCATGTGGCTAACTAGATATCTATAACGTGGCTGTTTTATCAACTAATTGAGAAATTAAGATCAAGGCATATGTGAAGCTTTTGATTAAAGCATTTCAAAATCTCTTAACAGCTCTTCTGAAAAGTGACTGAAATTGATCTACGTTAATTTATAGAATCACCGTATTGTGTTATGCTGAATTATCAAATCATTTTTACTTACTTTCAGCCGATTTCAAATGACACCAGATAGTGATGCCTGTTACGCTGATGATGAGCACCAAAAGTATAGATTTCTTTCTGATCATAATATTGATGAGCCTAAAACTGAAAAATGTTATGCTGTGGTTGAGAAGTGTTTGAATTTTTGATTGATGAAAGCGTTATTTTACAAGATAGATGAAAGGGATAATTAAAGCACTGAGTAGTACAATCACTCAAAATATCGGATGGATGACTACGCTAATTTATCAATGACAGAGATGAATAAATAATAATGAATCTTAACTCCCATATTGCAATGATCAGCATCCAATTACAACAATGATAATTTATGATTCAGTTAGCCAATAATGAATAATGATTGCCTGAACGATAGAATATTCAAATGTGAAGCAAACAATTGTTAATCCTTTTGAATGAAACTAGGATTATGTGCGGTGCATCGGTGCGCCAGTCATGTATCCAATACACCATAATGTGTGAATTCGGATCAATTGATATTTTACATTATTATTTCAATTCTAATTAATTTATTCTCTCTTAGATCTAATTCACAGTATGCCATGTCTTGAGAGAAAATGATTTAGAGCACTAAATGTAATACGCATATGCAGCTACGAGATAATTTTCAGTTCAGAGATTCTTGGCAATTGAGAAACCATGAAAAATCACTGAAAATCTTGAATGTATGACGTACTTTGGCTTAGTAAATATACACTGTAAACTGTAAATATCCGTTAAAATTAACAGCTAAAATTAAATTAGTTTCACGATTTTTTACAACCTGAACTGTAAATATCCGTAAAAACAGACGTTTGTTTTATCTGATATGGATGGAATTTGACTGTTACGTCATCACTCATCATGTTGTGACGTCATCATCTCAACTGATAATTACTGATATTTTCTGTGAAGATTAACGGCTATTTTAGCTGTTTTCAACGGTGTACAGTTTATAGTGTAGCTTATGTATATAATACATAGCATAATAAACTATATATTCCCTGATGTTTTCAGGCATTGTAATTCTTTATAATTTTTTTCGTTAGAGGATGTACCGGTATCTTCCTCTAATTTCAATTTTTACTTAGTTTTGAAGTATTGAACTTAGTATTGAACTAGTATTGAATTATATATATATGTATATATTTCAAACATAATTGACCCAACTTCATAATATTTTTTGAAGGAAAAACTAAGTTTTTTCTCAACCGAACATGTTTCGGAATGTAAAGTCATATTCAACTCGAGATGTCCTCCAATTCCGACGCAATAAACTTCCTGGATCTCACTATCTATCGCCAAACTCCAAACAGCACCCAGGTGCTACATCGCATACATTTTAAGGAAAAGTGCGCCAGCACACTCACATCTACCAAAAGAGCCCAGTCACGTTCCTCACGTCCACAAAGCAGTGACATATTCCCAAATTGTAGGATGGGTGACTTACTCTTCCACTCGCGAGTAGGAGATTCTTGCTTTTCTAAATTCTTGCTTTTCTGTTGCTGTCAGTGTTTTTAGAATTATGAGCGAATACCATTTTATTGCGAAGGATTTATTTAGCGACGCTCTTTTGGTCCGTGTAAAAGAGACCGAAACGTCAATAAATAAACACTTCGCAATAATTCGTTCATAATTCTAAAAACACTAACAGCAACAGAAAAGCAAGAAGTTAGAAAAACAGAAGACTCTACACAAGGCGTGAAATTAGATAAAGACATTCAATTTAATTTAATATGCAAAGAAAATCAGTTACCACCAAGTTGTACCAAGATCAGTAGAAAAGATCAACATCAAGAAGGAAAAGAACAACAGAAGTTAAACGTAAGGTATCAGTCAGGCCTTGTAGACCTCGAAATCGAGAATAACAAAACAAAAAATATATACATTCTTTTGTTCTTTTATTTCTCTTCTATAAATATATATATATTTCCTTTTTTTGAAGGAAAAACTAAGTTTTCTCTCAACCGAACATGTTTCGGAATGTAAAGTCATTCCGTCTTCAGCGGCAAACACAAGTTAAGGTAAAATCAGGGGTTTATATACAGAATTCATGGCGTGATACAAATGCAGTTCAAAGTAAAAGCTTTCAAGACAAAACTGCGGAGAAAGAGAGTCAGGGTGACAAATTCAAGTACAAAGGTACTGACTGATCTGTTCCTTTCATTAGATAGCCAATTCGATTTTTCTTTCAGTATAGTAGATTCCAATATCAATGGATATCTTGATATTCCAATGATAGAGAAGTTTTCAGCTTTAGGATTATGTTGATGCATAGAAATTTCAGCTGGACATGGGTATCCTTTTAAATGTTCCGAAATGTGAGAAGCAAAATGACGTCTAGTGGCGCCAACGTATCGCATCGAACAGCGATCACAAGTGTAGAGATACACAACATTTGATTTAACTGCGTTCGCAATCGGATCTTTGTTATTGAAATGATCTTGGATTTTGTTGGTTCTAAAAACTGGGACTATTTTGGCTTTTTCAGACAACTTTTCGTTAATATCATGAATACGACGCATCAACATTTTATAAGTGGACTCAATGTAAGGAACAGACCAATACACAACCTTTTCATTTTCAGCTTTTTCTTCTTTTGCTCTGCTTGCTCTCTTTTCCATATTGTTCTTCACTCGTGAAATTGTGCGTTCATCATAGCCATTATTTTTAAAAATATCAATTATCTTATCAACCGCTTTTTGGTAATTACAACGGTTGGAGCAAATTCTAAAGGCGCGAATAAACAAAGATCCCATAGCTGCCATTTTGTGCGAGATCGGTGCATAACAACTCGAAGAAATATAGATTCCAGTGATTTCATCTTTCAAATGATGCGAGATATCAAAGACACCAGTACTTATACTCACAGTGGTATCCAGAAAATTTATTGTACCACTGAAACTACATTCCGTTGTGAAATGCAGTTCATCAACCATAGAATTCAGAGCTTCTAAGAACCGCTTGCCATCCGCCTCTGTCTTGAAGATGGCAAAGCAGTCGTCCACGTACCTGCAGTATAACTCAGGCAGTTGAACATCTAGATCATCAAAGCGACTCTCAACAAGATCCATGGCAAAGGCTGCCATAGTAGGGGCCAATTTTGAGCCCATCGGCATGCCATCAATTTGATAATGATATACTTTTTCCCTTTTCTGTTGTCACAAACTGCAAAACAGTTGGCACGCCTGCAGTTCGTCTGTCTCGACGCGTTAGTCATCACGTGATTACAATCTTACATCTTACAATCGAAGCAATTGCAAATTACAATCTTTGAAATCAAAGAAAATTATCAATGATGCAATATTGAATCAAATCAAAGTCAGTGGCTCTCAGCCGGATCGTTTATGCGGCCTGCCAAAAGTGCACAAAAGTCAGACTGACCCTCCTGTTCGGCCCATTCTGAATATGCGCAACTCGTAGGCCTATTTGTCTAATTTATCTGGCTGGCTTGACGACATCCTGAAACCTCAAATTCCTAAAAAATTCAATTTAAAAGATACTTTTCACTTTGTTGAGCTGCTTAATAATTCTCACATCCCTGATCTTCAGCAATGCAAGCTCTTTAGCTATGATGTGACGAGCCTCTTTACTTCCATTCCGGTGAAAAAAACGATAGAGCATGTATTATCCATGATCAACTTTGAAGATTTTCCTTTAACGAAAAATTCTCTAAAGCTTCTGCTAGAAATTACTTGCTCTAACATATTGTTCTCCTTTAACAGCAACTGCCTTTTCCCTTTTCTGCTGTCACAAACTGCAAAACAGTTGTCACAACTCTATGGTTGTCGCGTTGCAGCCACAGATTTAGAGAGGGTGTGGAATCTGTGGTTGCAGCTGACAGTTGATACTGTTAAGGTAAAACACTCAAATATGTAATTTCTCAAGACGCGTTTCGACAAACTATCACAGTGTCTTTCTCAACAAGATACAGTCAAAAAATATGAGTGCTAAAGTCTCAGTAATAAAATGGTGGGTAATCATCACTATGATAACACTTACATAAAAATTACACAGAGGTGCGCCTTCCGCGGTCTGCTCACTGTGCGATAGAAATTGTGAATGCACGACACGTTTGTTGTGTGATGGCCTTAGTCGAAAACAATGAAGTGCGATGGCAACTCAGCCATCACTGAGCAGATTGTAGCTTAAATAAGAAACGACTAAGAGCTTTGGTTCATTGTTGATATTTCACATTACAGTGATCTGCAGTCATGCCGCGCCGAATATCGAATTCCGACAGGCAGCATCTCATCAATGCTTATGAAGATGGGCGAGACTTTATAGAATTAGCACGGGAAATTGGGGTGAATCGCAGATCTGCCTTCCGCATAGCTAACACTTTTTGTAGAGAGAGGCGCGTTGAATCTTTGCCTCATAGTGGCGGTCGTAAAAAATACTCATACTGACCGCGGAGATGATAAAATGTCTGGTGGCATTCATTCAAGAAAAGCCGACAGCGACTTTGATGGAGATGAGAGGGAAACTCCTTGATGCCTTTCCATCCCTACCAGCTCAACTTAGCTTAACCACGATCTCCCGTGCCCTCGACGGTTCTCTCATAACCCTGAAGCTTTTAAGATCAGCACCGACGCAATGGAATACTGCTGAGGTCAAGCAAGAGAGGGCCGATTTCGTGTCAGGGTTTCTGGGCGACGGAATGAGCCGAGATTTGGTGTACATCGACGAATGCGGTTTTAATGTGTGGACGGCGAGAACACAAGGACGCTCAACGCGTGGAACCAGGGCAATCAGAATTGTCGAAGGCAACAGAGGCAAGAACTTGACTGTATGTCTTGCAGTTTCTCCGCGATTCGGTCTCGTGCACTTCGCATTCATCGATGGTGGGATGACTACTGCTTCTTTCTCCGACTTTTTAAGTGAAGTTGAAGCTCTTCTGTATGAGGAGAACCTCTTCAGCATCTACGACAATGCTCCGTCCCACAGGAATCCGCCAGCTCCTATCAGTGAAAATCACGAACTCCATCCACTTCCACGATACTGTCCCTTTTTGAACATGACAGAGAGAGCAATATCATGTCTCAAGAGTGATGCCGAAAGGCGACTATCTGATCCAAGTACTCAAATAAACTTCAGTGATCATTCCGCCGCCCACGCTGCCGGTTTAACTCTACAACAGCATCGCTTGAACATTTTACGACGACATGTTGAGGATGCTATGTCCTCAGTAACGGCTGTTAAATGTTTTCAGTGGCAAAACAGATCCATTTCATATACTCAGCGTTGCCTGGACATGGATGATATCTTTGATTGATTCATCTGAAATAAAGTGAGTCAGCTGGATTTGTTTTTTTTCATCATACACTTGATGGGGATATTTTCAGCTTACCGCATGTGAATAGAGTAGACAGACCTAGGTCTCTGGTAGAGTAGCTACTTTAAAAATAGATCAGTCAGTGGGAATTACCACAGCGTACGATTGGGGAAACACAGCGTAATGATCACGTGATGACTAACGCGTCGAGACAGACGAACTGTAGGCGTGCCAACTGTTTTGCAGTTTGTGACAACAGAAAAGGGAAAAAGTATATCATTATCAAATTGATGGCATGCCGATGGGCTCAAAATTGGCCCCTACTATGGCAGCCTTTGCCATGGATCTTGTTGAGAGTCGCTTTGATGATCTAGATGTTCAACTGCCTGAGTTATACTGCAGGTACGTGGACGACTGCTTTGCCATCTTCAAGACAGAGGCGGATGGCAAGCGGTTCTTAGAAGCTCTGAATTCTATGGTTGATGAACTGCATTTCACAACGGAATGTAGTTTCAGTGGTACAATAAATTTTCTGGATACCACTGTGAGTATAAGTACTGGTGTCTTTGATATCTCGCATCATTTGAAAGATGAAATCACTGGAATCTATATTTCTTCGAGTTGTTATGCACCGATCTCGCACAAAATGGCAGCTATGGGATCTTTGTTTATTCGCGCCTTTAGAATTTGCTCCAACCGTTGTAATTACCAAAAAGCGGTTGATAAGATAATTGATATTTTTAAAAATAATGGCTATGATGAACGCACAATTTCACGAGTGAAGAACAATATGGAAAAGAGAGCAAGCAGAGCAAAAGAAGAAAAAGCTGAAAATGAAAAGGTTGTGTATTGGTCTGTTCCTTACATTGAGTCCACTTATAAAATGTTGATGCGTCGTATTCATGATATTAACGAAAAGTTGTCTGAAAAAGCCAAAATAGTCCCAGTTTTTAGAACCAACAAAATCCAAGATCATTTCAATAACAAAGATCCGATTGCGAACGCAGTTAAATCAAATGTTGTGTATCTCAACACTTGTGATCGCTGTTCGATGCGATACGTTGGCGCCACTAGACGTCATTTTGCTTCTCACATTTCGGAACATTTAAAAGGATACCCATGTCCAGCTGAAATTTCTATGCATCAACATAATCCTAAAGCTGAAAACTTCTCTATCATTGGAATATCAAGATATCCATTGATATTGGAATCTACTATACTGAAAGAAAAATCGAATTGGCTATCTAATGAAAGGAACAGATCAGTCAGTACCTTTGTACTTGAATTTGTCACCCTGACTCTCTTTCTCCGCAGTTTTGTCTTGAAAGCTTTTACTTTGAACTGCATTTGTATCACGCCATGAATTCTGTATATAAACCCCTGATTTTACCTTAACTTGTGTTTGCCGCTGAAGACGGAATGACTTTACATTCCGAAACATGTTCGGTTGAGAGAAAACTTAGTTTTTCCTTCAAAAAAAAAAATATATATATATATATATATATTTATAGAAGAGAAATAAAAGAAAAAAAGAATGTATATATTTTTTGTTTTGTTATTCTCGATTTCGAGGTCTACAAGGCCTGACTGATACCTTACGTTTAACTTCTGTTGTTCTTTTCCTTCTTGATGTTGATCTTTTCTACTGATCTTGGTACAACTTGGTGGTAACTGATTTTCTTTGCATATTAAATTAAATTGAATGTCTAATTTCACGCCTTGTGTAGAGTCTTCTGTTTTTCTAACTTCTTGCTTTTCTGTTGCTGTTAGTGTTTTAAGAATTATGAACGAATTATTGCGAAGTGTTTATTTATTGACGTTTCGGTCTCTTTTACACGGACCAAAAGAGCGTCGCTAAATAAATCCTTCGCAATAAAATGGTATTCGCTCATAATTCTAAAAACACTGACAACAACAGAAAAGCAAGAATTTAGAAAAGCAAGAATCTCCTACTCGCGAGTGGAAGAGTAAGTCACCCATCCTACAATTTGGGAATATGTCACTGCTTTGTGGACGTGAGGAACGTGACTGGGCTCTTTTGGTAGATGTGAGTGTGCTGGCGCACTTTTCCTTAAAATGTATGCGATGTAGCACCTGGGTGCTGTTTGGAGTTTGGCGATAGATAGTGAGATCCAGGAAGTTTATTGCGTCGGAATTGGAGGACATCTCGAGTTGAATATGATCGTCGATGGAGTCTAGATGTCGATGGAAAGAAGACAAAGAGCCAATGCCATTGGGGCTAGATCATGAAAATATTGTCTTGATAACGAACCGATAGTGACGGCTGCCGCGAGAATGTAGAAAGGGTTAAATGTTACCCTTTGGCCCATATAAATGTTCGCGAAGGAGCCGCCGAAGGCGATTCATGGAGGTCCAGGAATCCTTATAAAGTCTGGGAAGAATGGTGAAACGGCGATGGTGAAGAGGAGTATTGAAAAATCGAAACTCATTCCTGTTGATCATCCCTGACGAAAGGAGAGATCCACTTAAAGTAGCGAACACTTGTGCATTATCCAAAAGACTCAGACGACGCTCGTAGAAAGTTGCATCATTAATTTGACGCAATAAACCCTCAGTCATGTAGTCAGTAGTATCAGTCACGATCCATCGTCCTCCTTCGTCAGTCAGACGAATCACTATTTCAGAGTGAGAACGCAGTCCATTGAGTAGACTTTGTTTGTCTTCAGATAAATTATTGTTCGAGTAACATGCAGGGATGCGGAGTCGGAGTCCCGGAGTCCTATCATTTTTGCTGGAGTCGGAGTCCTATCAAATGATAGGAATCCGGACTCCAGCCTATAACTAGACCCGAAATATAATACAAACAAATTATTTATCCTCGTGCATAGCTGTCAATGTCTTGATGTCAACTTTCTCCGTCAAACAAAAATACAGAGACACAACTGCATGCAAAGCTTGTAATAATTAATCTTGATTGCGAAAAAAGGATTGTCTTTTCATTCGGTGATTTAGTAGAGAAGACAAGCTTTCCTAGCCTCGATCACACATACGCACCAAAGGTCACGTTAGAGACAAAAATGAAGTTTGATGACATTACCTCTTACCCTCACGTAAATCGCTGTGATCTATCCTCCAAAGAGCATATTAAAATCGAAAGTGTACTCATATTTTTTGGAGAAGGAAGGGGGGTTCTCCTGCCTGGTAGAGACTGGAGAAAAACCGTGTGAAGCAAGATGCAAGCCCCCATCAACAAGATGGGAGGAGCCGAGTTGCATGCATCCAACTTAAAGCGACATTTGATTAACGTTCATCGAAAACGATTGATAATTGATACAGCAATGATCACTAAAGATAGGTTCAGGTAAACCTATAATGATCTATGAAGTACTCGTAGGTTATCAGTGTTTTCAAAAAAACTAGGCTTTATATGCTTGCCACCCGGAGTTAGAGTCGGAGTCCTATCAAACCCCGGAGTCGGAGTCGGAGTCCTATCAAAATGATAGGACTCCGAATCCCTGGTAACATGCATGATCATTAAATAGCAAATCACGAGCTTCCTGGATACATTTGGATCTCTGCAGGAACCGAACCATGTGGTGGCCTGGCAGAAGAGGCAGCGACACCAAAGCGGCAATTGCTGAATTGTCTTGATCCAAGAAGCGATGAATGTCAATGACGCTTCCGGATGAAGTCAACAACGCAATGAAATACATGTTGATGATTACAATGTTCAGGAGTGGGTATGAATTCTGGAAGGAGCGAGAAAAGTTTCAATAACTGATGAGAAGTAGGACAGGATGACGAAAGATTCACTAAGGAGTCCAAAGAATGGGGCCTGAGCCTCCCATATATCAGTTTAAATGATTGAGAATCTTGGAGAATGCAGCAGACCTTGTTGGTTGGCTCCACTCATTTCCAGTAGCGAGGAAAGGAGTGGGATTGGAAATGACGATGTTATGGATGTTTGTTGCGTATTGGTCGGTGCAGCTCATGAGCAGATGCACGTTGAGAGGCGCTGAAATAATCTGGAATACCGGAATACCACACAGAAAGATGAAGAGCGTAGCGTTGGGAAGCAGATCATGACAACGGCTGATCGTCCTCTTCAATGCAGTGACAAGTCATTGTAATTTGACAAATTATTAGTCACAACACGATTGTCACGATCTAGGAGACTAAGGCAGACACAAGCTTTCGTAATTGAGGCGTCTGGTGAATGATTTTGCAGAAGTCTACGAAGGGCTGATAGGCTTCCATTCCGTAAAGTCAATAACTTACAACGGGGATCGTGGAACGTGGACAGCTTAGAGTCACCAAAGATGATTGAAGTAGCTGAAGAAACACCGTCTTCAGGAGAATCAGAGGGCACTACTCGGTTGTCTGCAGACGGATTGGTTCGAAAAATAACTGAAAATAGTGAGGTAGAAGGAAGAGCATGTGATGTAGAAATCGAAGCTGAGGAAGATGATGTGACATCTGCAGCAGTCGCTGTTGGTATGATAATCGGGGCCACAGTAGACCATTCAGACAGACCAGAACTTGAAGGCAAAGATGTTGAAGTTGATTCGGAGCCGACAACATTAGTAGGCTCTGCACGCGGAATGGAGAAGATGGCGGAACGATCGATTGGGTGGACGGAGGGCAAAAGTGCTTGAGAAATCGTTTACGATGGACTGGTTACCAGCTGATTTCTGCAAATAATGGTAATAGCAGCATCTAGTGTTAGATTTTGAAGTTTCTTACCAAGTTGTTTCCTAGCCTAGTAGCAAGCCATGAAAGATGATCAGGGATAGCACTCCGTCGAAGATAGGTGAGAGACGAATCCAAATGAGAGGCGTAGTGCTTCTTCAGCAATACCACACTGGAAGATAAGCAGGTATCAGCTATGCGTCTCGCTGAGGTTGTGAAATCGGCTGAAGGAAATGCTGGCAATAACTGAGTAGTCAGGCGGTCTTTGATGCGTGCTAGCGTCGTTGGAGGGCGTGAATTCAGATGCGAAAATGATGTCGGCATTTGATGATGTCAAAATGTGACCTTGGAAGGGAGAAGTAGTCCACAGAGAAACGACGACGTTGACTTTCAGATCCAATTGCGTGTGGAGTCACAGATGCGGTTGAAGACGGTCGAGGACAGGGTCTGAGAATAGAGTCCGATTGTGAATACGTAGATGTTTCAAAAGAGCGTCGAGGATGTAAATCAGAGCGGATAACAGGCACGGGACTGCGAAGAGTAGATAATATAATGATGATAATAAAAAGTGGACCACTTAAGTCTCCTTTAATGAAATTTTGTCAATTACAGATACAAATTTGGCAGATAAATGAAACTCTGAAGAAGCTTCCGACTGCTGGTTGCCGTGAAGAAAGCCCGACATTGATTGGTTTTTTATGGAAACTTTAGAGGAAGCCTCCGGTTACTACTGGTTGCCTGAACAACATCAGCTGATTCCTTGATGTTTTTAAGCGATGTATAAAAGTTGGCATATTCGGCTAATTGATTACTTGCAAAATTATGTGTTTGTTATCTCTGATATTGGCTATTATTCATAATTGATATTATTTTAACTTATAATTTAATATAATAATATAAATAAATAATATAATATATTAACTTTAATTTATTATTTTTTATTTATAGTTAGAATATTATTCTGACCCATAAAAGGATAAAAAAATTTACATGTATCTAATCTACTACATAAAAATACCTACTACATTTTTTCAATTGTAATTTCTTTGTTCTTTATAGTCTCATTCATTACAAGTCGTTGGATGGCCGTTTTGAATAAACCGCTCATACAATATGAACAGCATCTGATTAAAACGTTCATCATCAGAGCAGATATCCTTTGCTAGATGACGCTCACAGAAAAACAAATTGAACGTCTGTATTTCTGGTACATATAACGGGGTGGAGTAATGTTTCCACTGTGACACAGAATTTATTATTTATTATTCAACAATCATTTGGCATCTACTTACACATTCCATCAATCCAATGCTTCCATCTTTGCCGATGTCATGGCATATTTTTAAATCTAGCATCACAAATGCAAGAAAATTATTTGAGGCTCTCCATAATAAAAGTTAGTCTAAAAATTTCTTTTGAGATCTGACTTGTGCTTTTATATCGCATACGCGTATACAAGTTTCTTGCGCAAATTTGCAACCTACATCTTCGTAAATCTGTCTCTACCACTTGATAAAGGCCGATGGCTTGTGGAGTTTATGATTAATTTTCAAGTCGCAAAGTTGCTTTTCGACATGCATTAGAAAGATCAAATGCCATTAGAGAGAATCAAATGCCAGTGACGAATGTAGCAAGATGCTAACCTAATAGCCCAGCAGCTAGCCTATAATTGCTCAATATCTTGTCATGGAATCGTTACTGTTAAGTGATTCTCACATCTTTCTAAGGCAGAACATGTAATATCGCGATCGGCATCAATTACAGCTTGAATCTCTTCACATGGCTAACATCAGCCGCCAACAATTTTACCTTCAGATATTCGATCTCTATTGTACATGTACTGTATATCAGCATGTACAGGCAGTCATATTTTTTGTGTTATGATAATATGGCATCGTGGTGAAACACCATTCACGAAATATTCTATCAGGTGCAACTCTACACCTGATTCTTCTAAATTGGTCGACATTTTTGTGATTGAAGATTCTTTGAGGCATCCACCAAATGCTATGGCATTACATCAGCACTAACTACCTGCTAACAGCAGTTTGGTACCCTGCACGATTCATGTCGCCAAATGACTTAATGAGTAGCAGGTTTTCTCCAAACAATGCATTGATTTCTTTGGAAGCCTCTTGCTAAAGTTTTCTAATCGGAAAATATGTAACAACGATGTCTAACAAACATCTAAAAATGATGACTTTCTTAGTTTCCTTTTCTCAAAGAAACATCGTCAAAATGAAGCGGAGGACTGCAAACTAACTGATGACAGAAACATGATTTCACGTCCCATCCAGAAGCACAAAGAGAATTTGACTAAAACAGTAATTCTTATATTTTATTTCAAAGATTCATCTCTGACGATCACGTAGATATCTACATGAATACTGTTTCAAGACATTGTGTCAAATATCTGCGATCGAGCACAGGTTGTGTATCGTTTTTTAAGAAAAGTAGCCTATATGATTTGTGAAAACGTTTGGCTTGCCAAAGTTGAATGTAAATTTCTATGCCATAAGTATTTTCAAAAACGTGATTTTGGCTTACTGAGCTTCAAGCATAATCTAAAATGCATGGTATTGTTTTGTCGATTCCGACCTGTCGGTCGCTCAATAGATGTCATTACATCGCCTGTTGCATTGATGTCTAAACAACCTAATACAAAGTTTGATGTGACAAGATTAAATCTATGCACAAGACAAATCTCCGACTTATAAAACTATGAAAAGTGATAAATTGGGATCAAATTCTGTCGTCAATCTAATTCTCAAGCTGACCAACACTATTCTTAATATATTTGGCATGTGACATGAATATAAAGTAGAGTAAATTATCATCATGATGCATATCGCTTGCTTCGGACAGGTGCTCGCGTACCACTAGTGGCACGCGTACCACAGGTTGGGAACCTATGGACTAGAAGATAGTTGTGGATCGATAGTGACTATCATCAACAATTTTGATCATGTGTTTAGCTAAAGATTGTGAAGTGACTCTGGTCCAACGACTTCGGTGTAGCTTTGAAAACCATTGCCCAATAATTTTCTTTATAGTTAATTGACCGACGCAAAATTACTTCCCCTTCTGCAACTAATCCTGTTGATGAACAAACCAATCCATCAGATGTTAGATCAAAAACTGCATGTTGTAATCACACTAACGCATCACACTAATCAATCATGCTTGATGATTATTATTTAGCAGTCTGAGTTATTTGTTATGATTATAGGGTGTCAGGAATCCAGGCCAAAACTTTTAGGGTGTTCACCGACCCCATGGATCCCCGTGCCGACGCCATGCAATAATTAGCACTCCAAAAATAACGTTCAATCATGAACATTTTACATGTCAAGTTTCCATTGACTGCCAGTTACACGCTCATCGGCTGAGAGCATCAGCTGACTTACGTAGGCGTCACTCTTTCACCAATGCGGAATCAGGAACGATCAAAATAGACTACGGAAAATCTTATGCAATATGTCAACTTTCGGAGACTGTTGCTCAAAGAGCACACGACGGATTTATTTACGGTGACTTTTGATATGTTAATAAGCACCATCTAAACTAAATGCATGCCAATTTTCAGGGTACCACTAATGTTGTCAGGGTTAAAACTCATATTTAGTTTCTAGATTTCCTAGACTATAAAGGCTGTTTCACACATGCGACTTTTTTGCAGCGCGATTGTCGCTAAAATTTGGAATTGGCCTTTCACATTGGACTTCGGTTTCTGCGACTGTCAGTCATCGTACAAACCATTTTGATCTCTCGATTTCATGAGACATCGAAAGTGGATGTGTCTTAGCCTATTGGAGAAGCATTTGAACCAAAATTTCACTGAAGGACAGCTTCAGTTGTATTTATTCTTGTTTTCATCGAAATTGGTAGGACATTTGCTATCAGAATATCTCAAATTTATTACATACTTAGCTATATAAATTCACAATCAGCGTAAGATATTCATATTTCAGCAATTTTGTCTCGCCGTCTGCTCTGTGTAATAAACATTTAAGCTCATTTCAAAGACATAAAATCTCACTGGCCTATTCAATCAGTTCATTGATAAATTTAAAGTGATCGAGTGCGTTATCTATTCATAGCATGAGTCAACAAATTTTCACGAAGTGACCACTTTCATCATATCAATAAGAAAATACCCACCTTCACAATCTGCTGCATCTATTGTCAATATCAATTGCTTTCGAAAATGTTCCAGTCTAGTCAATCAATGAAGCATTGTGTATGGAGTAAATCTTCTCGGAGTCTTGTATGTTCTGAAAATAATTCTCTCCATGATGGAAGCCATGCGAGTCATCAACTTCTTCATATTCTGGGAATCATTTTTTCGTGATCGGATCACCAAAATCCGAGCACAGACGGCTGAGAACGAAGTTGAAATGCAAATTGATAACATGGACTGACTTCAGTCATCATCGATTGCACGCACATGGAAGGCACTATTGTCTGATGCATGCGAAGGTCAATGGCCTCAACATTTTCGAACTTCAAATGTATATTTTTGTGATATAATTGGTTTTACTGAACGAAATTTAGCAATTCGGAATGCGTTTCAATCACCGTAACACACTGCACCCAAACATGTTCTCAGATTGACGCTATGTTCTAGATTGTTAGTCGGTCGAAACTCAAAATCGCGCGATTTCCAGAAGAATTCTTGCGACAATTCATCCGCTTTTAAAACGTACGACATGTGTGAAAGACTCCATAGGCTGTAATGCTACCCTGGCATCCGCGCTATATATGCTATTGTCCTCGATGGACATAGCTTTCCAATTGTCTCTGTTGGCCATTGCTCCAAGGAAAGGGGATTGCGAAGGCAAGAATTTCTCTCCATGGTAGACGACATCACCACCATCAACTTCTTCATACTCTGGGGATCAGTTTGGTGTGCAGATGACCGAAATCTGACCACTGATGGCTGAGAACGAGGTCAAAATGTAAATTGTTGACAATGGCTGAAGTCAGTCATTGTCAACAATTTAATTTTTGACCTGACTTCAGTCATTGTCGTTAGCACGCGCATTGGCTACAGTATTGATTCATTTCCACGAAGTTTGAGACCATCAACACTTTGGAAGCCAAAGATATTATTCCAGATAGAATAGAATCGGTTCTACTTAACGAAAGTTGACAATTCGGAATGCGCATTAATCGCCACATCATGCTGAAATAAGAAATGTTCTAGGTTTGAGATGATGTTGAAGATCATTTTCTTTTATCAACAGCCAAAATCGCGCGATTTACTCGCGGCAAATTGTAATTGCGCGACATGTGTGAAAGGTTCCATAGGCTGTAATGTTAAACAAACACCCGCGCGACTTCCGCGCTGCAAAAAGTCGCATGTGTGAAATCCCTAAATGACACATTCACAAATTACTCTGCTTTCAACCCATTTTGTCCCTAAGTCTTATGAAGACTGTCTGATTTTTTATAAGTCTGTTTGATTATTTGTCTTATGATCACGTGTTGGAGAGATTTCATGTACGCTGTAGATAGCATAGATATCTAAGAATCCGATCTCTATGGTAGTTATTTTTCAAGATCAACTTTCAATTGCTTTCCCTATGATGCAGGGAAACAGATTTCATAGCGATTTCTACACAAATGATTATTAGAGTGCGCCTTTTACTGTTTACTCTTTAGACAATCACAAGACAAAGACTATTCTGCTTGGACATGAACAGTTCAGACTGGTCTTCTGATCTTTGACAGTTAATTTTGCGGCTATGCAGCAGGGAGCAAATTTTAAAAACCTCCATGTTTGAAATTACTTATTCAGTCTTTATCTGATTGTTGAATTGTTGAGCAGAGATTCATGTTCAGTTTTAGAAAATGCGCAGAAATTGGTTGAAGTGATGCATCTTACTTCCGAAGAATTCGCATTTGTCGTAGGCCTACCTGTCATACTTCTCTGTCTCATAACTGGTGCACGTGAATTAGCACACGCTACGACTTCCTAGACCGGAGGCACAGACGAAAAGCCATAAGCCGCAGATTTTCAATGACAGCTGCCATACAAAATAAGCCATAAGTCGCCTTTGATTACGGAAGCACACAGGACTAGCCATCAGCAATGAGCCGTCATTCTTTTGAGATTCCTTTGGCGATGATCTTCAATAGAACCCACGTTGTGATATAGCGTGTCATTCTTTTTAATAATAATAACTGCGTATATTTTTTGAATGAAAATCATCAATAAAAGTTAGAAGAAGATACAAGAAAAAGATAGATTGGTCATGATAGGTTCAGTATATCTTCATTCAATGTCTCAAGTTATATTCCTTGATGCAGAAAGGAAAGAATGACTTTGCTCGTCGTCCAGTGCGCATGATTGGCATCATTAGCTGTGATATATAATTTTCAAGAAAAACAGGGAAATGTTCATGCAGTAAATTGTCACTGCTTTGAATTTTTTTGGAAGAGTTTTAAGGCACAATTGGCTCGTCGTAAGAGGCTCAAATAGTGAGCAGTTGCAATCCGTTTCACAAATAGTTCTATGGCATCGTCTCTGTAATCGCTCTAGAAATTCTGCATCTTCTTGATTAAGACCCACATGCTAATGCTACTGCTCATGCTAATCCTCTTACAAAAAATAGAAAAATGTCACATATTTTCTTCTCCTGCCAGCATTGTCTGTCATGAGAAAGAATATTGTCAAAATGACTTATGACTTATGGATTATGGCTATGGCCGGAGGCACACAGAATATGCCATCATTCTCAAGTCCAGCCACTATCTTTCATAAGCCATAAGTCATAAGTCAAAAACCACAAACAGTAAGTCATTTTGACAATGCTTCTCACATGACAGATCATACAAGCATGCAGAAGAAGAAAATTTATGATATTTTTCTAATTTTTGTGAGAGGATAATGAATAGCGCGCTATATCACAACTTCGGTTCCATTGAAGATAATCGCCAAAGGATTCTAAACTGAGTGACGGCTTATGGCTCATGGCTGATGGTTTATGACTTACAGCCTAAGGCTAGTGAATAAATGGCTTGCGGCTTATGGCTTATTCTGTATGCCAGATCTCATTGAACCTTAATTGTTGGAACCCTATTTGCGGTTTATGGCTTATCGTGTGTGCCTTCGGCTTAAAGGATCGTGACGTGACTTGCCAGCGATGGTTTGTGGCTTATGACTTATGACCTATTCTGTGTGCCTCCGGCCTTACACGGCTACTGTGCGACAAGTGGACGACACCGTGCGACAATTTATCTTTGTGGATGCGAGATACTATGTTGTTGTGAATGCGTCAATTCCAATGAGATGCGGTGCGGTACGGGACGGCGCAGCTTGCATGTGTGTGTGCCCCACTGTAAATCGCTCAATACCAATCACATACGAAGGATGCATACCAAAATATCTTTTGGTATATTTCTGTATTCTCTTGGTATATATTTGTATGCTTTTCGTATGCTTTTTCAAATGTGGTATGCTTTAGATACTAAAGCCATACCAGTACAATGTTAAAGGAAAGCATCAATGATTTCTAATATATGTTGATTTAAGGCCTTTTGTCAATAAAGACCACACTTATATTACTACTTTTTGTAAGTAGTGAGATAATGACATTCAAGAGTCATACTTTCAATGCTGAATTCGATTTTAATACATGCAAGTCTAAGGCATTTCATGAATAATCAATGAGTATTCAACCATCAACAATTATTCATTATGTAATTGTGGAACTAAGCATATTATCAATCCGAAATAAAAACACATTATAATTCATGAACGCAAAAATAGTTATGTTTCAGATATATAATTCAACATGGTTGCTCGATAGTCATCATATTACTTAAATGATGTTTATCAACTTAGTTCATGGAAATGAGCTAATAATGAGTCATGTGAATGCCATAAGACACGTAGCAACGATAACATGCGGCGTTACTTTAACAATAATTCCAATCTAGTTAAATACCACACTTTCACAAAGAAATATTCACGACTGGTATTACTAGAAAAATGTTATTTGATTGTAGTATGTAATATAACTTATTTTTGCAATGTGACTTAAAGCTCTTCATACTAAACACACACCAATGAGGACGAATTTGCATCGGGTCTCGTATATAAAACATACCAACAATTCGTATTTCAGTGTAAAACAGTCAATCACAGATAGAATCGTTCATATCGCTACATACCAATCACATACGAAAGCAAGTGAGATTTCGTATAAAAAACATACCAGATCTCTGTAAACATACGAGAATCTCGTATCAGATGTTAGTTTCAAATTGTATGTGATTTTGGTATATGTTTGTATGTAATTTTCGTATCCAGCGGTTTACAGTGATGGAGTCAACTTATTTTATTCTTTTGTTCTAGAATGATTTAAGTGCATGATATCACGAAGTTGTAGACTGTCAAGTGATTTGAGTGGCTTTTCAAGCAACTTATGGTTTTAGACCTTTGTTTTAAACAAGCTGCATGATAGCTCATATTCTTTGATTGACCGTGTCAGTTTGCTGATGAAATCCGAGCAAAAGCTTCGGCAATTGAAGAAAAACGTGGTGTCCATCACAGAATTCTTTTGCAATATTGAATCTTCCCCCGTAATGGAGATGAAAATTAAGCATGAAGCGCGGCATGCCTTTGTGTAGTTGACATTGCAAATCAGTCGTTAGAATATGGGAATTTATATGAATTATTGGCTAACATGAGTGTAAGCACATTACAATCAATAAAATGGAAATTATAAAACTATTTACAGAATCTTATAAAAGATGAGCTAAAACATTTCGTTCGGCCACTTGGTGGACGTAAAGGGCAAGAATTCCTTGGCGTGGGTAGACGTGGAGGAGATAGTTCTCTTAGAGGATGATCCTCTGAAGTCAGCACTTGACGCTTTAGCCTCGAGCACACCTTATCAGCAGCAGAGGAAAACTGAGACTGAATAGTTTCACCAATGACGCGAGCAGCTCAGCGCTCTACTCGCATGATTTGGGATTGTAAATATGCTGGTAGATTGCAAAACACTGGACAACCACACAGTAGGATGGACTGGATCACTGATCTATAGACTTTCATGATGATATTCCCGCGACAACCAATTACCGCGAATTACGTAAAATTAACATGCCCCTTGAAACTTTACAGACCGACTTCCTCATGTGGGTAGTCCAAATATCGTCCGAGAACACAATTCCCAAAATTCTTAGGTTTGAGACACGTCCCAAGCCAGGTAGAGATATCTATTGAAGGTCCCTCTTCGTTTGAATATCCTTAACAGAGGAGTTTGTTCTGTTGATGGAAAGACCGACCGAGTTAGACCAATTCAGCTAATTTAGCCATTCCAATTCGAGATCGTCCTCGTGGGGGCTTCGTACATAATGGATAGCGTAGACATGAAATGACATGGATGAAAATGCATGTAGTGCTAGCATGATTTGTCCTGAGATCATAGATCATTCATAAAAGAAAATGAACGAAATTAAAACATATACAGTCTCACGAAAAGTCAAACCAACAAGAGTCAACCAGACCATGAGCAACATTGTAGCCTGCATGAATATTAGCTGATAACGAATTTGGCGACCCTTCAATGATAGGAGATTCACTTGTAGTTTTTTGATTCTCTTTCGATATTCATTTAATTGTCTAGACATTCGCCTTTGCACACTCTCGATCAGATCGATGTATTTTGATTTATACGGCTGCCACAGTATACTACCATATTCTAGAACAGGACGGGCATGAACCTTATATAAATTGACCTATGTTTTCACTTCTTGGTGACGGAAACTTTTTTTAATGAGACCAAGTTTTCTGCGGTCTTTGTTCACACTTAGAAGTATGGCCTCATCGAAGGATGGGTAACTGATTTGTAATGGCGATACCAAGATCTTTATATTTATAGACTACATGAACTGCTAACGCAGATAACATCAAAGAGGCATTAACATTTGATCTTCCGAAATGCATTGCACGACATTTCTAAGCATTCAATTTCATGCAATTTTCCTGATTCCAATTTTCGAGATTCCATATGTCAAGTTGTATATAGAAGACGAGTAGGATTTGAATAATCACCGTCTGTGGCTGACCAGGTGTGTAAAATCTTTATGCGATTCGTACGCTTGACTATTTTACTAAAATGAATTTCTTCATCTAGGTCATCTACATACAAAGAAATTAATATCAGATCCAAGACAGAGCCTTGGAAAACGCCATCGTGAATTTTAGGGCAAGATGAAAAATGTCCTTAGAAAACCACTTTTCGTGAACGGTTGGTAAAATAGTCCTTTATCCACGTGACCAAGATATCGTCAAATCCATGCCAAAATAGCTTAGAGATGAGGAGAGTGTGGGGTACACTCTCAATCCAACTGCAATCCAAAAATAAAGCGTCGGCATTAAACTTTAGATGGAAATTCCTAGTTAGATCACCGTAGAAGCACAATCCAGCTGATTCAACAGCCTTTTGAGGCAAAAATCCGTGCTGAGAAGGTTTACGATATCATTCACCATCATCATCATCATCAGGGTATTATCTCTCCCGAAGGAGGAACCCCTCTCCTCTGTCTCTCCACAAATTTCTGTCTCTGGCGGTACAGATCCAGTTGGGTCCCACATATCGCACCAGCTCTTCACACCATTTGGTCTTTGGTCTTCCTCTTGGTTTTCTATTTTCTCTAGGAATACACTCAGTTGCTCTCACAGTCCACCTGTTGTCTGTCCTTCTTGCGATATGTCCTGACCGTCGATGTTTGCATTCTCGGATGGTTGTGATGATATCGGCTACTCCAGTCTGTTCTCGAATCCAACTGCTTCTTTTTTGTCACGGAGAGTTATTCCCATCATGACTCTTTCCATGTTTCTTTGGTAAGTCACTAGGTTCTGCATTTAGTTGTTAATAAGTGATCATGCTTCACTGCCGTATATGGACCGGTAGTATGCATTCATTAAATGCTTTCCTTTTCCGATTCCTTTTGACTTTCATATTTTTCAGTATGTTTTCTAGTTTTCTAAATGCAGTCCAGCCTAACCTGATCCTGCTCCTCATTTCTGGTAGTTGGTCATGGTCACTGGTTATTAACTGACCTAAGTAGACATAATTATTGACCTCTTCAATCCTCTTTCCATTCACTATGATATCGACTTTGTTGACATAATTGTCACACATAACTTTCGCTTTCTCCTAATTCATTTTTAGTCGAATTGGTTCGCTGGTGTTGTGTATAGGTCTTTAAGCATTTTCTGTAGTTCTTGGGAAGTGTTGGCTATCGTACAATATCGTCAGCAAATATTAGGTGGGAAAGCTTTTCTCATTCAATACCTTTACCCTCCCAGCTTATTTGGCGGATCACGGAGTCCTGGAAGCATGACGTAAAACTTTTGGGGAAATGTTGTCCCCTTGTCTTGCGCCGCGCCGCGTTCAATCTTGAATTTGTTGCTGGGATATCATTACGATATCAATGTCAATACGATATCATTACGCCAGCAAAAATCAAGAATAGTGCGTGAGTCTCAGTATACGGGAGACATTAATCAGGTTGAAGCGAAAGATTTTCAAATTTTATTTGGCCTTCAAAATGTGGTTTTGTGAAGCTACTCGATTCGTGGCATTTTTGGACATGGTGCTGATTCCTGACTTGCATGTCTCTCATTATTACCGAGCTGGTATGTTTCCACCTCTCCGTACTGGTGATCATAGCGTTATTCTTCTGAGGCCTCACAAGGAGTTCGTATATGATTCTCCTTCTGTTGAAGTTTATGATCTCAGAGATTCAAATATACATTTCTCTTTCATATCTTTGCAATATGAGCTGGGAGAATGTGTTCAAGGATCTTGATCTAAATGAGGTGTGATTTATTTTATTGTATCCTGAATGATGCCCTTTCTTACGTTCCGAAGGATATTGTAAAAACCTCATGCTTTGACAAGCCGTGGATGACGAAAACTATCAAAATTATGATTAACAAACCTTATAAGGCGTATAGAGCCAAAGATTGGCCTGTGTTTTATCATCATCAGGAAAAAGTTAAAAGAAGAAAAGTTAAAAAGATAAAGAAAACGTTAAAGAAAAAGCTGTGACTTATTCGTGAGAATGCAAGGTCTGAAGAGCTCCCTGATGATGCTTAAAAGTTAATCCCAACCACTGCGGATGTGAGGGCTTCCTAAAATTCACAAAGATGGTTGTCCTTTCCACCCCATCCTTTCTATGACTGGCTCGACAAATCATTATCTGGCAAGGAAAATTGATGAATGGTTTCTCAAGCCAATTTTGCACTTATTCGAGTATCACACAGTGAAATATTCTTTTGAATTCGCAGAAATAATGCGTTCTCTGCCGATGGATGATGATCTGGTGGAGGAATCATTTCGAGGAAGCCATTTTCCAAAGAACAGTCCTATCCAAGAATGGTTTTCCACATTGGCTGGTCGACAAATACAGCAGCAGCATCCTCAGAATTGAAAGAAAACATTCCCACTATTGAGAGAAAGGAGTCACAGTTCGGGATCCCATGCAACGGTGAGACTTCAATCATCGAGGCAAGGGAGATCAAAGTCAGGTGAGAAGACATGTCCTCACATCAAAGTCACTCCTTGGATCATACACGAAAAGTGACAGGAAACGCTCCTAAGGACTCAAGCTCCTCGGCATATGCTCATGCGAATGCGCTTGCTGAGCAAGTTATTTGGGGAGGACGCAGAGAGAACCTTGGAGACTCGTGCGAAGTAGCATATCCCGAAGTGATGCGAGGAAGGGAAAAGCGTCCTAAGTGTTTTATAAAAATATGGTCATCAGCAGAGGCATTCAATCTCATATTTTTTCGCTTTTCTCGAATTCAATTGTTTTCACGCCACATTAAAACGGTATTTTGACGTCATTTTATTGTTTTCATATTTTAATTGTAAATTCTGTCTAATATGACATGAGCATACAGAACATGATGCTGAATAAATCTTAAATTCAATCAAAAGTAAGTCCTTGTAGCAATAGAAAAATGCTAGTCAACAGTTGAGCATCACGTGCTCTCTACAATTGATTATGATTTATCTTTTATCATTAATATTCTACACGTTGTGTGCATCATTTAAGTGTCATTTGGGTGATGCTTAGCTTTCTCTGACTAAAGTCTAGTTTAAATTGGAAGACTACTTTGACAATAATGTGGCTACATCTTATGGACCTATTATGGCTGTACAATGCAAGCGCATGTAAATGGTTGAGGGCACTTAATTATGGTAATTTGCATATACATGTATTTAAGGCCTATACATTTGTCTTTTACATTTTGTAATCACATCGGATATCGGATTATTTACCGGATCATCATTCATTGGATTCCGGATCGCACATGACTTTGTCGGATCCGATCAATAATAATTAAGTCATTCACTTTAGAAATCAGTTGAATCTTTGGAATCAGTTATTACGAAGAAGAATTGAATAATATAAAAATTAAGCATGCGTTAATATTTTTAAATATAGAAAATTTAAATAGTGTCCTACTCTAAATGCATGTTATTTCAAAGGACTGGAATAAAATTTGCATGATGAATAACTTCGGTAACCAGTTGTTTCAACTCAACATCTATTGCATTTATCTCTCTCTCTCTCTCTCGCTCTCTCTCGCTCTCTCTCTCTCTCTCTCTTCTCGCCCGTACCCAACTGGGGAAGAAGCTAAATGATTCCACCCTGGATGCGGCCTTTTTGTTGATCGACGACAACCAACTCCTGAACGATTGCGTGGCACCGGAGTGTCCTACTGCGGCGGACCAACCCACCTTTGGCGCTTTCTGCTCTGCGGAAACTGATTCTTCCTCGGTGACCGTGAGGGAGGTGTACGAGCGCGGTACTCAGACAGTTCCTAGTTCAAATGGTGTTTCCTCTTCCCGCGAGGCTCTTGCGCCTGTTGTGGATGTTTCTGTTGGAACTGGGGACCTTCTGATTGGTGAGGCCTTTTCGGAGGCTCAGGTTCCTGCGGCTTCTGTTATTGGCGATTCGGGCATCTCCTTTTTGAAATCTGGTCCTACATCTTCTCAGGTTGACTTAGACCAGTCGTTCTCCAGCCCTTTGGTCCAGACGACATTGGTTGATTTGAATTCCTTCAGCACAACAGAAGTTTGTGATAAGTCGTTTGATGCCTCCAAGTCACGTATCATTTTGGGTGACTCCAAGTTTAGGGAACTGAGCATCGTTGACTGTTCGGTCTTTTCCACCTCTAAGGGGCGTTTGAGTTATTTTAAACAATACCTGCAGTCCGAACGCGAAGTCCACGAGAATGTTAAGGAGTTCGTCTTGTGTTTGTCTTCTCTAGATGAAAAGAATAAGCCCAGCACAGACTTTGTGACTCTCCGTGGTATTATGTCGAATGCAAAGCGTCTATTTCCAAACGCTCCGCCTGTTAGTCTTTCCTCATTGAGTTCCCATTAAGTCGGAGGACTCAATTAAGAAGGACTACCTTGAATTTCTTGAGTGGATCTACAAAAAGACACCCGTTGGCTGTGAAGTTATTCCACTCCCAAAGACTTTTCTGTGAAGGACAGTCAATGGGACCCTGTTGAGCGGGATACCATTTTCCGAGTCATCAAGGATTTTTTATAAGTTCTTCTGCTAGTCGTAGGGACAGCAGTGTAGACTTTGCTGGCTTTGATGCTTCCACTTTTTTGAGGGATAATTTTTTGTGTACATCTAAGTCGTTCAGTGTCAGTAACAGTACGTATTTGTTGCTGAATAAGACTCGTAAATTTATTCCTACTCCTGTCGGCACTTGCTGCCATAAGAACATTTTAAGAGGAGTGGATGATTTCCTTAGGAAGTATCAGTGGCGTTTTGTAAATTTTAACTCCACGTGTAACCATAGTTTTACCTATTGTACGAACCGGTACCCTCCTGAGGATTTGATTCCTGCTTCGATACGTGCCTCCTGTACTGATGTTCGTCGTCATGTAGTGTCGTTACTTGGGCACTGTCGCAACTGCTTTCCGGTTGATAACCTGTCCAGGGAAGAGCGCGTTGAGCTTAACCGCTTGAGATGTGATGACTCGGTAGTTGTGTCAACCATGGACAAGGGCAGTGGTTGGATCATTGTTCCAAATGATCATTACGAAGCCGAGGCCTTTAGACAGTTATGTGATGAGACTTTTTACATGCCTTTGGATCGGGTCATCGATCCACATGTTCGTAAGCGGCTTGTGACACTCTTGTCAACCCTATTTAGTAGGAATTTTCTTACACGTCGTGAAGTGTTAGCCCTTGAGCCTTCCCTTCCTGTGCGGCCTAGAAAGTTTTATTTGCTTCCGAAGGTTCATAAGTCGTCCTGGATTTTTTCTTGTATGCCTCCAGGCCGCCCTATTGTGTCTGACACGGCTAGTGTTTCCCGTACTTGCGCAACTCTACTTGAGTACTTTTTGGCTCCTCTTGCGCACTCTGTGAAAAGTTATGTTAGAGACTCGCTGCATGTCATTAGCATTTTAAAGACTTTACAGATTAGTGACAACTCGTTCTTGGCAACCTTAGATGTTGCATCGCTGTACACCAACATCCCGACAGAAGCCGGCATTTCTGCTGTAAGTCGTGCTTTCCTTAAGTTTCCGGACTCAAGGAGACCGGATTTGACACTGCTTACTATGCTTCGCATTATTCTCACGTCCAATAACTTTTCTTTTCGTGATGAGAGTTTTTTACAAGTGCAGGGTACGGCAATGGGTTGTGCTTTTGGCCCTTCATATGCCAACATTTTCTTGTCAGAATGGGAAGATCATATTTTTAAGTTTGATCATAAGCCTATCGCCTGGATGAGGTACATAGACGATGTTTTTTTTCATCTGGAACTCTGATGAGTCCACTTTGTTAACTTTTTGTACATATGTAAATAGTATTTATGACAGTATTAAGGTTGAACTTGCCTACAGTATTACTGAGATCAGATTTTTAGATCTCCTATTGTATAAAGGCCATAATAGTATTCTGTATAAAGTAGGTTTTAAACCAACTGACACTCATAGCATTTTGTCACCTACTTCATTTCATCCTCATAGTGTTTTTAAGTCAATCTTATTTGGTCAAATGTATCGTTGGTCAATGCGGAGTTCAAGTTACAAGGATTTTAAGGAGACGAAGTGTATCGTTCAACCGCGCTGGGGAACAGCAAGGTTACACCCGCACCGCTATTCGCAAGGCTTTTCGCCAAGTTTAAGTTTAACGGGTCAGTCGCCTGATGAATGGAGCACTGGGTTTTTCCCGTGCCCTTGTAAAATATGTAAATATGGTCTCCACACCTCCTCTGTACATAATCCTGTAAATAATAACTCTTTTTTAATTGTTCATAGGCTTACCTGTCAGACCCGCAATGTTATTTATTTTATTACTTGTAGAAAGTGTAAAGTCGGCTACGTAGGACAGACCTCTTGTACATTGTCGAGGCGGATTTCTCAGCACCTTAGCAGTATTAAGTGTTTGTCTTCATCCACCGTTGCTCAACATTTTTCTCGAACGTGTGACATTTCTGACTTTTCGTTCACTGCTTTGGAACACTGCCCTCATGACAATAAGAGACTTCTACATGAGAATAAGTGGATCAAACGCCTTTGTACCCTTGCCCCTCAGGGCTTAATTTAGAGCTTAACAGGCTTGATAAGATCCACTTAGTCCTTCCTTTTAGTGACTGTAGCAAACGTGCGGTTGCAAGTGTGTCGGAAGAACTAAACGTTGACATTTGTCCTTCCTTTCGTATGCATAAGAATCTCGAGAGGCTTCTTACTGCTAACCGTTGAGTCTGTGTATGTGCACCTTTAATATCTTACTTTATTTTGTCTTTATTTAACTTACTAATCTTGTAGAGCACATATCATTCTTAGTTTTATGTTGTGCTAGCAGGCTTTATGCGTTTTACTTTTCCTTGACAGTATTATTCTTACTTGTATGTGTTTATTTTGCATGACAGTATTATTCTTATTTACATGCGTTTACTTTGCATGTTGACTGATTTTGCATGCTTTTTGATTTACCTTTTCCCATGCAGTATTTGAGATCGCATTATATGTTTTTGCATGCTCTGCGTTCAATCTTTGAGTTGCATGTTCTGAGTTGCATGCTTAGGTACGTCTGACTTCTGTGTGACGACCTTTTCTCATCGATTACAGTGTTAAGTGGAATTGATAAAGCCAATAGAGCGAAACCGGTCTTCCACAAATCGCTGTTTTCCTTTGCCGATCCGTGGGGTGTGTGCGTCTACATTTGTCGGAGTTAGGATCACGGGGTCTTCTGATCTCTCACTCTCCCTCCCACTCCCTCTCTCCCTCTACCTCTCTCTCCCTCTCTCTCTCCCTCTCTCTCCCTCTCTCTCCCTCTCTCTCTCTCCCTCTCTCTCTCTCTCTCCTCTCTCTCTCTCTCCCTATCTCTCTCTCTCCTCTCTCTCTCTCTCTCTCTCTCCTCTCCTCTCTCTCTCTCTCCTCTCTCTCTCTCTCTCTCTCTCTCTCTCCTCTCTCTCTCTCTCTCTCTCTCTCCTCTCTCTCTCTCTCTCTCTCTCTCTCTCTCTCTCTCCTCTCTCTCTCTCCTCTCTCTCTCCTCTCTCTCTCTCTCCTCTCTCTCTCCTCTCTCTCTCTCTCTCTCTCCTCTCTCTCTCTCTCTCTCTCTCTCTCTCTCTCTCTCTCCTCTCTCTCTCTCTCTCCTCTCTCTCTCTCTCCTCTCTCTCTCTCTCTCTCCTCTCTCTCTCTCTCTCTCTCTCTCCTCTCTCTCTCTCTCTCTCTCTCTCTCTCTCTCTCACTCTCTAGCTCTCATCTCTCTCTCTCTCTCTCTTTCTCTCTCTCTCTCTCTCTTCTCTCTCTTCTCTCTCTCTCTCTCTCCTCTCTCTCTCTCTTCTCTCTCTTCTCTCTCTCTCTCCCTCCCTCTCTCTCTCTCTCTCTCTCTCTCTCTCTCTCTCTCTCTCTCTCTCTCTCTCTCTCTCTCTCTCTCTCTCTCTCTCTCTCTCTCTCTCTCTCTCTCTCTCTCTGTAAGTCGGGCTTTTTTGAAGTTCCCTGACAGGAGTAGACCGGACTTGACTTTACTCACTATGATACGGCTACTTCTAATGGCCAATAATTTTTGTTTTCGTAGCGAACATTTTATTCAGGTACAGGGTACAGCTATGGGTTGTGCCTTCGGTCCGTCCTACGCCAACATTTTTCTGTCAGACTGGGAGGACCAGATTAAAAAAGACTTCTACGTCCAACCTCTTTTGTGGCTCCGTTACATTGATGATATATTCTGTGTCTGGAACTCTAATGAGTCGACCTTACTTGAATTTTGTAAATTTGTAAATAGTATTTACGATAGTATTAATGTAGATATGAAACACAGTATTACCGAAATCCGCTTTTTGGATCTTTTATTGTACAAAGGTAATAATCGTATTTTGTACAAAGTTGGATTTCAAACCCACTGACACGCATGCTATTTTGTCACCGTCGTCATATCACCCGCGCAGCGTCTTCCGATCTATTATTTTTGGTCAAGTTTATAGATGGGCTGCGAGAAGTTCCACTTATCAAGATTTTTTAGAGACTAAGCGTATTGTACAGCCTGTCTGGATTAAGCAGGGCTATGCGCGCAGTGCTATCCGTAATGCAGTAAGGCGTGTTTTTTATTTAACGGGGCAGGCACCCGACAGGTGGGAGACTGGTTTCTTCCCCTGCAATTGTATTATATGTAAGTACAGTAGTTTTACTAACACTGTAAATAACCCTGTAAATAGTAACTCTTATTTTATTGTACATAGGCTTACGTGTAACTCACGTAATGTTATTTATTTTATATTTTGTAAGAATTGTAAATCTGGATACGTTGGCCAAACGTCTAGAACTCTGTCTAAGCGTATCTCCGAGCATTTGTACCATATCAGCACGTCGTATTCCACTCCTGTTGCACGACACTTTAATGAGTCATGTAGTCCTAGTGACTTTTGTTTAACGGGTCTTGAGCATTGCCCAGGTGACAAGAAGAGTCTTTTGCATGAGAACAATTGGATGAAACGACTCCATACCCTTGCACCATTTGGTATGAACATTGAACTAAACCGCCTTGACCGTATGCATTTGGTCTTACCATATAGTGACTGTAGCCAACGTGTAATCCAGCTATGTAGGAAGGAACTAAAAGGTGTCGACATTTGCCCTTCTTTTAAGATGCATAGGAACCTGGGTCGGCTTCTAACTACCAACCGTTAACTGTCGTGCTTGTTTAACTCTTGAGTGTCATACGTTTTGTTCAGTATTTACCTTGATCGCATTGCAATTTGAATTATCTTGAATGTTTTGAGTTCGTTGCATGTTTTGAGTAATCTGCATGTTCACGTTTGAACTCGTTGCACGCTTCTTTAATGCATGATACACTACTTGCTATTATTATCTGCATGAATATTGATTTGCATTGATTATCTGCATTAACATTGATTTGCATGTTCTGCTTTATTTGATTGACTCACGCTCACAGCCTAGTTTGCTTTGTACTCAAATAGTTTCTAATTTGTTGCAGTGTATTTATTGTGGAACTGACGAAGTGATTATAACGAAACCGGTTTTCCACAGTTGCGCTGTTTTTGCTTAATTTTGTGGTCTCTGGTGGATATTTGTGCTGTGGGATCGGTGTGAGGATCCCGGGGAATTATCTCCCTCTCTCTCTCCCACTCTCTCTCTCTCTCTCAAAATTCAAAATTCAAAAATGTTTATTGCCCAACAGGTGGGACAAACAAATACATTTACATTATTACATATCACATTTATTTAGTTGCGCGGCAGAAGATGAAAGATGACAATGGGAATGTGAGATGAAAGTTAAAAACAACTGCACCACTATCGCCGTTGATATCCATAAAATATAACGATGAATGTCTGAAAAAGTACTGAGATATTTACAAATGAGGTTAACGATGAGAATGAGATGTGTCGATAAATCATGCACAAAAAAGATGAAAGTTCAATACACATGGAGGAGAGGAGGCAAAATATGCATCATTTTGTTGTCAATGGATTCGTTGATATAATTCAGAGCAATAATTCAGGTTATTAATCACAATTATTAAGCGGTATTATTTGCACACACACCCAGCAGCAGATTATTAACTCCAACGTCTTGTTATTTAATCGGAGAACGGTTTTTTTAATAACAATTAATATTGTTCATGTATCATTTGTAGTAGATCACATTCAGTATACATACCTGAAATGTAGTTAGAAAATGTTGAGGAATGATAACAGCACCACCAGTTATGTCACCGTTCTCCGATGTAAATTTGTCACGAGTGACTGATACAGCTGACTGTTCTGCTACAGTTGCATCTAATTAAGACTCACAAGAGACAAAGTAGCAGGACATTCGTGTTATCAATGTATTGTCCTTCCTATCCATTATCAAGGTGTCATCATTTGGTCATTTCGCATGATTATAGCAATCTGATAAAGAAATGCATTTGATTTCTATTGTCTCCGATACAATCACGTTGCTCATATTGATCAGATAGGTCAATCATGTCCACCGCAATGGATGAAGTCATGTGAACAGTAATGTCCACATTCCGCTATCTATGATTTCAGATTCAATTTCATCTTTCCATAAATGCTTTCTGATGAAAGTCCTTTAACAATCGTGTTGACTTTCTGAGATCGGTTGGTCTAACTCAGCTATCTATGGTTCTAATATACATTGCTTTTTCGATATATTCGTCTACCGTTCTGATCTCTCTTATCGTTAGAGAATCCATGTACGCATAGAAATCTGATCGCATAGCATTTTTCAGGTGTGGAATTAAAGCATTTCTTTCATTGTCATAGCAAGGACATTCAACAATGAAATGATATATATCTTCAGTCTTATTCAGATCACAGAATTTACAAACACAATCTTTATAAGTGCTACGATTTTGATACGTTCCAACTTCTGCTGCCAGGGTGTGATTTCCAGTTCTTAATCTGAGAATATTTTCTATTTTAGTTTTGCTGTTACTTACTGCTAGGTATGTTTTTAATTCACACTGAAATCTGCACAATTCTAAATAGCTTAATCCTTTCTCACTATTTTTAGCGCTATCAATCCATTCTTTCCTGAAATATTCTTTCAATGTATTTTCAATCATTTTTTTTGGACTTTCCACTGCATTCCATGTTTTGCATTTCTTGCAGGTTAATTTTTTGAAACAATTTATGTATTCTATTGCACCACGTATTGCGAAATAATGCATGGTCTCTATTTTCATTAATGGTTCTGAATATTCGTGTGATTAGCCTATCATCATCATTTCTATTTAATTTAAGAAAGTAATTTAAAGCCGATTTATAGTAATAGTATTCTATTGGTTTAACACCAAAATCACCAATAATACAATAATTAGGAGTTGTTATTCGCAAATGATGATATTTTTTGTAAAACTGTATAATCACACGATGTAGGTCACTTAAATTTTTGTCAAAAAACAATTCACTTCCGTATCTCATTTTCGATATAGTCAACATTTCTAATGTTTCTGTCAATATTTTGCCATCAACAGTATTGAATTCTTTCAGAGTTTTGGCGGTTACGTATGAAGATGCTTTTCCTTTTTTTGCTAAATCTTCAATATGTATTCTATCGGATTTTGAAATCCAAACACCCAAGTATTTGTATGTCTTTACAACTTCAATTTGCGTGATACAATCGTTCAAAATTAGCTTATCATATTCTTTTGCCTCATTAAATATCATTATTTTTGTCTTATCATAATTAATTTTCAAACTGTTTGTTTCACAAAATTTATGGAGAAATTTTATTTGTTTAATAATGCCAGCTTGTGATTCACTTAGCAACAAAATATCATCAGCATATATAAGTGCAGCTAAATTTGTATTAGTTATCTTTGCTGGGTCAAATTCATAAATGTTTTCGTACAGTTCATTTAAAAAATCATTCATGTATATGCAAAAGAAGGTGGGAGATAGACTATCTCCTTGAGGAATGCCATGTTCTAAATGAAACTTGACACTTTCTTCTCCATTGAAGAGAATTTTATATTCTTTGTTTCTTATAATACTTTCTAATAATGATAAATATTTACCTTTGGGTATGATGTATTTCAACTTTTCTATTAATTTGCTCTTTTTTACAGTGTCAAAAGCTTTTGAAAGGTCTACAAAACATGCATACAGTGGATTCTTTTCATTCTTGTATATTTGAACAGTTTGTTGAAGAACCCAGATATTGTCAACAGTAGAATGCCCTTTTCTGAAACCAGTTTGGGATTCATGCAATATTTTTATACTTGTCAATCCATGAATTTAATCTATCATTTAATATTCTTGTCAATAACTTTTCGATGCATGAGGACAAATTTAGATATCGATAAGAGTTGGCATTATTTTTATCACCTTTCTTATAAATGGGGGTGATCCAGCTACAATGCCATGGAACAGCATAGTCCTTTATTATTTGATTATATAGAGCAAGCAAAATTTGTGTTTGGTTCGGGTCATTCTTCAGCATTTCGTACACTACTCCATCTGAGCCACTGGATTTTGAATTTTTTGAACTTTTTATCGCATTTTCTACTTCCGCTGTCGTAATATCCATATTTAAAGTGTCATCGTCTCTAAGTGAGTTCTTTTGATTATGAAAAGAGTCTCTATTTCGATCAAAATTAAGAGTTTTGATTTCTTTATCTCTTTTCTCTATATTTTCTTTAAACGATAGAGATTTAAGTGTAGTTTTATACTTTGCGCTTCTATTAGGTTTGTTTTTATTAAGTAATTCCCAATATTTTTTGAGGTCGTTATTTGCTCTTGCTTCACTTAATTCATTTAGCTTCACTCGTTGTAGCTTTCGCTTTCCCTTTTTCATGTTTTTGTTAAGTTCCCGTTTCGTTTGCATTAATAAGCTTAAATTTGTTTCAGATTGATCTGATTTATACATTTCAACATTTTGTTTCTGCGTGATTCTAAGACATCTTGTTTCCTCAGTATATATTGTTTGGCCATTAGCAATCATTGTAGCTTGCAATGATTCCTTATTAGCCATGACTAACTTATCATAAATCTCCGTTTTATCTAATTGTTTACTTGCAATTTCCTCTAAAAGTTTTAATCCTTTGTCTGAAATAGCTTGGCTATACTTTGCAAAATTATAGTTCGTCTTCCATTTGAGGGGAGCGATGCGCTTGTTAGGATTATTTTGTAGATTGAAATTCTTATCTGGAAACTTAGTTGCGGTTGATTTTAACGCAATTTTTATATCAATTTCCATTGGCCTATGATCAGTGTATACTTTTGGCTCCACTATTCTGAAGGCTTCTAAATACTTCAGCATAGATTCAGAAAGTATCAGGTAGTCTATAACGGATTTACAACATTTGTCGTTTTGGAGCCTGCAGAAAGTATGTTCGCCGTTTTCATATCGCCCATTAGCTATAATAAGCGATGTTTCATTACAAAATTTAATTAGCTCCCGACCTTGCTTATTTATAATTAAATCTTTAGAGCTTCTTATTGGGAGATTTAAATGTTCGTTATCATTAATTTTACCAATTCTGCTATTTAGATCTCCCAACATGATGATATGATGCATTTTGAATTTTTCAATGTATTTTTTTAATTTATAAAGGTAATCTTTGTCGGCATATTTGGATTCTCTACATTCTCTATAACAAAATATCAAATGTATTTTTTTAACATCTTTCCACTTTTTGTTTTTCATTTCTACTATTATTATATCTCCATTTTCGTTAATTAAGTTTTCGATACTTATTCCCTCACTTTTATGATACAGATTAATTCCCTTGATCTGTCGGCCAAGATTATTCTTAGTTTTGCTGAACGTTTTTATTAAGTCGAATTGGTCAATTGTTAGGTTATCATATTCAGTTATGTGTGTTTCAGTGTAACATATTATATCGGCATCACATGTATCTTTGATCATATTAATGTCTTTAATTTTATTAATGTTTAATCCATTGATGTTAGCATAAAATAATCGGATTGTTTGGCTTTTAGTCTCACTTTCTGCCTCAGATGTTACCGTCTCCTCTCCTCCTTCATTTCCGTTAAAACTGCTGCTGTGCACCAAAATGATTCCACTGTTGTTGTTGGTATGGCCCCTGCTGATTCCATTGTTGTTGGTATGACCCTTGTTGATTCATGGTAGGGTACGTTGGTTGTTGAGGTTGTTGTTGGGGCTGATACTGCTCTTGATATTGGTGTCGTTGATACGGTGGTCTGTATTGCTGCTGCTGTGGTCTTCGGAAATTTCTTTGCTGGTTTGCATACCACCTTGGTCGAGACCAGCAATTTCTGGCTATGTGGCCCCTTCGTCCGTAAGAATGACATATTGGCGGTGGTCTTCCCCGATTTTGGTAGTAAGGCCGTCTTTGATGCTGTGGTGGCGGCTGATTCGATGTCGAGTAATGGTCTTGTTGATGGTTGGAATTGTTATTCACAGTTGATTTAATGTCCTCTATCATGTGTTTCAAAACCGTAATTTCATAATCAGTATTTTGTTTTTGGATTTCAATTGCTCTTCTTAAGTTGTCATTGTCTTCTTCCTCTTCATTATTGTTGCTTTGGCTGTTTCTCTTCGTATTCTCGGAGCTGACACTCATACGTCACCAACGTTTTGAGAAGATCTGTGTTCTTCCTCTGCACAATGTTGAAGTCTGCTTTGCGAGCTTCCAATTCTTCGTTGATTTCATTCTTCTTCATTGTTACTTGGTGCAATGCTTTTTTCAGCTCATTGAGTTCTTCTTCTTTTACACTGTGTCGTCTTTTGTACTCCTGAACCAGTTGCTCATTGCCATTGTATGTCTTGATGTTGTCATTGATTGTTTTGTATTCATTTTCATGTACCTTCTCGACGCACTCGTGACACAAATACTTTCGCTTGTACATGCCTTCTTCGTAGTACTTAACCAGTTCGTACTTCGGTAATTCGGTACAACCGTAGTGAAGGGCATTCTCGCATTTCTTGCAGGTTAGGTAGAACTGGTCGACAACTGCTAACTTGCATCGTTTGCACTGCTTCTCGGAGGTTGAGATGAAGATGAGGATGATGAGAATGATTGATGATTGGGTGAGATGGGCTGTACAGTTACAGGGGTTGCCGCAGACATTCATGCAATTATTGCAATAAACACCAAATTTTTGAGACCGTCAAATACGTCAGTTCTCTCTCTCTCTCTCTCTCTCTCTCTCTCTCTCTCTCTCTCTCTCTCAAAATTCAAAATTCAAAATTCAAAATTCAAGGGTTTTATTTTTCTGTCGAAAAAATACCCAGAGAAGAATTACAAATATATAAAATACATATGAGATCTAAATGGTTGATCTTTTATATGAAAATAGGAGGGATGACCATCACCAATGTCGTAATGTTGTTAATGTCAAAGTAATGTAATGTTCAGTTAATGTCAACACATGATTCACATGAAAGGATGATGTGAATATTTGAATATAAACATATATTGAAGGAGAGGAGACATCATCCATGAAGTTAATTGAAATATATATATCCATGTCAGTCAAATGCATGTAATATTTTCAATGTTTTATATTTATTGACATTTAATTATTACTATTTTTCATTTCAATTTTATTTATTTCACATGATTCAGCAACAACACTACCCATCACACTTATTTATTATTTTAAGGCGGAGATCGGTCGATATTTTGCAAAACATATTAGAAATCACAAAGCCCTTAGAGTTCAGAACATTAACTCCGGTTAATTCCAGATACATATAATTGCTACAGTTATTCAGTTCTACATTAACCTTTACATAATAAGTTAGATAGGGAATGTATATCTCACCTGTAATAGATGGTAGCAATTAATGGTAATGCAGGTATTCGTTGGCACCGATCTCCGCGACGTGTGTATAGTAATTCAACAACGCTTGGACTGGACTTTGTACAGGCATGTTCCGATCTTTTGTTGCTGTTAAACATTATTCATATTCTGCATGTCTGCATTGACAAGTTATACGAGGGTTAGAAATTACATTGTTTATTGTTCTGCTTTAGTCCTGTTGATAGACATTCAATAGGAATGAAATATTCTGTTCCGAATCTCATCGATATCATTGAAATGTTATATTTGATATTTCTATGTACCTCGCCTTTTGTCTTAAGATATCTACATTAGTTTGGATTATTGATAAAAACTGACTATACGTTCTGTAGCTTTTCCTCATTTATAATTATGATATCTATGCCATTTGCAATGCATTTAGTAACTGATTGCCATTGTTTCTACGTCGTCGATGTAGGAATGTTTCAATGTAATCAATGTTTCCAAGCTTAACGACATCAAATATCATTGAATCATTATTTACACTTTTAATTATTTAGATATCTATGTACAATGTATGTCTTAACATGTCTCCATCAGTATCGATTATTGATATGGTAGTTTAGACATTTGTTTATTCATCGTCATTTAGAACCTCTAATATCTATACAGTTTGCAAGGTACTTGGTTAGTGCTTGTAATTGTTTCGGTTTGAGCATGTCCGTTAAAACATAGAAATCTTGTCGGCTGATATTATGAAAGAATGGAATGTTCAATTTTCTGATCAGATGATATTTGGGACACATCACTATAAAATGATATATATCTTCAATAGAATTATCATCACAGTAGCTGCAAACACACTCTTCATACTCTCTTCGTTATTATATCTACCAATTTCAGTTGCTAAATCATGGTTTCCAGTTCTGAATTTTAGTATTAGATTGATATCAAGTTTTAGGCTATGATATTGTAGATAAGTCCTTCATGTCACATTGAAATCCAGTTAATTCTAAATATCTTAAACCCTTATGACTGCATTTTGCTGAATCAATCCATTTCTCTCGGAAGTACTCATTTAATCTTATTTTAATTGTCTTGTTAAATGTTTTCTTTTCCATATTCTTATCTTCAATCAAATGCGTTAATTTAAGTTTTACCAATAGTTCTTTTATCCTCCAACACCATGTTTTCTTATAACTTTTATCTTCTAGGTTGCTATTTATGACGTTAAATATTTTGTAGATATAGCTTTCTCTATTCATATTTTGTATTTTATTCCAGTATCGTAATGCTGATTTGTAAAAATGGAATTCGATAGGCTTAAAGCCGAATTCTCCAGTAAGGCAATAATTCGGTGTGGATAATTTGAGGTGAAAGTATGACTTATAGAATTGGTTTTGAATTCTATTCAATTCGTCTAATTTATTGTAAAATATGAATTCACCACAATACATCATTTTTGATAGAGTAAGCGTCTCAAAAAGTATCTTTAATTATATTA